>JALBCR010000645.1:0-518777 GCA_030710515.1 Abscondita cerata
TGTTGTACTTCGTTCAGTTACGTATTGCTTATTGCACGGTTTCGTCACCACACTATACAGGTTTATACTGATCTTCTGGATCACCATACATAACACTTACATCACAATATTGTTACAAATTGTTAAAACAAAAACCAAATTAGCAGCCGTAGTTGATAGCTAATACACGAAACTGTACAGTTCAACTAAGCCGAAGCCAAACAATTTGAAAAATCGCACTGTTTTTTAAATGTTGGGTCTGAAGAGATACCTGACGTGGATAGAACAGAGTTGAAAGCGACCCTGAGAAAAATGAAAAACAATAAGGCTCTGGGGGGTGATGGAATAACAAATAAAATGTTAAAACTGGGAGGTGATACGCTGGAAAAGGTTATTCTTGCTCTTTTGAACAAATGTCTTAAGGAAGGAAAAGTTCCGAAAGAATGGCAAAAGTCACAAGTAAAAATTCTTTTCAAAAAAGGTGACAGCACAAACATGGAAAACTATGGACCAATCAGCTTACTTTCATCTCTGTACAAACTGCTGACCAGAATCATAACAAATCGCCTCACCAACAAACTAGACTTTTATCAGATTGTGGAGCAGGCATGATTTAGACAAGAATTCAGCACCACTGACCACTTGCAAGCAATACATCATCTAATTGAAAAATGTACAGAATATATCATACACCTGTACTTAGTCTTCGTTGATTACGGGAAGGCATCTGACTCCATTGAAACCTGGGCATTCTTGAAATCACTAAATAATGCAAGAATTGACTCTAGATACTCGAATTTATTAAAAAACAATATGAAGATTCCACAATGCACGTAAAAATTGATGATGAAACACAGACGAAATACTAATAAAAAGAGGTGTACGACAAGGGGATCATATCTCTGCAAAATTGTTTACTGTCGCTATGGAGGATGTGTTTAAAAAAAACTGTGCTGGGAAAAAATGGGCATTATAATTGACGGAAAGTATTTGAGTCACCTACGCTTTGCAGATGATGTCGTTGTTGTGGCGAGCTCAATGGAGGAAGTGCAAAAAATGCTTAAAGAGCTAAATCAAAAATCACTTATGGTCGGGCTAACAATGAATTTAAAGAAGACCAAGTTAATGAATCCCGAGCCAGTAAACATAGAAATACAAGACCAGATACTGGATAATGTTGAAGAGTATATCTATCTTGGACATAAAGTTAAGCTGAGAACTGCGAATCGAGAGGCAAAAGCAACAAGGCGCATCGGACTTAGCTGGTCCGCATTCGGTAAACTAAGCTATATTCTAAAAAGCCAAAAAACTCCTATAAATCTAAAACGAAAAGTGTTTGAATTATGCATTTTCCCAGTAATGACGTACGGCCTGAAAACGACTGCAATTACAAGAGCCATAGCCAATAGCCTGTCTGTCACACAAAGGGCTATAGAAAGAAGTATGCTTAGAATTTCTTTAAGAGATAGAGTAAGAAATATTGAGATTCGTAGCAAAACCAAAGTCACAGACGTGATGCGGCGTATAGCTTCGCTTAAGTGGCAATGAGCGGGACACGTTCCAAGACAAGATGATAACAGGTGGCCAAACAGAATACTTAATTGGAGGCCGAGAATAACAACCCGGAGCAGAGGAAGACCACAGAGACGCTAGGCAGATGATCTACGCAATGTGGCAGATCAAACATGGTAGACAGTAGCAAGAGACAGAGAAAGATGGCGTAACTTAGGAGAAGTCTATGTCTAGGAGTGGATTGAAAAGAGGAAGAAGAAAGAAGTACGAACACCTTTCGTGTAATTTAATTTATCTCTAAGCTACGACGTTCTCCGACGAGTTGCGCTAATCGGGTATTTGTGTCGTTCTGTTTTCCATCGGTTTTTCATTAAAATAACTTGTTTTGACTGTCAACCTATTATTATATTTTTTTGTTCGTAACAATATGTTTTTAAAAAGTACTATAAACAAATATTTTAATTAACAGTACGATTACTACAACCGTTAAAAATTAAAAAATGTAGAATTTAAAAAAAAAGTTTTATAGACGCTTTTGTTTAGCCATAAAAATCTAATTTAGTTAGAATAGATAAATATGAAATTGTTTGCTACAAAAAAATAAATCTGGCGTTTCTTATCGCTGGAGCTGTGATGCTATTACGTTTCAACCGTTTAGGTATAAGAGAAAGAAAAAACATTACCGCAAAACATTTATAAAGCTAAAAATGTATTCTATTCTTACGACAAAATGGGTTATGAACGAATTTTCTTAAATGACAATAAAAAGAAACAGACGATAAGATAAAAGTAAATGTAATTTCGCAAAACTCGAAACTTTTCCTATAAATAAAAACAAAGTAATTATCTGCAACTTGCAAATTTACTTAAAATAAATGAAAGCTCGTATAAAAATTGCAACTCGGCAGCGTCCAAATAATATTAAAATTTAAAACTCTCATGCAAATGAAGTAAACGCATTTAATTTGTATTCATGAATGTACTTTTTAGGTGTCAGTGGTTGTCAGAGGGGTTGATTATTCGAATTTCTAAAATGTATAAAAGTTTCGACAATAACTTGTTTAAGTTTTGTTGTTTTCAAAGATGTAGTGGTAGGTTTTTGACAGAAAAGAAGAATTCGAGAAAAACGAACTTTCAACAACTGTACCGATAACTTTGTTTGCAGTTTTTCCGAGACGAAGCAAATACACTATATTTCTGTCAAAGTATTTATCGAAAAATTCTCTTTTAAAATGTGCACCGCTTCAAATTGTTAAATGCGCACCCCAGTTGGACATCAAAGCGTTCTTTCAATTTTCTGTTGACAAGTCGTTCATTTTACACTCGAGTTCGTCTGTAAATACGTGACCTATTGAAGAGATCACATTGTGGGATTCGATTTACATTTGCGGCCTTTTTATTTAAATAATCTTCAAATGAGAATTTTATTAAAAATTCCATTTACTAGAAAATTAAAAATTCTTGTATTGACGTCGTTCTTGTTTTCACGTACAATCAATGGCAAATGTGTTTATGTCACCGGCAAATGAGTGCTAATATATGGCATTAATATACTTTGAGTGGGGTAAAACACATTTGTGTGTATGCGTCAGTTAGGTTTAAACTTAATTTGCAGAGCTTTATTAATTATCAAAACAGATCTAAAATTCCAACAAAAAATTGCTTTTGAGTAAATGTTTTCCTATGAGTATTAACAGTAATCCGCAAAAAGTTATGTCAAACAATCGACCTTATTTAATAGGACGAATTATTGAACACGTCCGAATCCAATTTGTCTTTGTCCAAGAAAACAAATTGTTTTATGCTTATTTTGAGAATAGAATCACATATACGACTTATTTTGACTTTCCAAACTTACTAATCATTGCTATACCACTAATCTATCAAACTTTTGTAATAAGCTTAAAAATTAATGAAATGTCATGATTTTGTGTGAAAATGAGAGATTACTCAAGTGGAATTGTTACATAAACAAACTTGTGTTGTGTATTGCACTGAAAAAGTTATTTTAAATAATAAAAAAAATAAATCAAAATCTGATTAGTACTAGAATTAGACTAAATGTTTCTAATTAAATCAAACATAAATTTAAAGTAATTAAAGTTTAAGATTTCTAAAAATCGATCTATGATTCTATTGACGTGTTATAAAATTATTCCGGTTCTGTTTTATTTAAACAAATTAATATAATTAAGATTAAATGTTCCCCTGTTAAAGTAAACAATCTTATAAATAATTCTAATTTAAAATCTAGTAATTTAAAAGCATAAGTACCAGTGCTTTTAAATGTTTAAAATTTGGAAACTTACAGAATCAATGAAAATCTACAGCAATCAAAATGTAGAAGATCTTAATGAACCATGAAGATAGATCGCTCTGTAACTAGTAAATGCGTAAAATGTATGTGAATCTACTCTACCTCAATTCACTTTCTCATCAATGTCCCAAATATCTAGAGCAAGTTAACATTAAAAAAATTATGACAGAAAAATGTTACCGTTAAGAAGCTAAGAAAATGCATAAAACTTCGTCTTTCGCTAGGATTTCAACGGTCAATAACTTCTCTCCACCTTAAAATGTTAACGATGTAAGCAGCTTTCTTAAACTTTCTCCAAAATTCAACCATAACAAGTGTCATAATACAAAAACAATAAAAATTGTACCAACAACTGCAAAAAAAAATTTACTCTCCGTTTACTAGCCCTCTTCCAAACAAATACGGTCCGTCCTAACTTCCTTTAGCCCCTATTCCTCCTAACGTATTGAATCACCTCAAATCATTTGTGTATAATTTTTTAAAGGATATAGATAAGAATTAACTCTCTCTTGTTTAAAAGAAATAAATCTTTAAAAAGTGAAATAAAAACTTTTATAGTGAACAACTCCTAAGAATTATTAAGTAACCAAAAGATACTTTTTTACATTTACACGCAAAATGACAATAATAAATAAATTAAATGTGGTGCAGTGGAATTGTCGTTATATAATTTCCAATAAAACTAGTCCTCTTAACTCTAATATTCACATAGCAATCCTCAGTGAGACATGGTTGAAAAGTACGTATAACTTTACTTACCCTGGATATCAAGCAATCAGAAATGGCCGCTCTGACTGTTATGGCGGTGTGGTTATTTTAGTATCAAACAAAATTTATTTTACGGAGTTTTACATCTAAGGTTCGTTTAATAAAAAATAGAAATAATAGCAATAAACTTACCTGAATGGTCCAACTTATGCATAGTTAGCTTATACCGTCCTTCTAACGTTACTACTTATCTATACTATCTCTTACTTATATCAACTCTATTATCTGCACTACTGGCCGGGACTTGCATAAGCAAAAGTGGGGATGTAAAACTAATGATTCTTTAGCAACTCTAATAGACAATAGGACAATTACAACTATACTTAACAATGGAACTGCAACTAGGTTAGGTAGGAGTGTTGACACGGCAATAGATCTAAGTATTGTGTCATGTAACCTTGCTGTTGTGTGATTGGACTGTTCTTGATTACACTCTAGGGTTTGATCATTATGTTATCAACATAAACATCTCTAGACAAGGCTCTCTTGTTTGCAAACGTCCATTCAACTTAAAATAGAAACTCAAGGGAGCGGATTTGATATCATACTCAAACTACCTACACAACATATTTTCTAATCCAATTCCAAGTGGTTCAAAGCAAATTCTTTTAATACGATACTAAATAAACCTTCATCTGTCTGGTGGGACATTAAGTGTACAAACATTGTATAAAAACGGAAAGAACTAATTAAGCTTTACAAATCGAATCATTTCCTAAAAAACCTTTTGAACTGTAAAAAATTCTTCGACAAAAGGTCGAAACAAATGGAAAAGTTTTTGTAGCTCCTTATCAAAAACACCCTCACCTCAAAAATATGGAAAAAATTTAAAAGAAATTTAGAGCCCAAAACCTTTAAGTAATGTTTCTATTGAAATCGAACAAATATCTAAACTGCTATGTCCTGACTCGGTGTCGCAACAATTTCCATCACTTTCTTCTTACCTACTTAAACATTCTCGCCCTCAATCGTGACTTCAGTGACTTTCATCATCACCTGGGTTAGATAGAATATAATACATGATGATTAAAAAAAGGCTTTTTTGTAGACAATATTTACGGAAATGTGAAATTCAGGAATGTTCCTTTCAAATTAAAAACCGTTTTATTAGTTCCCATCTTAAAACCGGGCAAAAATTGAATTGACATAAATTTCTTTAGACCAACAGACCACAGTGCGTCTTGTTTTCCAGACACCGTATTCCCACTCAAAATGTTATTTTAAGTTCCTTCGTTATTGAAATCGACAATCATGTTAAATATTTAGGTCTAACTCTAGACAAAGGGTTAACATGGAAAACAGATATAGAACGGATGGTAAGTGCGATTTACTGACTCTAAAGAAAAACAACTACGTAAAGTGCTCACGGATTTGGAACTAGGTGATAAAACGTCGTCACAATTATTACGCAAAATAAAGATGCACGCAAGAAACAAAATAGGCAAAAACGTTCTGCGAACAGTATGGCTTTAACGATTACCATACACAATACAACAAATTTTATCTGCAAGTGACACAGTTCCGTTAGATAAAATGATCGCTATAGCTGACAAAATTAGAAAAGTCAATCACAACGGCTACGGACATGTCAATGGCATCACACCTACAAAGTTTTTACCGCCAGTAGCATTCGCACAAAATCATTCAATAGCAGAAACAAATACACAGTCAATACAATTTTCAATTAAGATGTTAGAACGCAAAATTGAAGAACTTACAAAGTTAGTGGAAAAGTTGGGTCGTAACAACAAATAAAGGCAAAGTTCAATGATGAATCTCAGAATAATCGCCTATTTATTACTGATAAAAATTTAGGGATACGTTTCTTAATCGACACGGGTGTTGATGAATCAGTGTTACCGCCATAAAGAACTACAATTAACGTTGCGTCCGATTTTAATTTGTAAGCTGCGAACGGTACTCCTATAAAGACTAACGGATCAAAACTTTTGTGTTTGAATTTCGGTCTACGCCGTGCATTCAAATGTCGCTCAAGTATCACGACCAATAATTGGAGCTAATTTTTTAAAACATCATGGAATATTAGTCAATTTAAAAAACCAGCGACTTGTTGACAGTCTAACGCAGTTGTCGGGTTTAGGAAGAGTAATTTGGTCTAAAGAAGAAACTATTACAACAGTATATACAGGGTGTCACAATGTATGTATTACAGCCTGAGAGGAGTTATAGAGGGCAATAAAATAAACAACTTTTTTTAGTAAAATTTGTATGTTAGACAAACGCCAAGATGCGCCCCAAAGTCAAAAATTAAAAATTTTTAATGACTTTTTTGACAGTCCTAAAACAATTGAAAAATAATCAATAGTATCTTATAGTATGTTTTTGACTATGTCCAATTCAAATTTGACAAAATTTTTATCTAAAAAATTCAAAATGGCGGATTCAATTTTTAAGTATATGTATACTGTATTGTCTAACATAAAAATTTTACTAAAAAAAGTTGTTTATTTTATTGCCCTCTATAACCCCTCTCAGGCTGTAATACATATATTGTGACACCCTGTAATATATATACACTTCCTCCAACCATACTACTTATCTATACTATCTCTTATTTATATCAACTCTATCATCTGCACAACTGGCCGGGACTTGCATAATCAAAAGTGGGGATGTAAAACTAATGATTCTTTAGCAACTTCCTAATAGACAATAGGACAATTACAAACTATACTTAACAATGGAACTGCAACTAGGTTAGGTAGGAGTGTTGACTCGGCAATAGATCTAAGTATTGTGTCATGTAACCTTGCGCTGTTGTGTGATTGGACTGTTCTTGATTACCCTCTAGGGTCTGATTATTATATTATCAACATAAACATCTTTAGACAAGGCTCTCTTGTTTGCAAACGTCCATTCAACTTAAAAATTGAAACTCAAGGGAGCGGATTTGGTATCATACTCAAACCACCTACAAGTATATATATACTTAGACAGCAGTGATAACGCCTTTTGAATTATTTGAATTTTCGTATATGGCATTTAGTCCTTTGTAACGCAGCACGGTCAGATTTTTGTTACTGCTACATAGATGATATATTAATAGCATCAACAAATAAAGTGCAACACTTGGAGAATCTGAGAGATGTGTTTCAGCGACTTGATGAACATAGAATAGCGGTACAACCCATCTAAAACAAATACTTCCATAAGACGAAAGTCATTTATCCTCAAAAAAAAAATAAATTTTCACCAAACAGAGGTGACATGTTACAACTTTTTATATTTTACGTCTGAAAATGGCCTAGTTTCCGCCAAAACTAGTTACACCAACTTACTTATTTTTAGTTTTTAATAAATTATCATGATGGGTTAACTATCACATTACTTATTTAATATGGATCCAATCTATAAGTCTTCTGACACTCATCCAATTTTTATTTTACTTGTCATTAATAAATTGTTAATTGCATTTGTTGTTTTTTCTGCGTTGCCACAAAATCCAACTTGTCTTTTAGAATTGTTAGATGTTGCGTACTTTTGTCAACGGAAGTCGCTGATGAAAAATATAAAAAGATTGGGAAAGCACAGTAACTAGAAGTAGTTGTACGTCAATACCAAGAGATAAATTTCTCGCAATTTGGGGTACTATGATTAAAAATCCGGACAATCTTATTGTCGACTTTCGTAAGTAAGGAATTTATCCCACAGACAGTAAGCAAGTTTTCAAAAGGTTACTATCTGCAAGCTTTGACACCTATACTATTTCTCTTTTTGGTAAAACTTCTTTAAAGCGCTTGCAGGCCATGGCCGGTTGTGCTGGTTACTATAATCATGGATAAGTATAGTAGTTTATAGTTTCCAAGATATGTAGGTAGACAGGGACTAGGTAAGGGTAGGTCAAGAGATTTAGAAAGATATTAGTTTAATAAATTAGGTAATTAGGTAGGTGATGCAGAAGTTCATGGGAGGTGAGTGTAGAAGCAGGACGAGTTTCTACCTCCCCCGGCAGGTGCCGGGGGTAAGTTCGTCAAAGATGTATTTCTAAGTAACAGTAGGCGGGAATCTTGTTGTTCTTGTTCCACGTCTCTACTCCTGAAAAAATCCCAATTCCTTTAGTCCAGACGGAAGCTGTGTATGATCAAGTTACCCAGTTGTGACCCAAATAAGTGAGCAAAGCATTTTTACTGTGATAGGATTCCTCTTCAAGACTCAGAAGATTAGAAGATTTTCAGAAAAACTCAATTGACCCCATTCATTTCAGATGTGTAACCAACATTTTCTCAACCATCTGAAAGTGGAAGATTTTGTTCCGGTGACATATGAATGTGAATTATAGAATTGAAAGATGACGTCAAAGTATTAATATCGGTCATGAATAAATCGGCCTCTGATTGGAAATCGGCTTCAACCCCTCATAAAATTAACTACTTAAAGGATAACACTGTATAGCAGATTGATTAGCCGGTACAAATTGCCGGCGAGAAATTTTTAAAGTCAAAAACCTGCAAGTTTACAGCGATCTCTTGGCTTAAATTGTACGAAGTGTTTGAATAATAAGTAAAATGTGTGTCTTGCGATATCTCGTGTAAACATTGACACGTATGAATAGTATAAACTAAGAAAATGCCAAGAGTTAACTGTAACGGCATGTGTGTGTTAAAACACACACATGTTGGTTACATTTTCTGTTTGTTCAGTAAATCTTGAAAGTCTAATTGTTTAAAATATTGTTGGTTATGTTGTAACATTTCAAAAATTTCAAACGTTTAAACATGCTATAAAACTAACACTAAATCGATTCGTCGGATTGAAAAATTAATAAAAAGGAGCAAATTAATCCTTAATTTAATTTTGGTTTTTGCAAATACAAAAGAGTAGTGAGTGAGTTTTTTGAATAACAACACCCAGTTTTTGAGCACCAGTGGCTAAATAGAGGTTTTGCAAGTTGGTGGCATTGCCGTCCTTCGTTGATGAAAAAAGTATGGTTAGTCCAAATATTCAAACTGAATGCCCGCGTCTTTACCGAACGAAAATCATCAAATTTTGAATGTACGAAAGAGTTTGCAGCGGACATCAGCGCTCCGTGCAGATAAGTACTTTGTTGTCTTTGTTTGATAACAAGACTGTATATACAGGGTATTGCTATATTCAACCGACAACGTTCTACCACAGGGAAATCTTGTAAATTGGAAAATTTTGATATAGGAACATGAACCATTAGGGTGATGAGACACACAGCGGTTTGGGTCAACTTGGTTGTCAGCTGGACTGCCGTGTCGGCACGTTTGCAGGTATTTTCAAAAACAGGGTGTTGAAAGTTTAAAATAAAAATTAACAATTTGCAATAAATCAAAAATGCTTTTATTATTTTTTTTCAAATTTGGTGACATATGTGCTCTTCAAGAAAGTCATATTTTGACATTTACTAATTTTTCAAAAATTTAACTAGTAGCGCGCTAGTTACTGACAACTTTTACCCTCCTATTTCTTACGCCACTAGAGCAATTTAGTTTTTTCAAATTTTTTAAAATTCTTTATTTATTTTTGGTCAAAAAAGTAATAAAATTTTTTGGTGCTAAAGTAACTGATTTTGAAGATATTAGCTTCTAAACAAAAGTCTGCAATTTCTGACATTTACCAAATTATTATGTGCAGTGCAGTTTGCCCGTAGGTGTTTTGCTAAACAATTTGCTTCAATCCATTGCTATTAATTCGACTTTGAATAAATTGTGATAGCTTTTGCGTTATTGTGAATTTTATTTGCTTAACCTTTATTCAAAATCAAATTAATAGTACGGATTGAAGTAAATTGTTTAGTAAAACGCTGACGTGCAAATTGCACTGCACATAATGATTTGGCATATGTCAGTACTTGCAAATTTTTGTTTAGATGCAAATATTTTCAAGACCGTTCATTTTAACACCATAAAATGTTATAACTTTTTGACCCAAAATGAATAGATAATATAAAAAAAAATAGAAAAAAATTATTTGTTCCAGTGCAGTGGCGTAAACAATAGATGGTAAAAGTTGCACTAACCCTTATAGCGCGCTACTAGTTAATTTTTAAAAGTTAGTTTATGTCAAAATATGACTTTCTTAAAGAGCATATTAGTCACCAAATTTAAAAAAATTCCAAATCATATTCGATTTATTGCAAATTTTCAATTTTTATCTTAAACTTTCAACAACCTGTATCTCAGCCGATTAAGAGTTCATGTTCCTATATCAACATTTACCAATTTACGAGAGCTCTCTGGGGTAGAGCGTTGTTGGTCGAATATAGCAACACCCTGTATACATTTGCGTATGAACCTTTTTTAGAATTAATTAATTATTTTCCTTGTTAATTGCTTAACTATCCTTTATGAACTACGGTGTGTTTAATTTAAGTGTCTTAGTTTAATTTAAAATGCTTCTTTGGAAAATATGTTTATTTAGAATAAGTTGTTTTTGGTGGTTTTCAAATTTTTTCCACCCTTATTAAAGATAAATTTTAAGTTTAAAAGTTTGTGGCGCCCAAAAAAATTCGGTCAAACTTATAAGTTAATTTTGATTGTGTTAAATATTATTTATTTTGTTATTTTTCTAATATATGTACCCTCATGAAATTTAAAACTTGGACACCACAATTTCTGTAAACAAAAGTTTGCACATTGTGAAGCGGGCTTAAGGGTATCATTTACAATTCTAACAGCAGGTAGTCTCAGCAGGGGTTATCTTATAGAAGGACTGTAGAATGAATCATTACACTAAGCACGTTTTAGAAAATAGGTAATTTACGTTGCTTACTTAATTTTTTTCTTTAAAGAATATATTTGAAGGTATCGCTAATTAAACACCATAGCTCGATTAATTATCGAATCAAAATTTTGTTTAGGAAATGTTTACAAAATAAAATTAGAAATAATTTTGATTTAAAAACGTCTACAAGCAATAACTTTTAAATTAAATCAAAAACTAAACATGGTTATTTGGGTTGACTGATTATTACTTATTTTTAAATAAATCTAACCTACTAATTATTGTAAGTTATTAAAAAAAATCATTAAACTCTCTATTCATAATATTTAGTCCTTACAAAATGTATATTTTATGACGTTTCATTTTTTCTGTAGTTAATATAAAAAGTGAAAATAAAAACTAAGGCAATTCTTATTGTCAACGTATATATTTAGTTTTTGACAAGAATTTATTACATAATTATAATTAAGATACCAAGTTATAGTTTAAAATTAAATGAAAACTTTTTTTTAAATAAAGGTATTACTATATAAATAAATATAAGAAATCAATAATGGGTGTGACCTCCATTATTATTGATACATTCTTGGAGGCGTCTGCTCATTGACGCTATCAAGGTATCAATATAATTAATATTAATCGTTTCCCATGCGGTATCAATGGCTGCAATTAGTGCATTACGGTTTACTGGTATAAAATTTGGCCCTTGTTGTCTTCGGATAACAGCAAGTATTCGAGCCCAAACATTTTCGATAATGTTAAAATCTGGGCTTTTGCTGGCCAGGGTAACAGCTCCAAGTTATTTTCTTGTATCCAATTGCGCACAACCCGCGAAGTATGAATAGGGGCGTTGTCCTTTAACAACAAAATACATTATGAAAATGTTAATTCAACAGATCCCAAACTATTTTTTGGAGAAAGTATAGTGAAATAAGAATACTTACTTGTTGGAAAATATAATCTTCGTCTGGATAAAACACTTCGACTGAAGGTTTCATAATAGTTTCCAAAATATCTAAATACTCAGCAGAATCAAGACGTCCATCGATAGCCCAACAAACTCCTGGACCCCGCGCGCTAACTCAACCCCACACATTCACAGAAAAATAACCACTTCGTTTTTAGGACATATATGATTATTTTGATTCGATAATTAATAGAGCTATGGTGTTTAATTAGCGATACCTTAAAATATATTCTTTAAAGAAAAAAATTAAGTAAGCAACGTAAATTACCTATTTTCTAAAACGTGCTTAGTGTAATGATTCATCCTACAGTCCTTCTATAAGATAACCCCTGCTAAGACTATCTGCTGTTAGAATTGAAAATGATACCCTTAAGCCCGCTTCACAATGTGCAAACTTTTGTTTACAGAAATTGTGGTGTCCAAGTTTTAAATTTCATGAGTGTACAGTAGTTGACTACATATTTTTTTGATCCACGACCGCTTGCCATTAAACCCTGAGAACCGGAGCAACGTTACAATGTTTCCTGCCATTTCTACCTTACCGTAATAAATGGGATAAAATTAGAGCAAATTTTACATTTCCTTAATAATATACATTTATCTTTAGTGTTATTGCTCCACCATATTTTGAAAGAGGAAGACCGATTTTAAATATTAAAACTTTGAAAAGTGTCCCCCGTACGGTACTTACCTTTACATGAATGTTACCGGTTTATAAAATTCAAAGCAGCGCTTTACTTCGAATACCAAATGTAACCAGCATATGACAATAATGTAGAAACAATTTCAATCAATACATGGACATGTTTAATGTTATGTTTAAGGTTCATGCGCAAAAAATAATAATTTGGGTAAAATAAGTATTTGTTAGATTTAAAATTTTAATTTTAAAATATTTAAAATGGAGAATTTAATTAATTTAAAACCTGTTCGTTTAGTTCAATCACAAAATGAGATTATCTTGCCAATTGAATTGTTATTCCCTTACACAATCAAATAAGATCAAATGCCAAAGTTGAATGTTATGGCGTTACGCAATCAGATATAAAAAACATCAAAGATAAAATTCAGTCACGTATGAAATCTACATTAGATCTATCCCGATCCTTTGTTATTTTAACGCTACATTTCGTATTAGACTCTGTTCTGTACTGATTTCTTACTCGAACGCTTTTCATTTATAAAGAAAAAAAGATTCAATTCTCACACTTAAATTCCTGTGAACACTAACACGTTCGTAATATAATTTTAGCACCAATTAAAATTTCATTACTCGGTTTATTGTTGATATAAATACTAATTTAGTTATAAATTATTAGTTAATTACCTTATAAACGTCCAACTGCCCGCAGAACGCATCAAACTGGCTGTACAGATTTTGTAGCATGTTGATAACAGTCATCGGAGTTGTTGTTGAACATATAGAGGTAAATCCTACTATGTCGCTAAACAACATTGTTACGTCTTCGTGAGTCTTTGCTTCGATAGTCTCTCCTATATTAAAACAAGAACTAATATATCGCACAATCACAACGAAATTGATACTCACCCAACCAAAGGCGTTTCGCAATATCGGGAGGAAAAATGAGATGCAGCAGCCTAACATTTTTTTCGCGTTCCTTATCTACGGCTTGATTTCCTTCTTCTATTGAACTTTTGAGCTTATCCATTCTGCGTCTTAAACCGTCCTAAAAGTAAACTTATTGATTTAATACTTTCATTGTTAACGGTAACATTGTATAAAATTCTTATTGACATTTAATAGGATTTTACGGTTACTTGGTTTTTCTTCTCAAAAACTGTAATTTAAGGTATTTGAAGTAACTTTTAATAAAAATTCTCTTTTAGAAGACGTAATTTGAATGGCGAGTAAGTATCATTTAGTTTAACGTTTTACATCAAATAAAAGCGTTTATTATACAAAACCTTATAACTGCTTGAAAGAAATTGATTTTTTAATTTTGGTATTCAGCCATTTTATGATTTGTAAGTCATAAGTAATTATTCCTTCTCCTACATTCTAAGTGAGTTTATTTTTTTAAAATTCGAGACGAGAAAACCAATAAAAGTTGTCACAGTTACTTCAGAAAAGTCGAGTAACAACTCAAATTAAAGATATATCATTTTATTTTATTAAGTAAAAGAAATAAACCTAAACAAAAAAGCATTTTATGGAAAATCTGATTGGACCATGTGGTTCAAATTGATTGGATTTAAACTAAATTTTCAGAAACTTCAAAAATTTGGAAAACACAAAAAAATATTTTTTTTGATACCATGGTAAGTTGAATACTTAAAGAAATATATAGTCATAGCTTTAAGAACAATAATTTTCTTATAAATCTGTTAAGTTCTAATTGTAACTTCGTAGCGTAAGGACTCATGCCGGCTGCTCTGCGAGATAGATAGTGAAATTTAATACAAGTTATAAGAATAAAACTTTAAAGGTCAACCAAATATTTACATTCCTTTAAACAAGTGCAATAATTTAACGTAAATTTCATTATAGACTTAAATCCACAGGTACACAGTAAGAGTGTTTTCACACACACCGGCAAAACCGGTGCCGGTGCTGTGACGGTGCCCGTTCCGGTACCGTACAACAGGGTCTTTTACACTGGACAGGCATATCGGTGCCGATATGTTTTAGTACATGTTAGACACTGCATAAAGATCAGTATGTGCTCTTATTAATATGTGCAGTTATTGTATAATATCTTAAGAAAAATACCAAAAAAATGGAATATAAAAGACTCTTGACTGTAAGATACTTCAAAGGCTCATTTTAAAGATAATTTTAAATTTACTTATTTTTAGTACAAAAGTATATAATCAAACACAAACTGCACAAACCAACGATTACACAGCAATAGAAACAAAACACGCACCACAATATTCTTCATTGCCGTCAAGTCAGAACCAGTTTGTGTAGACATAAGAAACTATTGAAACCGATAAACCGGAGACCGCCGTCTTCCGGCAAAGATGTCGGACCGGACTACGTGTGGAAATTACAATTCGGTTACATTGTATTTGGCACCGGTACAGTCAGTAATCCTAATTCACCACATTCATATCTATACACGCTAATAAATACACCCTTATCACAACCAGTTCTTATGCACTCGTAAGATCAAAACACAATAGTCAACCATTAAATAAAATCAACTATTTATAAACACCATAAAATCACAAATTCCAGAAAATTTATCTCACCAAAATTCAGGAAAACAGTGGCAACAAGTCACAAAAAAACTAAGCAGAGCTACAGAAGAACAAGAACACAGCACTCTAAACAAAAATAACTACTGGCTTGGGCTCAGCAATAGGTGCACATCGCTTTCAGAAGAGAAAACCCCCAAAGTTGCACGTAAACCACCATCGATATTTATTTCAGGTGTAGAAAACATAAAACCTCTGATCCCATTACTCACGAATGCGCCAAGAATAAATTTGTCATAGAAAAAAATACTAAATTTTATACATACAAACCTCCATATGAGAGAAGTTTCCAAGTTGTACTGAAGAATTTACACCCAACAACTGAAATAATTGCCTTGCAAGAAAAAGAACACAAGATAACAAGTATTTGGAATGTAAAACAACGACGGGACAAAACAACGCCATTACCAATGCATTTTATAAACATCAAATCCAGCAATAATAACAAATAAATGTATAACATCGATTTACTATTAAACACCAAAGTACACTTCGAAGCCCTGCATCCTAACACAAGATTCCACAATGAATGCGTTGTTAAAAATTTGAACATACAAAAAATTACTGTAAAAATCATTCAACTGCCAGGAAAATCTCCCAGCCAGCTGACTGGTCCATAAACAAATACAAGAGAAGATGTACCTAGCATTAAGGGAGTGTAAGACAACAACGAGCTACGTTCAACCAGACATAACATATGCCCACTACATCCAAGCACAAATGACGGTTCAACAACAACAACAAATGATGAAAAGTCTAATGGACCAAATAGGTACCTTTGTCAACCTCATATCAATGCTCATCAATAAAAAATAACAAACTTTTGACGTTTAAATATTAAAGAGCTGAGCTATACTCGTAATTGCGAGAGGTGTCTTATGATTCATCGTATCTATCTTTTTTAACATCAACAAATAAATAAAATAAACTATTAGTACGTGTTCTTGTTTACAAAAAGTCGTAAGACTTAAGATTGGTGTTAAAGAAAGATGAATACAATGAATCATAAGACACCTCTCGCAATTACGACTATATCACAGGCAAGCACAAGTAAAATTATCGTTAGCACACCTTTAATTACAGGGTTATTGTGGTTTTAATTTGAAGGGTTAAAGCGACCTCAGCCCTCCCACAAAAAATATTATATTTTTGATTTTTGCAGACAAAAGAGAATAACTACTACAAGTTAGCGCAACTTTGCTTAACACTATTGCACCTTTAATAAAGAAGTTATTGAGGGTTAAATCTATGGAAGCCAGCCTCCCCCACCAACTAACTAACTAGCAACAGCCAATACAACTACAATTAACGCTACTACACCTTTAACAGCAGGGTTATTGAGATTTGAATCTGAAAAAGTGTAACGGTTTCAGTTTACAAATATACAAAGTCAATAGATAACACTAAAAGGAAATTGTAGGAATAAATTGTTTAGGTAGAACAACAGCTTCCTAACGTCGTCGTAGAATGGGGGGTCCTTAGGAGGTCAAAGAATTAAACCGCTCTCTTAACAAGGCGCCACCTTCTGGTAATAAAGACAACTAAAACCAACCAACAGGAGGTTTTACTTAATCCTAATACAAAATACACCAGATTGAACAAATTGACAATAATAATCGACCATAAAAAAAAGACAGACAGTTTAAAATTTCTATAGTAACAGGAGAGTGAGAAGGAAACACACACACACATGTGGGGTACAAAATATATGGAGAAATATTAAGAAACAAATTGGAGAAGGAAATAGAAGAAAGGAAGATAATACCAGATTGGCAGGCAGGTTTTCGTAAAGGCAGAGGTACAATGGACAAATATATATATATATATATATATATATATATATATATATATATATATATATATATCTTAAGGCATATGGTAAATAAAGAGGTAGGGAAAGGATGCAGAAAAATGTATGCTTTTTTGGATATTAAGGCAGCGTTTGATAATGAGGAAAGTGATGAGGCAGAAGGGGGTAAACAAAGATTTGGTAGCAGGGACATAAGAACTGTATAAAGAAACAAGATGTAGAACTAGAATAGAAGGGAGAATAGGAAGAGAGTTTTGGGTAACTAAGGGCTCAGACAGGGGTGTGTATTAAGTCCAAGTTTATTTTTAATATATATTAGTGATTTAGAAGAGGTAATAAAAAACAGCAAACAGGACGAATAGTGATAGAAAAGAAAAAGTCTGGGTGTTAGCGTACGCGGATGCAAAAATCAAATGGAAATCAGAGGTATGATAGAGGTAGCAAGAAAATATTTAGTAAAGAAAAAGCTTAAAGCAAATGTGGGAAAAACTAAAATAATGGTGATTAAAAAGAAAAAAGGGAGACAAATAAAAAAGAGATGGTTATGGGGGCAATGAGAAAAGGGAGAATATGTACTGGAGGAATGATGAGAAGAAAATGAGTAGGATGTGTCCTGTACATTATTACATTTTCAGTTTCTACAAACAAAATAAGAAAGGATTTTATAGAAGTTTACCTTACTTAAACCTAAAGGTTTTTAAGATATTTTGTATTTTATGAAAAACTCGTTACAATTTTGCCGATTCATATCTCAGCAACTATTCTCTTTCTCTGAAGTCTATCAATTGATCAGATGTTATGTAGAACTTGTGAAAAATCCATTATCATATACATGATGTGTTTTGAACTGCAATAACTTGCTTAATTTAAATAGAACATCCTGTATTTTATATCAACATAATATGTAAAATGTAATTACCTATCAAACAATAATATAGTGTCCTATAGCTAAATGTTCAGGTTGTCATAAAAATTGCAAATTTTCATAATGAAGACTGATTTGTAACAATTTTAATATTTATCAAGTAAGCTGTACAACTTTGACAGGTGAATATTATATATTTGTAAGAAACCCTTTGATTGACGGGCAAATTTTAATGCATGAATTTAATAATGCTAGACTTCACGTGCATGTAGGTTGATCCCATTATTCTCTGAATAATGTTAAACTTATGGCGGACGAAGAATCCTTGGTCCCGCCCCTGCATGAAAATTTTTGGTTTTGGATTTTTCCCGTTGGTTTGAAGGCAAGACCCATCGGCATGTCGAATTTCAAGTCTCTACGACGTCTGGAAGTACCTGTTTAATTTCGGAGACAGACATGAAAAATAGGCGCTTTATTTTAAGCAAATGTTTTTGTATTTCACCAGTATGTTTTACAATATTGTAAACAGCTTAGGAATTGATGCGTGGAGCAGATAATTCATTAGAAGAAATATTATTGTCAAGTAAATTTGTACGTTTATTAAATTCTTGTAAACTCTATACATATTTATTTCTCTCAAAATTTAATACAATTGATAAAATGTACACAATGCAAATCTTCTCCTTCTTACAAATACATAATATTCACCTGTCAAAGTTGTACAGCTTACTTGATAAATATTAAAATTGTTACAAATTCATTATGAAAATTTGCTTTTTTCATGACAACCTGAACATTTAGCTGTAGGATACTATAGTATTATTTGATAGGTAATTACATTTTACATTTGTTGTTAATATAAAATACAGGGTGTTCCATTTAAAATTAGCAAGTTATTGCGGTTCAAAACATGTCATTAATTAATCTTATTTTGTACACATCCTGTGTATGATAAAGTTCTACATAAAATCTGATCAACTCATAGACTTCAGTGCGAATTTAATTTAGAAAACGGTATTAGTTGCTGAGATATGAATCGGTAAAATTGTGACGACTTTTTCATAAAATACAAAATATCTCAAAAACTTTTAGGTTTAAGTAAGGCAAACCTCTATAAAATCCATTCTTATTTTGAACATAGAAACTGAAACTGTATTAATATACAAGGCATTCCATAAGAAAAAACACAACTTTGATACGTTCTGTGTATTTTGGGACACCTGTATATTTTGAAAGTAATTTTAAAATATTCCTCCTATAGGTCTCTATCACTCCCAGATATATTTTCCCAATTTTATTAAATAGTATAAGGTGTAATTTAAAAAAAATTTTTATTAATATGGGGATACATTTTTTGTATTGTTTAGTTTTTTGGGATTAAGGAATGGGAAAGGGAATTATATGTATGGAGTTTGTTTTTTATTTATTTGGTGTAAGAAATCGAATTATTTGTTTATGTAAATAATTATAAAGAACAAATAAATGGAATTGATTGATTGTATAGTTTTTTCTTAACTTTCTTTGTTTTTGGACAAATACAAAATTAATCTAATAATTGCGGCAATCTGGTAACCGTTTTGATCTATAAAAACTGATACAGTAAAAAAGATATTACTGTTAGGGGCTAGTTTTAACCTCATTTAAAAAAAAAATATTGCTTAACAACAATTCCAATACTTGAGTCAACTTGATTACTTCAATAACATTAAACCTCGCAAAACGGTTCCAATTAGAAAACGGTTGGAGCTATTGAGTTGGTTTTGGTCTCATTATATACAAATTTAATGCTCAACTAATTTAGAGTTAATTTTTTGGTATTTGTTGTTGTTTCTGCATAAACATGAATTTTATAATCCCTAATTTTTTCAACGTTGTTACATTTTTTCTTTATATTAAAAAATTATATCTGTTTATGTAAAAGATGAAAATACCCAAAAACTAAATTGGGTATAATTAGTAGGGCATTAAACTTTGCTTTAAAAATTTGAATAAAACCTATAACTCAAACCGTTTACAAACTTTTCTCATGAACCATAAGGTTTTTTAAAGTTATCAAAAAGTAAGCAATTTCCTTTGTCAAAATTTTCTTCGTTTATGTAAAAACTATAACAAATATTCAAAAACTATATTAAACATGTTTGTAAAGCATTTAATTTTTAATATGATGGTAAAATCAGCTCCGTTACATTAATATCTTCTTTGCTGTATCAGTTTTTCTGAATCAAAACGGTTTCCACATTGCAGCGATTGCCAGATTCATTTGTGTTTGTACAAAAATAAAAAAAGATACGAAAAAACTATATCAGATATATCAGGTGAGTATTCCTCCAAAATTATAAGTTTTGTATAAAGGTTGCTCTTCTCGAGCCCTCCTAGGTGGAGGTGAATGAAACAACAAACTCAATATGTTGTCAACGCCGACGTTTCGCCCCCTATGCGTAGGGCTTTATCCAAAGCTAACAAAAAATTTTTTATTTAATATAAGACATGAATGATATACATAAACTAATACAAATTAGAAATTAAAATTAGAAAACGGTATACATTAATTATTGTAACAAAAATTTTTATACAATTAAACAAAATATATTTTTTATATATAGTAACAAGTGACTAATCACCAACAAGATTAAAAGAATTTCTTAGTTATATAAGTTTCCAATTAAAATTTTTTTATTATAAAATATAAATTTTGAAAATTATTAAGAATAAACGCGATAAAAAAGATAACCGGTATTGGACTCACCTCATAACAAATAAGAGTTGGAAGTCTTAAATTACCATCAATATATATATATATATATATATCTAATGAAGAGAGAAAAAGTGAAACTAGAGAAAGTCTACAAATTGACTTGAAATCACTATAATAAGAAAGCTATCTCACGAAAGGCCAAGCTACACACTACGAGACGGTGGTGCTACCAGAAGCACTATACGCAGCCGAGACCACAGTAATACAAGGGCAGACACGAATCAAACAGATAGAAGACAGATTGAGAGAAAAATACTCAGGAAAATTTTTGGGGCGACGCAAAAGACGGGGTATGGATAAAGAGGCCAGCTGAAGAATTATATGAACACGGAGAAAATAACAGACAAAATCAGGAACGAAGATTACAATTTTATGGGCACCTCAGCAGATTGGCACCACATTAGGATAACAAGACAAGATCTTTGACTGGGTTAGCACAAGGAAAAACAACAAATGGATGAATGAAGTAAGAAATGACATGGAACAACTGAACATCACACAGGAAACAATACAAATCAAAAACACTCTTTAGAATCTGACCAGAAGAAATAAATTACAAGAGACACCATACAATAAACGAACACAATGGACTTAACAGAGACGACAAGAACACAGCCAGAAGATGAAGGAACACTGGGCGAACAGGAAAAAAGAAAAACCGAAGAAAAGACAAGACCTAAAGTGGACTGAAGAACGGAAGTAGAAACACAGCACACGAATGAGGGAAGTTTGGGCAGAACGTAAAGAAAAACAACAGGGAAATGGACATGACGTTTAGTCTAAATGCGCTCTTCAAAGGGCATAACACAAATAATAATAATAATAATAATATATATATATATATATATATATATATATAAATGATAAGCTTTTCGACATCTAGTGTCGACTCGTGAAAACGTTCACATACGAAAATGTTAGCAACTTTGCCGACAGGTATGTAAGCAGTTACATAGTCGACTCTTCAATAATTATAGCCAACCTAACAGTTGGCGCATAAAAAATTCTCAGTGTTTGTTTGCTATTGTACAACCTCTTGCGTACTTTACTGCAGGCGATTCGAAATTCTTTATACTTGCCAACTGTTAGGTTGGCTATAATTATTGAAGAGTCGACATGTAACTGCTTTACATACTGTCGGCAAAGTTGCTAACATTTTTCGTACGTGAACGTTTTCACGAGTCGACACTACATGTCGAAAAGCTTATCATTTAAATATTGTGATCCCTCCAGTAGGGCATATAGTCGACAGCGCGCGTTTGTACAATAGTGAACTTACACTCGAGTTCTCTCACTCCCGATGAGTCCCAAAAGGACGAAACAGCTGTCGGGTGATTCTCAGTGTTTGTTTGCTATTGTACAACCTCTTCCGTACTTTACTGCAGGCGATTCGAAATTTTTATACTTGCCAACTGTTAGGTTGGCTATAATTATTGAAGAGTCGACTATGTAACTGCTTTACATACCTGTCGGCAAAGTTGCTAATATATATAACATATATATATATATATATATATATATACATATATATATATATACAGGGTGCCCATAATCTATCTCATAACATGGGTAACTTTCTTAATATGCAAAATAGGTAATCGGTTAAATTAGGAAAGTTGGGCAGAATTACAAGCAAAATGTTAAACTTTTTTCAAATTTGACATATGTCTTCAACTTTTGAAATTTTGTGAAAAAACTGAAAACAGTCGATTTTTTAATGTTGTCCTGTTCCACTACTACTTACTTTAGAACTGAACTAAAAATGACATCTTATACATATTTTACGTAGAATTCGATAAAATTACTCAAAATGTCATAACCCTCTTGATTTTCGAGATATAACACAAACTTACATTTTTTAAATGGCAATCATAGTTGGCTGTGATCTTATTAAATAGCTTTTGTTTTTGCGATTTCATTGATATAAGGTTCGATATACTTTACTCTTACATTTTTTTGTAAATGCTAAAAGTAGTTTATTGATACAATTAAGCTGCAAAATAATACACAGGCAGGCTATGGAAACAAATGCTTCAAACAAAACCTGTTGAAACAAAAGCCTGTGTCGTCAACTAAATAATTTGATTTACATAAGTAAGTTGTATTATTCACGGTGATTTATTTTAAAACATAAAATTCTCAAAATAAACAATGTATTCACATGAAGAGAGAAACGACATGCTTTTTGTTATTATGCTAGCAACAGAAATAGTAATGAAGCCAGTGAAATGTATTTGCAAAGATATATGGAAAGAAGACAACCAGATAAAAGACTTTTTCCAAACTGGAAAATAATTTAAAACTATACGGATCATTTATGAAACCAAAAGCTAAGCAAAAGTTTAATCAAGAAGACGAAGAAAGAGTTTTGGCATATGTAAATTATAAACCAAAAACATCTACCCGTGAAATTGCAAGTGAGTGTGGTACTTCTACAGAAAAAGCTCGTTTAATTTTAAAACAAAATCGATTCAAGCCGTATAAATTTCATATCGGCAACACCTTGTATCCAGCCGACTCAGAGAGAAGATTAAATTACGCTCGATGGTTTTAAGAGAAACTGACAACGATCCATATTTCTCGCGCAGAATTTTATTTACTGACGAGGCAAAATTTACCAATAACGGTGTATTTAATAGACATAATAATAACTATTGGTCTGAGAACAACCCTCATGTTACTGTTGAGAGACGAGATCAACATATTTTTCAATAAATGTGTGGTGTGGCATCCTCGGTAGCAGAATAATTGGTCCGTTCTTTTACAATTACCATTTAAATGGAAGGCGATATTTAGAATTTCTTCAAAATGACTTGGAAGACATGTTAGATGAACTGCCATTAAATGTGGTACAAAATCTTACTCATTTCCAACATGATGGTGCTCCTGCTCATAATTTTAGAGCTGTTTCTGAATATCTTTCCGAACGTTTTCCGAGCTGGATCGGTAATTCAGGTCCTATTAATTGGCCGGCAAGAACACCTGATATCACACCTCTCGTGAAAAAACCCAATAATGTAGAAGAATTAAAAGATAGAATTAGGTTGATTATTAGAAGAATTCGTCCTCGCAGTTTGGAAAAAGTGCATAGAGATGGTTAGAAGATGTCAAATGTGCATATTGGTTAACGGGGGCCATTTCGAACATTTAATATGAACTTTTATGTCTTTTGTACATTATTGAAATAGAACATAATTACAAACCATTAATAGTACCTACTTGTGGTATTATATTGTCAATATAAATTTTTGTTTCAAGTTTAACTAACTTGTAAATCATTTTGTTCCTTAATGGTATCAACAACACAATTTTGGGCATTTAAATAGAAATACAAGAGTAAAGTATATCGAACCTTATATCAATGAAATCGCAAAAACAAAAGCTATTTAATAAGATCACAGCCAACTATGATTGCCATTTAAAAAATGTAAGTTTGTGTTATATCTCGAAAATCAAGAGGGTTATGACATTTTGAGTAATTTTATCGAATTCTACGTAAAAATATGTATAAGATGTCATTTTAGTTCAGTTCTAAAGTAAGTAGTAGTGGAACAGGACAACATTAAAAAAATCGACTGTTTTCAGTTTTTCACAAAATTTCAAAAGTTGAAGACATATGTCAAATTTGAAAAAAGTTTAACATTTTGCTTGTAATTCTGCCCAACTTTCCTAATTTAACCTATTACCTATTTTGCATATTAAGAAAGTTACCCATGTTATGAGATAGATTATGGGCACCCTGTATATATATATATATATATATGTATATATATTTGTCGAATATAAAAGCAGTCTTTATCTGTACCTTTTGAAAAGTACTGATTTGAATTTTATTTATTCGTTATTCGTTGTTTGTATCAAGTTGGGTTTGTTTGTGTGTCTTTTAATTAAATATAAGTTTTAACCATAACTTATGTATATGACTGTTTTTATTGTTATTTTTAATTTATATGTGACGTTTCCATCAATTGATGGTAATTTAAGACTACCAACTCTTATTTGTTATGAGGTGAGTCTAATACCGGTTATCTTTTATCGCGTTTATTCTTAATAATTTTCAAAATTTATATTTTATAATAAAAAGAATTTTAATTGAAACTTATATAACTAAGAATTCTTTTTTAACCTTGTTTATAATTATTATATATAATTATAATAACTATAAGAAATTATAAGATGTATTATATTAGTTATTACCCACTCGAATAGAATACAACACACCAGTACATTATTACGAATAATAGAATAATTTACATGTTATTTTAATAACATAGTTTACATGAACGCAATAGAGCGTCGTATAAAAAAAAATTCTTTAATAAAATAATAAGAATTATTAAGGATTGTATTAAAAAGGCAATCATTATTTAACAAAAATTTTTGGTAAAATGTAAATAAAGAACAAAGCAGATAAGTAATTGGAAACCTATTTTTTGTCGTCATTCATCTTTGACAATAATATTTTTACTGCTGTTTTATTTAACAAAACCTTCAAGCTTAACTTATCACAAATCAACCCGATTTGGGCATCTTCTTGAAAGTTTGCTATTGGCAGTTTATTGATTATATAAGTATATAGATAAAATTTAAACCTTATTTCGTCGTCAAACTGAATTCTAACGTCCATTGTATTAGAAAATGTTGGTATGAGTAATAGATTTCATAAATTAATGCAAAAATTAATTAAAAATAATTGTTTTCTGGATTTGCAGAAGACAAAGAAAACCCAATTATGGATTAGAGAACAACTTCCCTAGAGACAAAGAGTGTCGAAGCTTTAATCGATCTTTACAAAATGTTCACTTCAAAATCACGTTGTGGATAAGCGCGTATAATAAATTAAGAAATGGAATTGAAGTTAAATATTGTACTTAATCCTTTTGTTTCGGAAATCCGATTTTATTTGAAATGGTATAAATTGTAAAAAAATCATCGCATTGCGGTAGAATTGAGGATATTATCCCACACTGTGCATTAGGTGCTTGACAACAAAATAATTTAAAATGTTGTGTACAATTTTTTATGGGTGAAAAAAAATTTATAAAAGGAAAAGTAGATGATACTTTCAGCACTTTTAAAAGTTTTATCATATTTCATTGCAGTTCTTAGTAACAATGCTTTCATTACACTAAAAAATATGTTATGTATAAGTGAAACCATAAACATTCAAAATATGGACAATTTTCAGTCGCCAACCTGAAAAAGTATATCTTACCAAAATTTCATGTTAATAAACTGACCAGTTTCAACTCTATGATCGTACCAAGCGAAAATAAAGTTTTTAAAAAAGGTGTGGCTATGATTTTGATAGAAACAAATTTTTTATGTTTGATAACATGATGCGTATCGTTAGTTGCATATACGATACATCTACAACATTCGAAACTCGGCCAAAGTTATTGAAAACACCAATAAGGAAGTAATATTTAATAATAAATCTTTTATGTTCTGACAAAAACACAATTTTTTATGTACACTGGCAATCAATTGACGTTTATTATCTGAAGTTATCCAAGACACTAAAATGGTGTGTACTCACACGCCCGCCGGGTCGAACCAAGGAAAGAATTTGAAATCGAGTCGGTTTTACGAGCGTTTATTATTTGCCCTTACAGTAATCGAGATGTACTATTTAATTAATATATGAAAGTAGCGCATGTATCACATGTTGGGCCCGAGATCGCTGGCCGGGTTAGATGTTAGCGACGCGCTTGTGCTGACCGCTGGTCAGCGTCGCTAACTGATCGATGCTAGTTAAGTGTCGAATCAAACTGTACTTAAACTCCACTAAACTAAACTTAACTGTGACTGCAAGTGTTACTGATGAAACTTTGACTTCTTTCGTTATTGAATCTTTGCTTTATATGTGTAAAGTAGGTTTGTTTGCTTTGTAAGCAAGGTCGTTAGAAATGCTTCCCAGATTGTCAGCGTTTCGTTAATTGCGTTTGTTGTGTTAATTGCATATTTGGATTCCGCGTTCCAATCGTTGTAATATGCGAATGTAAGATTATGTTCTAATCCCAAATCTTTTTATACTGTAGGAGTATCCATTCCATATTCTACTCCAACTTGCACAAAAAGTTTGGCGTTTTAATGCCAAAAAAAACCCCAACGTTCTAAATGCAATGCCAAGTTAAAAAAATAAAGTACCCAGGTGAGTCCACAATCTTACTTTACTGCAATAGTCTGCTCTAAAGGGGACACACAGAACAAATACACCAAAATAAACTAACAACAACAAAATTGCAACAAAAAATAATGTAATTGCTGTAACCTAGAATGTCAATATTTTCAGAATTAAAAAAAAATTATTAGAAAGTTTCCGAAAATTCATCGGCGTTGCTGACGTTTGGTCTTGACAATGTTTTGGCAAAATTACATACGGGTAATTGAACCATTTGTCGGGGCGTTGACTTCCTGTATTTTCTTGGTTGTCACCGTTTTATTGACTTGTTTTATTGCAATTACTAATTTGCATGTTCTCTTGAAAATTTAACTTATCAAAATGATTTTCTCTTTCTATGTCTTTTCTTGTAATTCATGACATCAGATGTTTGATGTATTTGTTTGTATTGTATTTTTGAATTTTTGTTTTACTGTCATCCTGTGCTACTGATGGTTGTTCTTCACTGCAATGTATGTGAGTTTGACTATAGTCTAGACACGATATTTCATAAACACCTACCTTTGTGATCAGCTTTAAATGTTGTTTTGATTTTGTATTTAGGTAAAGTCCTTGAAAACTTTTCAGTGGTTTCTTTGACGTAATATAAGTATACCTTGCTTATCAGTTATTTTCTATTCTCTATTGATGTGTGTTGCCTTGGTCTGAGTGCTTTGTCTATAGCTCTTCTTGTAAAACCATTAGATTAAAGAGTAATTTTTGAGCAGAAACAGGCAGGAGTCTAACAACGAGCCAAGAGAAATAAAAATTTAACCGTGTAAGAGAACAGAAATTGAAAATAATCTATTTAGTTATCTCTTCGAGGAAACTGCTTAAAGTGTTCTAATAAAACGGTTTAATTTTAATAAGCTTCATAGAAACTATCTGTAGAAAACATCGCCATTTAAAAATAAAAATATTTAACTTTTAAACACCACATCCACTGTTTAGTATATTTTAAATATTTTTTTTTCTTGTCCTCTATCTTTTTCCTTTTTTCTATCACTTTCTTCTTCTATTAAATTCATTCCCCTTCTCCCCTAATAGTATTTAGTAGTCCGTTTGTTTTGGTCGTAACTATCGGCACCGTTCTTTGATGTGTACAATGTTTTCCCATTTAACCCTTTCTTTATCTAGTACTTAATTTCTTTGTCTTCCTTTTATGTTCAAAATCTTACTGTCGTTCGTTTTTCGTTAAGATCTTTTTTTTTGGCACTTTATTTCTAAATATTACCTTTTCTTCTATACATCTTCCTTCCTGCTTCACCTTCTTAATCTCTTCTCTTCTTATCTATGACATATCCATTTCCTCTTCCCCGTACTTTAGTTTTTGGATTTTATTTTTTCACCATTAACACAGTATACACCTCCTTTTCTTTTTATATTCTATAATTTTTGTTTTATCTACATTTGCTTGTGCTTGCATTTCTGTTTTTCCAAATACCTCTTCATATCCTTTATCACTTTTCCCATCTCTTCTTCATTCGTCGCTAATGCCACAATATCATCTGCATACCTCAACACCCCTTGTCTTTCCTATTCTTTCTTTCCTCTTACCTAATTTTTTCCAATTCTTCCCATAGATTTTAATATAAATTAAAACAAACTAGGGCTTAACGGACTAGGGCTTAACGGCTTTAGTCTTTTTCCCGTGCAAAATTCTTGTTCCAACTTTCTGTCTACTTTAATTCTACACTTTGTCTCCTCGTATATCTTTTCTTTTTGTATTTTTATTTATCACTATTTCTTATACTTTTCCTCTATTTACATTATCAAACACTGCTTGTATTCTATAAGTATAGCAAAAATCGTCTTCATTTCTTTGCAACTTTTTTCTTTACAATATGTTTTAGAATGTAAATAAGGTGATTTATAAAAGGTGTACAAAATTTTGACATTGTGTTCGGGTAGCCATTTTAAGAAAAAAATGTTTTATGAAGATATGTCGTATTTTGTTTTTTAGAACTACATCGGATTTAAATTTTATTACATTAGAAAGTAAAAGTACAACTTTAAAAATGGATAACAAAAAAATAAATGACTATGAAAGAAAAATATTATCTATAACAGGGTTAAGGTCGGGAAATCTTGGCGGCCAAGTAATAAAACCTCCCCGACTAATCCATCGTACAGGATAATGTTCATTCAACCATTCACGTGTTTATCTAGTGAGGTAGAGCGCCATCGTATTAAAACCACATTTCGTGCCGAACAAGAAGAGGATTGTGTTTAACCTTCTTGAAAAGCGTTTCATCAAGAAAAGTCAAATAGTGTTCTACATTTAGCTTGTGTTGTAAAACATCTAATTCAAGCCGTTCTGCGTTAAAGATACCAGCCCAAGTATTTACACTAAAACGATGTTGAAATCGCAATTGTCTAACAGAATGTGGATTCTGGAGATCCCATACATGGTAGTTATAAGTGCTATTAATATCCTCTCTAGTAAAATGGGCCTCATCTGTCCATACTATTCTAGTTAAAAATATTGAATTTTCGGCAATTTTTTGTAACAACCAAGTACCAAACTCTATAAACTAGCCGTAATCTTCCGGGCGTAATGCCTGGACATGTTGAATGTGATAGGGGTGTAATTGTTGACGATCTGGTGTTCGTCATACAAAGTTTTGAGATAGACGAAAATGCGCTGAGATGCGTTTAGTGCTCAGTGAGGTGTTGTCCAACACTGCATCAATTACATTTGCTTTGTTATTGACAATATCTTCTCTAGAGAAATTACCTCGATAATCACGTGGAACAACAATGGAAACTTTTTTCCTTGAGTCCTTGGAAAGTACGAACGAAAACCCTGGCACTCGGTTGGCGTCTATTAGGAAATCTTCGACGATACTCTCTAGACGCATGAAGGCCGTTACCATTACAATACCCATACAGATACATCATATCTGCATATTCAGCTATACTAAACTCACTCATTTTAACAACTATTGACTTAATTGTTTCACAAATTATGTTGTTCATTTTCGTGGGTAATAGATTTTAAAGTTGTACTTTGTGATTATTTCTAAGCGAAATTTAAATCTGATGTAGATCAATTAATAAACAACATACGACCTATCCTTATACAACATGTTTTTCTTAAAATAACTTCCCAAACACAATGTCAAAATTTTGAACACCTATTATAAATCACCCTGTATATTATCTATCGCTCCTTTTCTTTCTCAAAATCTAAAAACGCTGCTGCAAAATTTACCTTATCAAATTATCGTGACAGATTTAACTACGTATTTAAGAAAGACAACAAATTTTCTTAAGGAAAGAGCTTTTCTCAAAGGCATTGTAAGTTTAACTGGGTCACTATTGCAACAACTGCCAAAATATCTACCAAACAGTTACACTCTGCCACCCACAAAGCAACATCTTATGTTAAAAACTCAAGTCATTTCATTCAACTTCTGAAAAACGAGAATGGTCGTCAGTGAGCTACGACTTGCTGTCTTTATCTACAAATGTTTCACTGGGCCAATCTCTGGAAATCATCAGGAAGAAGCACAAGCCTAATTAAACGCTGTTTTAAGTATACCTACTTCATTTATAACGTAAACTCTACACACAAGTACAAAGCGTTCCAATGGAATCTTTCTTGTCCAACCTCTTCATGGACTTATTCAAAGATAAAGCAATTGACACGGCCACCGCACACAAACCCAAATTCAAAATTATACGGTGGTTCTTGAATCACTTAAACAATATTAATTCAAAAATAAGATTCACAATGCAAACAGATGCAAAAAACAAACTACAGTAAAACCTCTATTTTCGGTCACCTCTTAAAAACGGTCACTTCTAAAACCGGCCAAGTTTTCCAAGTCAAAAACCAATTAAACGGAAATATTTATATTAATTACCCTCTTAATAGCGACCACCTCTCGATAACTGCCACGGCCACTTATTGTACTGTATTTGTTTCTTGGAAAAATACATGTAATTCTACCTCCCATTTCCGGCCATTCTTAAGTAATGTCATTAGTAGATTTCGATAAAGAAGACAAAATTCCACTAGCTCAGCTTTTTCCAGTATTACTAGAAGGTAATCAACGTGTAAGCCTTGAAAATTATGCATCTATTGATTGTGATATTTTGACCGAAAGCCCCAATTTAAGTATTGAAGGTATTGAATTAGACTATAGTGAAGGCTGTGATTCGAACAATGAAAGTGGTGCAAAAGAATTCGAAGTTTTTACGTCAAACATTAAAGATATGGGTGAAGTGTGTGGAAAATAAGAAATGTGCAAAGTTTTCTATTTTCTAATGATAAGAGTGAGCTAGCGGTAGAAGTACTTCAAATTTTATCAAAATGTGAATCTTCTGTTTTACAAACAAAACTTAAAATATAAAATATATGTAAATAATTATTGTAATAGGTATAAGGAGCAATTAGAAAATAGGTACATATTATGTAAGTGTATGTATTATCACTAATTGGATTGTTCTTCGTTGAGGAGGGCACCAAAAACCATTAAGACGTTTTTTCAGGCAACGTTTCGTGCAGTCGAATGTGTACTTCTTCAGGCCTCTGTTTATTAAATAGATAGAATACATTTAACGGTAAGTTATATACATAAACATCATATACTTAATATATTAATCTAAATTATAGGTAATTGACTCGACTACTTACTTAAAACAAATAAATGGTCCGCCACTTGAATAAGTGTAAAAACACATTAATATTAAACAAACACAAAATAAATTAACAATTAAATGTAAATAAATATCTCTAATAAAAGTGTTTTTTACACTTATGCAAGTGGCGGACCATTTATTTGTTTTAAGTAAGTAGTCGAGTCAATTACCTATAATTTAGATTAATATATTAAGGATATGATGTTTATGTATATAACTTACCGTTAAATGTCTTAATGGTTTTTTGGTGCCCCTCCTCAACGAAGAACAATCCAATTAGTGATAATTTATAGGAGGAAATATTTACCTTTCATCATTGTATGTATTATGTATTCAATATGTATAACTCTTCCATTATTATATCGACTAATTATTTAATATTGCATCAGCACATTTATAGTTATTTTTTAATGCAGATATATTGTACCCTACAGGGAACCGTATTATGTTCCATAATTAAAAGATTTTATTTTAACAACGCATAATAACAATAATTTTTTTTTCTTAATAACGGCACCCTACATATACCGATAAGTTTTGCAGCAAATTTTAGTGACTGCTATTTAGAAGTCTTACTGTACTACCATTCTTGGACGTCCCAATAATGAACAAAAAAGAAAGTCACTTGAGCCACGCAATATACAATAATCCACAGCAATATTTTTAGATTAAAAATTTTTTATCGTTGTTTTGTGTGAATCGTAGTCATTGGTCGAAACTCTGCAAAAAATTGAGACAAAAGTAGTTCATATTTTATCCATAATTAGAGACTCATAGTTAATTATAAATGTTTACATAATTAGCATCATACCACAAAAAAATAGGTCAACAAACATAGTTCTGTAAACTTTCATCAAATAACCTTCATCAAATAAATTTTCATTGATTATTTTAGAAATTAAGTAAACGTCTTAGAAAATGTGTTCTTGTACCAGTTCCTTTTCTGGAAAATGTTTTAATTAATGAATTTAATTAATGGTAACCGTCATTGGACTGTTCCATATTTCGTTTAGTTCAAATTTTGACTTGGTGTACAAATTGATTACCTGACTTTTAGAGAGCTTCTTAAACTTTTTTTGTTTTCAGTATTTTGATTTTCAAGTTTTTGCTCTGATAAAGTATTTTACAACAACGGCATGGTTTAATTCCAAAACACGTTTTTATTTCCACAACAAAATTTAATTGAATGGATTGTTTGTATACGCAAAATATCTGTGCGTAAAGTTCCATTTTCTCGACGGGGAAGTTACCCAAAATATTATGAAAATGGTAAAACAGTAAGACTCAATTTGAACTGAAATTTATAAAAAACCCAACGCCTAGTTGATGACCACTACAACCTATTTAACATTGTATTAGTAAGGACACGACACTAAGAAGAAAAAGGGAAAGAAGAAGAACTAATCAATTGTGTCTCATGCAATATCAAATGCTAAAAATAAATGATTTTGTTTTAGATTACCATCTAATCTCTTACAAATAAACTTAAAATTTATTTGGAGAATAAAAATTTGACAAATGACCACGCTAACTAACCAATCAGTATTGACAACCCATTTAATTTGACTTAATCATTAAAACTTTAGGTACCACCAAAAACAAAACAGACATCTTTTCGACCATTACATGTAGTATTCACTTCAGAGACTTCAGAGATTTTTTTAAAGTACGGCAAATATTGTTGGCAACTCCCATCATGTATTACCATTGATTTGGAGTAAAATGTACCCCAAGAAGTTTGAATATTATCGTATTTTTAAGGATTTAATTTTAGATGCCAAACAATAAAATTTACAGTAATGTTTGAATTTTTTTAATTTTGACCAAATTTCTCATATTCCCCGTGTTGTAATTAATAGTTTTTTTCTGATTAAAACAATATTGTTGTGGAAATGGTAACATATTGATTGTAAATTTTGCGGTGAAAGCCCGTAAATGTTTGGTTCCGGCGCAATCCAAAGCCACTTACACTAAAGCGTATGAAGATTATCAAAAGTGGAAAAGAAAAAATTTGGTGAACGTTGTCGACAAAAATATTTTGCTTGCGTTTTTTGAAGATTTGGTATTTTGCTATAATTTACGTATGACTAATTTATACTCTCCGTAGTTGCAGAAATATTCACCAAACACGTTGTGGCCAAAATTCATTAATGCTAAGGTTAATGTTACTATTTAATAGAAAAAAAAACTGATGTTAAAATGTTCGCTCAAGTAAAAGCATTAATAAAAAATAAAAATAAAGGATACGTTCCCAAAAAATCAGAACTGTTTTCCCGAGAACAGCTATAATAATTCTTGCGAGAAGCTCCTAATGGAATTCTTTTGATGTATAAGGTAAAAATTTCATTTCAATTTTTCTCTGTTGATTAAATTGTTACATCCGTAATTTTGAAGGTCGCTTAATTATGGAAATCTTTGGCGCCTGCAGAATGAACGAATTGGTGTATATGCTCTCTTTCGATATTGAGGATTGTGGGTTAGTGATCGTGATCAACGTTTCAAAAAGAAGAATGATGTAAATAGAAAATTTAGAATTATTGATAAAGAATGTATGGGTGCTGCTGGTTTGGTGAGAGATTATTTGGCGTTGCGTCCGAAAGGTGTTCTTTGGTTCTTACTGGCTTATCAAAATAAGAAGTGTACTCTTCAGCCGGTTGGCAAAAATACTTTTGGAAAGATTCCGAGTAAGGTTGCTGAATGATTGGGTTTGGATAATTTGAAGGCGTATACGGGTCATTGTGGAAGACAAACATCTGCAACTTTGGTGGCCGATGCGGTAGCCTCAATAACTACAGTAAGGAAATACGGTGGTTGGAAAAGTTCGTCTGTTGTAGAAGGTTATTTGGCTGACCGAATATTGCAGAAATTAAGGTAGCAAAGACGATAACTGGTATGGAGGAGCACTATCTGCAGCATCTGTTACGGTTCCTGCTGTGTTAATGATGGCATCGCATGTAGCACAGTCATTACAATCGTTGGTGACAATTTTTGGAAAATCGTTTGAGACTGCAACTGATCTGAATGCTCTTAGTAAGAAAACGTCAGTCTCACCGACGCATTGCAAACAAGTTTCTTCATCGTTTGTATCTAGTTGTAATTGCTTTAGCATGTAACGTTAGAATTTTTCGTTGTATTATTTTTATTAAAAATACATGGAACGACATATATCGTCATGGTGTAGATGTTTCTCAAGTTTAGTGTCCAAAGGTCGTTTTCGTGGTAATAGAATTTTTGGTTGATTCTTATATCGAACGTCGTTGCAGAACGAACTAATTTTTAAGTACAATTCCAATTGAGGGGTAGATTGGAGATGAAATATATTTGGATGCTATTTGTAATTACCATTTTTTTTGGGATTTTCGTCTCCATCTGCGTTGTTTAATAAAACCTTTGTGGTTTTCGTATTTTACGGATTACAAACCAATTAGTATCACACGTGTCGCTATAAGTAAAATACGAAACGCTCAATTCTTTCTCTTTTTACAGTCTCCGATCAATTATATTTTGTTTATTATTACTTTTTATTTTATTGGCGATATAACGTCAGACACCCTCTCTACCGAAACCTACTACTTGTAAAAATTACGTTACAAGGAAAAAGTTTCAAAATTACTATTGGTTCCGAAAAATAGCGTTACAACATACAAAGAGTTTGTTAGTTTACTTTTGCTTTAATTAAAAATAAAACATTTCATTTTATTTTTGTTGGTTAATTAAAATAAAAATATAACTATTATTAATATGCCATATTTCCTCGGAACAATATAAGCGTTTTTTATATTTCCCTAGAAAGATATTAGTATGTTATGACATGTCGTAACCAAGGCAGTATTGTTCAGTATTGGTTCAATCAGAACATAGTATTTAACATTACTAGCCAGTAAACCCGTTACCTTGCGTGTATTGTTGAATGTTTTATTTGTTCCTCACTTGTAAAAAGTTATTATAAGTGAATAATAAACCATTTAAAATAAAAAAAAAAAATCGGAGAAAAAATCATGTGAGCTTTGGAAACGCACGGCACTTATTTTGTTGATTAATTATTGCATTTCAATTTCACGTTTCCGGAACGTTTTGCTGGTGAGATTTACTGAAATGAGTGTCTCGCAAGCTATCATTGATGAAGCAGCAAGTGTAGTTGCAAGATTACTGCCCGAAAAATCTTTATCAAGGTATGAATACGAGTACGCGGAGTTCAAAAAGTGGTAAAAGGAAAACAACGTGACTGGTGTTACGGAAGACGTTATATTAGCGTATCAATCAATTGTCTATCAAATTCAGCCCGAATTGTTTATGGTCGAAGTGGTCAATGGTTAAGAGTTGTTTGGCAGTTAGAAAAAACATTGATGTTTGTAGGTTTGTTTCCTGATATTTATTAATCAGGTTTTTAGTTACATATGTCATTTTCTAGATTTCATAAAGTGGTTGCGTTTTTAAAAGACGAAATGAACGCTACGTCCCCAAGAAAGCCAAGGTTCTGATGAAAGAGCAAGTGGAAAAGTTTATCATTGAAGCTCCTGACGAGAAGTGGTTACTTGCCAAAGTCATTACCATTTTTGGTATATTTGGATGTTGTCGGTGCGATGAGCTTTTATCCCTCACTGTAAATGACATGGAGGATTTGGAGAAATATATAGTTGTTACCTTACGAGAGACCAAAAATTTAACGACAAGGAGGTTTACAATAACGGACGATGAGTGTAGTTTAAACCTTGCGCTCTTTATCGAAAATATGCGGCCTTACGACCTCCAAAAAGTAAAGATCTGCGGTTGTTCTTGACGTACCGCAGTGGAAAATGTGTTGCCCTAAATGCAGGTCAACATACTGTAGGCGCAATACCCAAGAAAAATGCTGAATATTTGGAATTAGAAGAACCGGCACTTTATACAGGGCATTCATTTCGACGAACTGGAGCAACGATGGTGGTTGATGCAGGTGGTGATACTTTGGCTCTGAAGCGTACAGGGGGATGGAAATCAACACAAATTGCAGAAAGCTACATAGATGATTCGATTAATAATAAGATTAAAATGGCAAAAAGAATGTTTCCACTTGAAGAATTCACGCCATCCACTTCTACAGAAAATATTCTCCTGGAAACTTTAATATTACTCAAAATCGTCACTGCACCATGATATTTAATGTATACGATAGTAATAAAACCCAATTTTTAATGTTAATAACAAATAAATCACGTTAGAGAGTTTGTCTGTCATTTCAAATTACCTATAATAATGTAAAATATGAGGACGCGTGTAAAATTTTACAGGCTAGCCAGTTACATTTTACAAGTTAGTAGCTAGTTAAGAAGCATTTTCAATGCAACTATAGTGAGTTGATAAGCTCCTGTTTAGAAGTGAGGAATAATAAAAATTTTGTTTCATTAGTATGTTTTAAAATTTTGGAATATTTACAAATTGATATTGATAGTTTTCAATAAATATAAAAACCTAGAAAACCACAACACCAAAAAGCAACAAAAAAAACAACACGACAACGTAATTAAACAAAAAATTTGGAATCATGGGGTAGGTTGACATAAACTTTCAACATTGTTTAAATTTTTTATTTTTAATCACTACACCTCTAATGTAAGTGTTAAAAAATTATAACTCAATGATAAAATGATAACATTTATTTGTTCACTGCTTTCAAATGAAAATTGAGTTGTCCGAGCAATTTTTTGCATCACTGTCAAAAACCTGGCTGTTTCATGTTTGGTAGACGAAAAATACTTGTGGCACTCAAACTTTCTCGGGTACACCCCACCTTTATTTGAGAGTGAAACTGACACCTACATTATTAATAATATTAATAATACCCCCTCCCCCCCCCCAACAGAACATTGACGAATCCTACCCTTCTTTGGATATCTGGGTGTACGTGGTCAAAAACATGTATGTATATTTGAAAATTTGTGAATTCTCATAAAGCGGTTCACTCCATCATCAGACACGATAGCGGGAGATTTTCAAATAAAATCCCAATTACTCATCTGATAAACGAAAAACATTTTTTATTCTCACAGAGGAACTTAGCCCTCTACCTTTGTCATATTTTAGTTAACTAGGTCCATTTAATTACTCTACGTAGTATTTATATAAATTAACAAAAAAAAAGCAATAAAATTTATCTGTAACCCAAGGTACTACTTGTTGTTATGAGCGCTCAAAAAGATTTAAATTTTGAGCAAAATTTTAATTTTTTACAATTTATGCAAACAATGAACAAGAAATCCAAATAATATTCATCTTAAATTTTGCATATGAGCTAAACATTAAATGTAGAAAAACTTGAGAGATAATGCATATCACCTGACTAGAATTTTATTTATCAATTTCCACCTTAATCGAAGCCCAAATTAATGCCAGAATTAAATTTTAAATAAAGTTCCTTCTTAATAAAAAAATTCCATAAAATACCTGTCACACCGTGTACTCAACATTAAGTAATTTTTATTTCTATCATTACCCTTGTATACAAGATCGACATAATTATTTTGTATGTTTAAACATGCAGTTTATACAGTAGCTTAAGGGCGGATGATTTTTTTTACAAATTCACGAAATTTTGCGCAATATTATTAAAGTCGCAGAGGTGACGTTTCTTGCTCATTATGATATAACTTTTAAATTACTTAACACAACTTCCCTTAGGGTGAAAGAATTTAAATTTTATTGCTATACCATAAAAAACTAAAGAAAGGAAATTATAATTTTTCATTTTTAACGTAGCAAGATTGATGTCTACTGCTTGGCATTCCATTTTTAAAGCTTAGATCATTAAATAAACGCCCACACAATACAACCCAAAAAATATTGGGACACATTCTTTACACTCTTTAATTTACTCAAAAGTTTCAAATTTACTTTATATCCGAAACATAAAATATTTTCTGTTAATATTTTGAGGTATCCACATGCATACTTTTTAAAGTGCATTGTAAGCTTTGCTTAAATCTTTATTTTATATTTAAGTGTTGAAAATTTTATTTTATTAAATTTTATTTAAATGACGAATAAAGTATTAATCATTTATAAATGAGCTTATGTAATGATAAAACAAAAATAAGAAGGAAACGCTGGAAACATTGTAATTAAAATGGATTTAATAAAAGCACCCGTTTTATTAATTTTGCTAGCTAAGCTATTACCGATCAAATAGCGTTTAAATTAAAATTGCAATATAAATGTTCTACAGAATTTCAATATTGACAAAATTACTCATATATTTGTTTATAAAACATTGAAGTTTACTAATTGTCGTTTTTAATACAAAGATTGTCTTCGGAAAATTTTAATTAAATGTCATAGTGTGAAATATGACTAAAGGATTTTGTTAAACGTAGTGCATGCTCACTAAATGATATTAAAATACTTTTCAGTTAAAACACGTGTAATTAAAATTTGTTCATAACATTTCCCTGTGATGACACGTATTTGAATAATAAAGCTGCCTTTTCTTAGCACTAAAATCTTTTAATTTCATTAGTTAGTTTACAGGTGAAAATTTGAAACATAACTGCAAATTTTTATTTTCTATTATCTATAGAGTAAAGTCGCCGAATGTGGAATACCATTTTATTTCCAGGTCAAAAATATAACAGTTCCTCAATGGAACCTCAAGATATTTTGCATACTAGTAGATCTGGTTATCAAGTATGTATGATCATTAACTCAGAGCCTTGGAACCTACTGAAAATGCCAAAAAAATAAAAACATACAAAAGTGCATTATTCGGAATTTTCAAAACGGGGCTCCTTTTGTGAAATACCCTGGTTCCAAATGTGAAATATTATTATTATTCATTATACATATGGTAACTATCAAACATTCCTAGGTATTAGATAAATTCAAACGTCAAGTTATTCTCAGTACAATTTTATCAAGTACAGACAAAGTTATCGACAAAAGTCACAGACATATGGGTCTTTATCTGCACCTGCGCACTCTTCATGTGCCCAACAATTGCACAATACGCACATAATCCATATTTCCCCTCGATTGTTGCACGAAAACTTTTCACCACAGAAAATACACTCAGCATCTTCATTGGGATTGGATGATTCCGGAAAAAATCGTTTTCATCTGACGAAGAATTGTGAACTGAAATGCTCGATTCGGATTCTGAGTCTGACGAGGACAGTTCTTTCTTGTTTTGTTTAATAAGCCTCTTCTTTGTCTTCTGATCCAATTTCTGAGCTGAACTGCAACCTGGATTTTCGGGAAATACCTGTTTTTAACTGCTTTCTTTTTTTAACTGGTTTAACCACCTTCACCCTGGCAGATTCTTCAAGCTCCTCTTTGTTAGGAGTTGAAGTTATTATTTTGGCTTTTCCTGGCTTTCTTCCTCGGGTACCCACTTTTCTTTGTAATTTGGGTATTGGTGTGATATCTTCTGGACAAACCACCAATGATGCTTGTTCATTTTCGCATTCGTTTTCTTCTTCTGAAGTGATGACATTGTGTAATGCTTGAGGTACAGGAGAAGCCTGATGAACCACCTCTTGATTCTCACTAGCTATGAAATCTTCTTCGTTGAAAATATTTCTCTTTGTCGGATAGATTCCCGTGGTTGCAAACCCTTTGACGGCTCGTTCAGCTGATTGAACCTTCAAGTAGGCTCTCCCAAAGAGTTCAGAGATGTCGAAGTGAGAGACAGCACGTTGATTATTTCTCAAGAAAATTCTTATTTCCTCATTATAAAACGTCTTCAATGCTCCCATGACCGTTTTATCGAGCGGTTGCATTTTATGGGAGGTGTGTGGAGGTAGAGCTAGGATAGTGACAAAATTTTCTTTTGCCTTCACAATAACGTCTAGGTTTCTCGTATGTGTGTTATGACCATCCAGTATTAACAGGACTGGGTTAGTTTGAGAAGGCCGAACATATTCAATGAAATGCTCGAACCAAGCAGTAAAGAGATCCATTTGGATCCACCCAGATGGATGGAATTTAAATAGAGTTCCAGGTGGAGCACCCTTCTTCAATTGCTCATTAGAATTTTTCGGGGAAATATGATCATTGGTGGCACAAATACTCCATCTGCACTCATACACATGCATACAGTGATTAAAGATCCCCGCTCTGTAGACGTCAATGCTCCTATCTGACGTTTACCTTTGAGTGCCAAGATTTGGGGACATTTGGATTGGACAATGCATATGCCACACTCATCCACGTTAAAGATCTGTTTGGGAGAAAACTGTTTATCGTCCATAACTGCTTCAAGCAAGTCAAAGAACTCATCAACACTTTGCTTATTGAAGCCAGCAGCTCGTACAACTGATGTGCCTGTCGGTCTTCTCACGCTAATTTTATCGCCGTGTCTTCTCAGAAATCCTTTGAGCCATTTTTTTCTCGCAGATTCTTTAAGTAAGGAGAACTTATTCGGAACATTATTTCGCCTCGCTAATTGAAATGCCAGAGTACGTAGATCTCTCCTCGTTAAACCAAAAATTGCTTTTCCATCTTTAGAATGTAGTCCACAAGTTTAACTTCCAACTCTCTTGGCAAAATAGGGTTCCTTCCTAGGGCTTCTTTTTTGATATCCTCGATGTTTTTACCGCTCTTACAATATCTAAATAAAGTAGCTCGAGGCACTTTGAACAATTTGGAAGCTTTTAAATAACCCATTCTATGAGATCGCACTGCTTCGACAGCATTCCTCATGTCTTCTTCCTTCCACGTTTGCTCTTTTATGTTTTTCAACGGCATTTCACCTGAAAAAAATTAAAAGTTTCTCAGACATGATATATACAGCCCTAATGTGGAATATTTCACATTCGGACCCCCATTCATATTTCACAATAGGGCAATAACGATTAATTTCAAAATTCAACAATTTTAACATAAAATTGCAACCAGCAACAAAAACAAGATAGATTCTAGAGCCCCTAACTATCATGATTAACCCCAAGAAAAACTCACCTTCAATTTCCAAAACAAATGAGTTTTTGCACTTTGACCTTCACGATGAAAAAATGTTGGCCGTGACTGATATCGCTCTCCATCGGATTCCGACGTACAACTGACCTTGATGCAATTATGGCTGATGCTGGACAGAAATGGTTTAGGAGAGGGGTGTAATGTGAGAGCCTGCGTACAGATGTCATTTATAGATCTGGTAATAAATCGGTATTTTACATTAGGGACCTATTTCACAATAAGCGACTTTACTCTATGTTAAAGGAGTGCTGTGATTGTTAGTTCCTATTTCAGTTTAGGTATGTCTTTCTAATTTCTCATAATTGATACCAAATTAACTTAAGCCCAACTTATAGACTTTGACCGCATCATTGAAAACCTTACAACATGATATAATTTTAGTACACTACTTGCAATTCAGAAAAAAAAAAATAAAATATAGGGAATTCAAAATATTGTAATTGAACTTACAAATAAGTTACAAATTAATAAAATTACATAAATACAAAGTAATAAAAATTTGAATGGAATTAAAATTAAAATAAATCAAAAATTTCCTCCAAAGTATTCCCCTTGAGAATAGTTCCTAAAATAAAAGCAGCGTTCCCTCTCTGGATTGCCAAGCTAATGCTTAGTTTAATATAACTGCCAGCCTGAGGAATACCAGATTGATTTATAACCATTTGTGATATGGATATGGAGGAAACACTCCAAGAGCCAAAAGTTTTAACAGCAAATGCACAAAAATAATGATAATCTTTTATTCTTTTATATTTGTTGTGTTTAGAAAATTGTGCTAAATTAGCAGCAGAATACGCGAGAAGAGATGATGAGGTTATAAATATGAACCAGCTACCGTATCGACGCATGTGACATCCTACACTAAAGATTTCCTTTTAATCTAAGGAACTAAAGTCAAACCATCAGGACGTTTACCGTCCAAAATATGACCATAAGACACAATATGCCTAATAAAATATTGCTGTGGGAAAAAGATACTAAAGCGTTGGGTAAAATATTTTTTCTTCATTTTTTATTAATAATTTTACAATGTAAATTTATCAATTCTTATCAAAATCTACAGAGGAGCATAATTATCTGACAGTGCAAAACGTATCCTTAATAAATGAAGTAATATTTAAAATCCCCTTCTGACACTATAAATTGTTCAACTGCGTTTTTCTCGGAAACAGATGATTATGGTATTTAAACAGGAGTGTCAATATTGTGTAGAAACGATGTTTACCTTATAGTCCAGTCGAATTAGCATTTTTGACGGAAAAATTGTTATCTAGAATTTATTGGTTTTTTATGGTAGAGAATGACTTTTAGAATGATAATGTTCAAGAACTAACTTAAAACCTGCCCCTCTAAATTACCAAGGAGCAAATAAGTGGCATGTTTTCAGTTTTTGTACAGCCGATAAAATATACAATTCTATGAAAATATGTGTTATAATATGTTGTAGGAAATTCAATTACCAACAATTTAAGCTAAGTTAAGTGTGATTTCGTTAATTTGTTTATGAGAAAATCAATGGTGAAGTCAAAATTTCCATTTTTGGGAAATTTAGTGTTATTATTGAACAACGCTATGAATGTTGCTGAAAATTGCTGAATAGAAGCCCAGCATAATGCAGAATACGTGTGCAAAAGCGCAATTTGCTAAAGTTAATAATTTTTGCTCCAGGTAATTGTTAATTAATTTTGTAAATTTTTTTCAACGTAAGCGTTAGATCCCTTTTCGTTAATTTAGAAGTTAATTTTGCAGATATAGCTTCTATTTGGACCAAAAACATAAGAAAAAAGAAAAATTTTAAAAAGTTCATATTAAGTCGTTCATTTGCATTAACAAAGTTGATAAAGCAAAAATGACATATAAATTAATAGCCGCAGGGTCAAACAAGAGCAGCTAGGAAATTGTTTTTTTTTGCATTGTAAAGTGCTCAATTTTTTCGTTTTTTAAAGAAGAAAATTTGTCTCCGTCTTTTGTTTTCAAAATAGCAATTTTTTAAAAATATTGTTAATAAATAATTAGACTTATGCAACTGAAATTTTCGTGACAAGTAAAGGAAGGGTAGAACTTTCATTTCCAAAACGTTAGAAATCTATAATGTTAGTATTAATGGTAAAAAGTAGCACTGAACGTTAACGTTAATTAAGGAGCGGCAGGTGCGAGGATACGCGGCCGGCCGGCTTCGGCGCGCAAGCGCAGCGCAAAATTTTTAAAATTCGAGAAGGTCTTTATAACTCGGGAACCGTTTCATCAATTTTCGTGATTTTTTAATTGAGGTATCTCGACAAGACAAACCCACTGGTGCCGTTAAAGTTACACATTGACTTAATTTAACCGTCAAAATTAAACATTTTAATTTTGCAATTCAACAAAATAGTAAGTAAAATTTTTTATTTTTATATATTTGTATATAAAATACATGCCTTTTTTTATTAAACATCACTAAGAAATTTCATCTTTGTTAATTTTAACTTTATTGTTCCTTGTTTACACATTTTTGAACATTTACAGAAAGTCATGACTTTTTTGGACTCTTACATGTAATATATGCTAATTTATTTTATTATAACATAAAATTGTACATTTGTATAGAAATTATTAAGTTTGTAATAAAATAGAGAGCAACAATATTGAATTTTTACCCTTCCTTTACTTGTAACGAAAATTTCAGTTGCATAAGTCTAATTATTTATTAACAATAATTGTTTAAAAAAAATTGCCATTTTAAAAACAAAAGGACGGAGACAAACTTTTCTTTTTTAAAAACAAAAAAAATGAGCACTTTACAATGAAAAAAAAACGAATTTTCTAGCTGCTTTTGTTTGACCCTGCGGCCATTTATTTATAAGTCATTTTGCTTTCTCAACTTTGTTAATGCAAATGAACGACTTAATATGAACTTTTAAAATTTTTCTTTTTCTTATGTTTCTTTGGTCCAAATAGAAGCCGTATATGAAAAAACTTCAGAAAATCATTTAACCTTAAAATTGGTCAAAAACACTTCTAAAAGTTTGGACTATTCCTTATTGAACTCTCTGTATAATTACTGATTAATTACATGTTTCAAAACAAAGTGCTATCCTCATGCTAACTAAAATAACATATAACGTAGTCCAATTTAATTTATAGTAATTATCACCTCGTATAGATTGTATATTGCAAATATTGGAAACAAGCGCATGTATTACAACAGGTAATATTTTTACAAATAAATAAATAAATATATTAGTAAGTATTATAATTTCTTCTGTTTTATTGCAAGAGCTGATGCCCCACGACGAAAAACATTGCTGCCGCTACCCCCAACATGGATCAACCTGATTAACCCAATTGCATGTCCACGATAATAAAGAAAAGCCGCAAGATACGTAGTCAGATTGCAGATCTGACCAAGCAGTTGTCTCCTAATTGTTGCCCAGCATTTGGCTCCTATCGCCAAGAAGGGGAAGAAGAAATCAAAAAAGACTGACAGCCAACGCCCAACAGAACATATTGTCGCGGAGTTCATAGAAGCGACGGCTTCTCTACACGCTAGGATTGAGAAAATCCCGCCAATTAATTACCCTAACGACAAAAATTGTACACGAGAATAACATCGCCGTTTCAAGGGCGAGAACAACACGATATAGAATTGCTAGACACTGCTGAATACTTTTGGACTGCTACTATCGTGCTGGAGATAAACCAACAGGAGTTTTACTCGCAACTTTAAAAGAAAGAACAAATTCTAAAGGTCGTCATCCGCGGCATGCCTCTCTGATATGATACCATTGGCGACTTCAACAATCACTTACGAGGTATCAGTATTTAGGTACTTAAAATCTCAAAAATTATGTCAGGCTGTACAACTCCTCAATGAAGAGAAATCCGTGAGCAAAAACTATTTACGACCTCACTGAGATAAAGATAGTACAAGATTGCGTAGAAGCACCACACCCGCATCCACCAGGCGACATCAAACAGTGCTACTGCTGCAACTGCCGCCTAAACCACCCCTCTAATTACAAGGGTTACTCGGTGCCGTTGAGAAGACAACAACAAACTAACCAACCTCTTCCACAGATACGGAAGACATCAAAAGACCCGTAAGAATAGTGGTACCATCTCAAGTCGTTCTTATTCCCCTTTCCCTACTCGTCTCAGTTCTTTAGGTATCTCTGCTCCAAAACCGAGTAATGGATACACGTCTTCTCAGAAATCCAAACTTTCTCTATCTCGCTATTTGAAATTTGAACGGTCTTCAAATTAAAGTCTTAAGAGTTTACACAATTTTTCCACAAACTAAACATTGGCGTTGCTTTAACTTCTGAAAAGCATCTTTGAAATTACAACAATCCTACGTTACGTACAACAACAACAGCACGTCATGCAGAGATGATGGATTGGCTATCTTACTAAAGCGTTCTCTCTTTCACAACCTTACGCCTACAATACTCATTAGAAACTTAAACGCAAAGCATCCAGATTGGCACAGCAGAAGGCAAAACCAATTTTTGGCACGATTTTACCAGCACAAGAAATCTCATACCTGACGACAATCTCGGACCTGAGTTTGGTTCATAAATCGCTCCTACTTCAACTTGAACATTGCGCGGACAACGACAACCTACAATTAAGAAAGAATGCGACATCAGGTCAATTTTCAAAGCAGAAGCCAAAAAGCTAGTCACGGAAATCTCGATTATCCAAAATGTTCGACAAATTTAAGTCGGGGAAGAAACGTATTGACAAGGCCACCAGAACGATCACTGACAAAAACTGTCTACGCCTCAGATAGCAATTATCCCGCCACCCAACTGACAAAACAGCTCTCAACACCGCCCAAACAAACATCCATAATCTTATCTAAGAGCACTAAAATTCTCTCTAAAATAGCAAACTCTGGTTTCTATCCGTGTGCGTTTGGCAAATAGTCAACGTTATTAAAATAGAAACCAACCGACGATAGCTGCAATTTACCCGCGGACTAACATGTACCGATGACGACAAAGCCGAAACCTTCGCGGGCACCAAGGAACGGGAATACAAGTCAAACCATCCCAACGACAAGGGCTATTGCAGCACAAACATCATTCACTGCAAAATCCGAAACATTATCTCACTTATCTCCGACAACAACATCCGTCATCCTTTTCCCAAAGAGATCACAGACAACGCCAAAAATCCAAAAAAAACCATCAAACTTATCAACAAAAAAAAAAAGAAATTGCGACCAACACCGCGATCTTCATGGCGAGTCTTAGACTTTCATCATACCGAAACTCAGTAAAGACTACACGATGCCCAGAATTACAGACTAATCATTTTTCCCCAACTTAAAAGCAAATTAATCAAAAAAATCATTCTTGTCAACTTACAGAAACAGGTTGACGATCATTAACAAATCCCATCAGAACACTTACTAGGGTGGGTAGGGGTTGGCATGTTTAGGTTTTAGTGGTTTTCCTAAACTTGAAGTAAATGCTTTGCCAAGACGAACCAATCCACAATTGCACACGGTTTGGTCACACACTGTACAGGTTTATACTGATCTTCTGGGGCACCATACATAACACTTACATCACAAGACAATATTTAAAATGTACCGTACGATTAAATAAATAATAATAACCAGAACACTTCGGTTTTTGCAGAAGTCACGCTATCATCTACAAAACGGTTACGCGCCTCTCCATGATAGCAGCAAAAACTTGGTACTAGCCACAAAAACTTACACGACGAAACCACAAGTACTTCAAAACAAAATCCTACACATCCTCACAGGTGATTGTTTCGTAACAATCGTTTTCAAAGCCAACAATTTCTAAGATAGCAGACTTCGTAAGCCAATTCGCAACTGCGTTTCACGCAATCATCGCGGCTCACCCTTCTAGGGGATTACCGAGTAGATGACAAGCCAAGACACAAGAGGCGAAGTATGTCATTTTAAGTTAAGTAGGAATGAGTTGTCAGCCCGGAGGTTCCAAAATAAATGGACAAGGAAACTCTGACAGTCACTGTTACAGTCAGGGAGAGTTTCCGTGAGCCGCCACTGTAAAAGCAACCTTTGCCACAAACGTCTGTTTAGTCCAGATGTGACCAAATACACTATCTACAAGCCACCACACCATTGCGGCCCTCTTGAGCAAGAGTAAACTGTTACCACACATCCAACGGTACCTACTTCCTTCTTAGTCGCTTCCTCCGGCGAAGGAGAGTCAAGAGAGTCCAAGCAAGAGTTGCAGCAGCATTTAAAGGTGAGCGATTTGGTGACTACTCATCATAAATTTAGTAGTTGTGTGTAGTAGTTTTAATAGTGTAGTAATTGTAAATATTGTAAATAACAGTAATAAACCGCTCAAATTTCTATATTGCCGCCGTATCTTCGTCTAGCCCAGCCCATCACCGAATAGTTACGTGGCGTCGGCACCCAAGCCTTAGCCCGTAAAAGTAAAAAAGTTGAAAACTGTTCTAATGAGGTTATTTAAATATTATGTGCCATTTAGTATTAAACTATTAAAATTGAAATGGCAATAAACATGTATGAAATTGAAATGTGATTGGGTAGTGGATAATTAGCTCATATTTTTAAGAGGTTCTTATAGCGGTAGTAAGTAACAATTAATTAACGCCAACTTTGTTGACAGATGTGTTAGCAGTTACATAGTCGATCCTTCAATTGTCATAGCCAACTATGTGTTGGCAAAATGATAATTTTGAATCGCTTGCTGTAAGTTTGCAAGAGGTTGTACAATAGCAAACAAACACCAAAAATCACTCGATAGCTGTTTCGTTCTTTTGAGATTCATCAGGAGTGAGAAAACTCTAGTGTAAGTTCACTATTGTCCAAATGTGTGCTATCGACTATATTCAACAATAAGTTTTGCAACACCCAGTTGTCGACTCGTGTAACGTTACACGTACGAAAATGCAATTTGCATCAAAGCCAACTTTGTCGATAGATGTGTTAGCAGTTACATAGTCGATTCTTTAATTATCATAGCCACCTCCTGAAGGGTCCCAAAAAGAGTCGAAAGGAGTAATTTTCGGTAATTGTCGCAACACTTATTGTAACAATTAATGTTTAAAACAACTAAGTGGTTACTTAAATATACATATATAAAAATTAAAGGAAACTTTAGAAACTAATTAGTTTAGAATTTTTTTTATTAAAATGAGTATTCATCTATAATATTACTCGTAAAACTACAAGATAAATTTTGAAAGTATTCTCTTTAGTTTTGTTTACAGCACTCAATTTATATATTTTTCCTTCGGTTTTTATTACCTCGAAAAACAAATTTGCTTTTGAAAGTGGATTAAAATAACACATCTGTCGCATCAAACGTTGACTCAATTCATATACATATATCGATCACATCCTAAATAGGATTAAACTTGTTTTCTATTATTTTTAAAAAGCAAACACAACAGAATTTGCAGATTCTTCTTTTTCATGAAAGCTTCTTTATACTTTACACAAGAATGGAAAACTACTTACTTGCGCCCTTGCTTGCTCTCCTACGAGGATTACATCTCGAGTTGCATCGTGAAGAGGAATATCCGATATAAAAAGTCCACTACCGGTAAGTCCTTCAAGACCGTCTAAGAATGGAGAACCAATAAACAAGACCGAATCTGATTCGGGACAATAAACCATTTGGCCTTTTAGTTCCAAACCCTGAAACAAAAGCAAATGTTTAATTCAAATCCTAATGCAAACAATTTTTGCTTGTTAAGTAAGTAGGTACGTTTACAGAGCTATTAAAGTTCTCCCGCAAAATTAAAAATTTATAAACGTTCTACCCGCAATATAAGCTGGTCTTCTTATTTAACCATTTTAATAATCTAGTTTATTTGCAAAACGTTTAATTTTAGTACCTTTATGTATCTGAAGATGATGTTTTAAGTCAAATTTTAGCTGTGAGCAATGAATTATTTTGTAGAAAACTTAGCTTTAATCTTCAAATATAATTTTAATTAAAACTTGACAATTAACATTTTAAAGTAAAACTCGTTTCTTATGTAAATACATATAAAATAATAATTTTGTATACAAAATTAACAGAATATTGATATACTACAAAATTAAACCTCACTAAAACAAACTTACCAAAGCACAAAATGTTCACCGATGAGAACTGCGGAGGAAATGTCAGTGTCTAAATTCACTTTGTTTCGCGATGAAATTTCAACAACGACTATAAGTTATTTAAGTGTGAAACACAATAGGTTACTCAACAAAATATACAATAAATATTTTATTTTACGTCACAAATTCTTGTATAATCAGCTCGACTTGCAGATAAAATGGAATAAGATATCGTATTTGAAATGACCTTAAATTAATGCAGGTCAAAATGGTAATTAATGTACATACATATTTTTTATACTAATTCTTTATAAGCATCGCCCCAAACAAAGAATTTTTTTACTGATAAAAATTGGATAAAACAAATTTGTATTTTGGTCTACGATCATATATTTACATTAAAACAGATCACAGAGAATGCACGAAAAGGAAAAAAGATGATTTATTTGGCATTCTTGGATTTAGAGAATGCGATTGGCGCGGTACCCAGAAACATCTGTGGGAACTTAGCACCCGACTTTAAGAAAAGAAATTATTTATTTGTGGGATCAATTAAACTTCGTTTGTACCACATTTTATTTCGTTTGTACCTCAAAGAGGTAAAAGTTGTAGGGGTCTAAAAAATCGTTAGCACCCCGTTTAGAGATATATTAGTTTCTCAAAAGCCATTCGATTCAGCATCGTTTGTACCGTTTTTAGTTTTGTTTGTACCTTTACGGGGGTTGAACTATGGCTAATTGAAAATATGTCAAAGGGGTAAATTAGTCATTGTTTGAGATATTTGAAATCTGAAAAATGGAGATTGTTTATCATCGACAAAAGACAATATTGTAACAAGCTACCCCTGGGTTTTTATTTTTAGATAAATGAAAAATACAAAAACATTATTAATTAATTTAGTATTAATATAAAATTTTTGTTAGTATTCGTTGTTCAACGGATGCAAGTTATACAATTACATTTCCTTTCGCCAACAAAATAATACAATATTACAAGAACTTGAAATCGAAGAACAGGAAACAAATTCTGCAATATTTTATTAAATTGCATTAATCGTGGAAAACGCATCCGTTGGAAGACGATTACTCGCCAAGAGAATAGTCGCAGTCAACTACCCGGTCTATCATAAATTTGCAACTAGACAATGTTTTTCCGTCTTCGTGGATAATGAAGTTAATCAAAGGGGCAGTTCGATAGCAGCCGCGAACGGGACCGGTTTCCATTTTAATCCTCAGTAAGCCTGGGTACTACTTTTAAAATTATATGTTGGAGCAAGTTTAAAATAAAAAAAAAAAAAGGAGCCCCGGCGAGACCTTTTAAAATAAAGATAGTGTATTTGCTCAAAATTTTGGGATTATTACTTCTCCATCGACTAGGACGGAAAAAGGTTAGAGTTTTTTTAATTTTAACATATGCTTGATAAAGTGGCTGGGGGTGAACTGATTGCGCATTGCAAAAAGAAAAAAACTTAATGTAGTTCTTTGAAAAGTAGCTTTGTTAATATAGTCATTTTTAAAGGGAACCTAACTCTTTTATTTTCAAAATTCCTTGAACCAGATAACCAGATGACACGCTAAAAGGAAAAAAAGTAAATGCTTAAACTAATCGAAAACACCCCGAGTGGAGTGTTACAATATACCTACAAACGTAATTATAAAAGACTGTAAAATATTAAAAATATTCTAAACAAATATGGGATTAAGGCAAGGAAAAACTTAAGTCCACTGCAATTAATAATAATTAAGAAACGTAAGAAGAGAGCAAAAATGACATTTGGACATTGAAAAATGCACAGAATGAATGTACTTATTGTAAGGATTATACGCAGATGACTTTGTACTAAAAACGAAAAGTGAAAGAGATTTACAAAAATATTTAAATAGTTGAATTTAGTACTGAAAGAGAATAAAATAAAAATTATTAAAAGTAAAACAAAGGTAACGGCAATCGGAGAAGAATTGAAATTGAAATGAAAATGAGAAAGAATTGAGCTATATTTAGGGCAAATATTGGAAGAAAAAGGAACCAATGAACCAAATATAAACAATAAAATAAAGAAGCAAAGTGAATTAATTATGCACTAATATAGTATATTATACATGAAGTTCTGGCATTATTGCCTTAGCACTAGTTTATTTCGCAAGGAGCGGTAGCTCCGAACGAAATAAGGTGCGTAGGCAATAATAGACTTCACAACCATGGTGTATATACTATTTTTTCCACTACTAGCCAAATGTAAGGCAAATAGTAAAAATAAACATTTTTCTTGTAAAAATCAAGTAGCACAGAAATGCAAATAAATCAAAAAGCATTAAAAGCTACATACGTTGATAAACCAACTGCAACTGATTCACTAAACACTTGTGTGGCATATTTCACCTTCATTTTCTGAAAATTATTTGGAGTAATATGTAAATTAGTTGATTTAGGAACCAATCGCAGCGGTTTAGATTTGTCTGACATGCAGAAATTTTTAAGGTCTTTCCAAGATGCTTTTTTGTTATTAAAGATTATATCGTATTTAATCAAATTATTTTGCACTCACTTCAATAAATAGAGGACATCAAAGAAATAATAGATTTTCTTATCGTTTACGAGAAGGTATGGTTTTTCCGGTGATACATTTATTCTTTTAATTAGGTTTCGAAAATTTTACTACTGCCCTAACATTGGCACCGCATTGTAGTTGTAGCTTTTCTATGCAGTTTAATACTGTCGACTTCAATTTGTCTCCTTTACATATCGTATTTGTAAAGATGTAGCACAAGGGTTGTTTAACTTTTTTATATATAACTCTAACAATGATCACGTAGCAGTTTAAGCTGGCAAAAAATTTAAAACCTACTATAAAATTAACATTTTGGGGCTCATAAAATATAATTTTAGTGAAAATTGTTTGTATTCCTCTGTATATCTACTGCTTCTTAGTGGTTTATTCTTTAAGTCTACTTGGGCTTTTACAATTTGTACTCTGCTTTTGGGAAGTAATCGTTGGGAGATGTTAACTTCAATTGAAGTGCATTCTTTCCACGTTGTAATTTAAAAATGTTCCTCCGTAATTTTCTTTACCTAGAAGTATTTGAGCTGCAAGCTTGAGTAGTTTTTGTATAGCCAGAGATGGGCATTTATTTACATCGATTCTGAAAACATTTGTATAAAACATCTAAAAATTTCATTTATTACTTCGACAATATATCTTGCATCATTTTAATATTAGGTTTCAGAAATTGACACTTGTAATTCATTTAGAAATGGCAAGTGTTCGCCACATACTCGTTAAGTTATTAAAGTTGACATTTTTATGCAACAGATCGGACCTTCCACATTCTGTTAACCATTTAAAACACCTACAACAAAATTTTTGTAATTTATTTAAAATTCTGCATGTAACTTAACTAGCCTGGTTAAATCTTCTTTGGAAAACCTGAAAAAACTGATTCTACCATCATATTTAATAAATAAATGAATTCAGGTTATGTATTTGCGGTTATGGGATAGAGGCGCGAATTTTAAACTAATGGCATTTTTTTATTCAAATAATTTTATCGTGTTAGGTAATTTTAAGCAGCAAATACGTTGAAGATAATCTCCTGAATATACAAAATTAGGTTTCATTCGTTTTTGTTAAACCACTATTCTTAGATTCTCAAAAAATTTGAATTTGTCCATTATTAACCTAGGTCAACAATAGAAAAAATTGTTAACCACTAATAGAAAAATTCAATTTTTCAGTTGGCTAGGAGACGCAATAATTATCCACTTCACAGCTAGTAGTGGAAAAAAAAAATTTATCAGCAAAGGATCGATTGAAATAGTGTTTAAATCGATATATAAACCAATAGTAAGGTACGTCCCGAGCCATTGATACTAACAGATCAACAAAAGAGCAAACTACAAGCGGTATAAATGGAAAAGAAAAATATAAAAAGCATTACAAGAAGAAATGAACCAAGGAACACAGATATAAAAAAAAGAACTGAATCTAGAAAGTATACTAACATATACAGAGAAAAAGCAACCGTTATGGTGAGGTTATCTAGTCGGAATAAAACGCCAATAAAGCTGATGTGGAAAAAAAAATAAAAAAAAAGGAAAACCAAAAAAAAAGATAGAATAGGAAAGTGGGAAGAAAGCAAAAGAAGTTTGCCAACGACACCAAAAGGTAGAAGGATATTTCGACCTTTCATACATAGTATACCCTGTATAAAACAAATATTATATATATATTTTAAATTTTAAAAGTAGTTTAAATATTAAATTTATCTATTCTCGCTACGTTTAAACTCAAAATTACATATAAAGTGGTCACACTCCTCCAGTATCGGTTTTATTTATAATGTCGCTCCTTTTAAAGATCTTGAAGACAGAGGTTTAAAAGGTTAAAAAGGAAGACACTGCGTTTTTAGTGTAAAATTGCCTGACGTTTTGTCCCTATAAAAAGGGGTTTCTTCAAAATCTAAAACTGTTTTTAGGCAATGTTATCAATGAAAAAACGAACATAGAACACGTGCTTTTTCATTCAAAACATCGCAGTGTCTTTTTTTGACTTCTATCTTAAAGATCCTTAAAATGAGTAATATTAAATACTCAAAAATTACGTTATTAACTGCGAAGTATCAGTGAATTCGCAATACAATTTAAAATTTGGAACAACTCATAAATCACTCAACATCTGTTTTGCTCTTTTTACGACTAGAAAAACTCGAATAAAAGTTCACGATTACACAATATGCGCGAATGACGACTTTTTACTCATTTTACATCATCTACAACTAATAAAAGGGTTATATAAATTATAAATGTCAACCATAACAATTGTTAGGTTTTCAAGGCTTTTTGAGAATAATAAAATCTCAGTTATTATAAGTTTTTCAGTGACTTTTTTCACTTATAATTGCACAACAGGTTTGTATTTTGCCGAGTAAATTTGAGTTGTTTAATGAAAATCTGTTTTCTAGCAATTTGACAAGAAAACCTATCAATTATTAAAATGCGACACAATTCCCTCGAATGTGCTATATTTGATGAAGCGTTTTTAGGTTTTTAGAATTAAATTGTTAAAGAAAACAGATTTGAATTTAAATAACCCAAATTTACTCGTTAAAATACAAGGTGTTTGAAAAAGAACTTTTATGTATAAATTTAATGGTGAAATTAATGAAAGACTACATCAATCAGTACATAAAATGAAAGAGAATATCTTCAAATTTTTTTTTAATTTTAACGTGGGATCCATTTGTTGCCCTACACATGTCCAGACGGTATTCCACCTCCCGCCAGGTATTCGCCAACATACCAGGTGTAACAGTTTCAACTGCAGCCAAGGACTTTTTTAGGCTCTGAACACACGAAGCGCGGATCTGTTTAACAGTGGCTTTAGAAGTTCTCTGTCTACTTGGTGATTTTCCTTTCAAAACGCTACCGCCATACTGGCGTTTTAAATTACTTTGCACTGTTATAACAGATTCACTTTGTAAAAGCCAAATGACACACTGAGCCTTCTATTGCGGAGTAGCCATTACACTGCACTGAAAACCAATGTCAACAATGCCAGAATCTGAATGCCGGAAACTTAAGGTCAAGCAGGCCTGCCAACTGCAGTTAATGAATTTGCGCAAAACTTTATGTATCTAATAACACAAACTAGAATATTTTAAGTTACCTTGTACATATTATATAGCATGTTAAAACCAGATAGTTCTTTTTCAAACTTCCTGTACAAACCTTGTGCAACGGTTTGGTCAGTTAGCACCGTACAGTCTAAATAAACCTGAAGTTATTATTTCCCAAAACTGACTTGAGAGGGTATTCACACTATAGAATTTTCATTACCTGCAAAAACCGCAGCTTCAGTACCAGTCCTTGGTGCACAATCTTTGCTACACCATTGTGCTTTTTATTGTACTCAGTGGAACCAAATATCTAGCATCCTTCGATAATACGCTGGATGGTCTCTAATGTCTGACATCCATACCTACACCTATAGTCCTCAACTTTCTGGTACCAATTATTTATTTAAAGTAGTTGCGGGTGGGCACAACCTAGTTTTGGATTGCCATCAGTTATCTATCTGTCTCAGGAAACATTATCCTAGAGGCCAACCAATAGTTCAACCCAGTTTTGTCGACATGTTCTTGTGTGATTCCATTCAAATGTCTCACATGCAGCGGTTTCTTCCTCCATTTTTGCATCTTTTCGTTGTTAGATATATTGTGGTGATACCTCTTCATCCCCTAATGCTTAGTGGGGTAGAGTCTGAACTAGCAATCTTTCTAAAAAAGAAATGTTAAAGGACAGATACTTGATTATCCAACGGTCTGCCAAAATGCGTCAACTCTCTACCGCTCTCATATCGCGGTAGCGTGGCCCTCTTGATAGTAGTTCTAGGGTGATGATATCTAGATTTTGTGAGAAATGTTCAGATTTTCCACTGTTGACTGTCGGTATGGGTTTTTCTCTAGGGTACAATTCCAAACAAATGGCTGAGCATCGGGCAAGCGTAGGTGTTAATTGCTTTGAAGAGGTTCTTAATATTAGGTTTAGTATTTCGTACCTGACTCGCTCGTTTTAAAAACTCGGTCGCTAGTCTTTTCCGCACAACTCCATGGTCTATTCTCTGCACTTGTTTAATTCCTAGGTACTTATAGGTGCCTCCCTCCACTTATAGGTGCCTCAATCTGGCCGCCATCCTTTATTTGGAAACAATTTTGTTGCACTTTTCGTTTTATTATACTGATTGTGCGGCATTTGTTCATGCCAAATTGCATTCGTATATCTGTGGAGAACTCTTCTACTATCCTAGTTCGGGCTTTGTTGTTGTCATCAGTTTTAGATTGTCTATATACAGCAAATGGTTTATTCGCATTATTTTGGTGTTATCCTCTTTGATGGCAAATCCATAATTGGTTGAAGTAAGTCTCTACGATAGAGAGTTCATTGCTAAGCAAAACCATAGTGACCTTAATAAATCCCCAAAATATCCTTCTATTAATTTAAAGTATTTTAGTATTCCACGTTGACAATGCATGCTTAGACAATAGAATGATTAATTATTTTAGCACCCGTATTAGCCAGTCATAAGGAACTGAATTCAAAAGCAATGCAGGAGGTTAAGATTTTGTATAATGTTGGGAGGCAGGTAACTGACCGATATTTTGGCGAATCTTCTTTTGGGTCCTCTGGTAGTAGGTAGGTTGCAACTTTAATAAGAAGCAAAAGCATAGTATGGAGTTGTCCATATCGTTAATAAAGATATCCATATTTTCATCTAGACACCATGGTTTTTTCAATTATAAGTTGTGCACACCGTCTAGTACAGCAGTTTTCCAATTGTGGGTACTCTTGACAGAATTTCTGAGTTCCTCCACAGCAAATGGTTCACGATTCATTCCGTCGTAATTGTTGATAGCAATGATTTCTTTGTTGATCTAGACGGTAGTAGGGTCTGACGGTACAGATCAGGCTGTTTGGTCTTTCCAAAATTTTTGAATAATTTTGTTTTGTTGTGCATGCACTCGACTGCTTTTTATTATTTCTTCCACACAACTTTTGTTCTACTGCACGCACATATTGTGTAATTCCACTGATGTTCTTTTTCAGATATTCAATCTTTTTTTGCAGCCTCTGTTTCCTCTTTAGCGTTTGGTGGTATGCTTGGTTTTGGTCCTCTCCGATACCTTAGTTCTTAAACATTTGGCTACTGAGATAGCCGCGCAGTAAGTGACCGTATGTAGGGACTCTAGACTTCGGAAACACCGACCTATTGAGTAGACCAGTGCCACTACCTTTCTAAATTAATCTTTCTATTTTGTCACTTGTTTGATGGAAATTATTTTTTTACGCGTAAATTCTTTCGACCTCATTGAAGTATTCGTTTTAAGTAGGTTGTATTGTATTTTAAGGAGATTTTGTTTGCGTTAAAAAGCACATCTGGAAAGTTTTGTTTGACTGGGGTGGAAACAACGCGACACTGGCGAACATTTAGTTTTTCTTTTACCTGCCACTCAATTTTAGAGACGTTATACCGTTGAAGGCATTTTTTCGATTTATTTGGCGTAATTAATCTGTTCCTGTCAACAACTTATTGTAACGACTAACGAAGTGTTAGATTCATCAAAAAAAAAACAACACTACTGTAAGTAAATTGATTGTTTTCTTCGAACTAGTATTGTATATTGTGTTTGGTGCGCATTTAAGAATAGGCCAAATTAAGTTAAGACGTCCGTGCGTCTTTTTTTGTTCGTTAGTTTTGTTGTTCGAAGTGAAACGATTTGAGAGAGGGTATTGAATTTCAAGTTGAAGCTAAAGTAATATTTTGTTTTAAATAAAGACCCCAATCCCACTTTGTTTTGCAAACTTTATGAACCTGTAAATAGTATTTAGGTATAATAAGTTAAATGTTTGCGGAACCGTTTTTACCTTTTAGAATGCGTTTAATGTAAAAGAACACGACCGTGGTGCAATCGAAGAATTGTAAGTTAACTTGCATTTTAATAGAAACCCAAACGTAATTCATGCTTCTTTTTTTAAAAACTTTTTCTTTCAAGTTTTTCCCGGACCTTTTAGTCGTCGGTAAAGGTAAGTGAAAGACATCTTTCTAAACCCCGCCCTCGCCGTTGAGTTAGTTGGCACTTTGTAACGCCATGTTGTATTTCGAGTTACTAGTCTCTGTGTCAGTGCATGCAACTTGCTTGTGTTGTTCTTCAGACATGTCCTCTATTTTTTCTGGTGTTAGTGTTTCCTTCCCTGGCGGCTGCTGATGCTTCTTGGCTTCATCGCTATTATTCAGCTTCATTATTAACACTAATTTTGTGTGCTATGTCATGCTTTATAAAGCTAAAACGTGTTTTTGGAATATAGTTGTTCCCCAGTATAGTTTGATATTGATGTGCCACTCGTTGCTCCGCCACGTTTACTTGTGGGTATGCATTACAAAATGCTTGGTGCAATTTTGTTCTGTAGTCAATACTGTTTTGGCCTAGATTTGTCACTGTGGTGTATTGTTTCGTTCATGGGCATTATCCATTTCATGCACCGTCTAGGTAATCCTGCCTGAGTGAGAGCTAGCTAAAGTTCCTGCTCAGCATCTTCGGTAGTTGAAGTCAATGATCTGGGGCGACTCCTTTGCTGTAAATTTTGTCTACGTTGCTCTTGCTGAGCTGTAACTTCTTGTGTGGCAGTGGCCCGCCTTGTCAACCTCCTGCCACAGGCGTCCTGCATGCTGTTATGTGCAGCACCGGCTCCAGACATACCCTGGCAATTCCCAAGCAGCGGTTTTCTTCCGAGGCTTCTTTCATCCCTTGGCTCCATTTTCATGGGGATGTTGATGATATCAGGTAACTCGGCCAGTGGGGGGTCACCCCCAAATAGCGTAATCGAGATCGAGATCAAGCTATCCCGTGCGGGGTAATTATTATTATTATTATTATATTATTCTTATTATTATTATTATCGTCACTATCTTTATTACAAAATAAACGCGAATAACACAATAACCAAGTCAATAAGAGAAAACCATAAAGCATCAAAATAAACAAATACAAAAACAACGCATCATGAATCCTAACAAAAAATTTCTCAAAACTACTCAATAGCAATTACTGTCCCGTAACTCGTAGAAAAATAACGAAAACTACTTTAACTCAGCATATGAAAAGGTTAAATTCATGCTCAAGCCTGTCACTATTAACCTAAAGTACACGTATCCTAATTTTTAAAATAACAAAGAAAACAAGTTGAAAAATGAAGCATACAAATACAATTAAACTATTTGGAATTTGGAACTTTGGTAGAGCGCTAATTTTTACTGTTACGGAAAGTTATTCTTTTCGTAACTACTGCCAAAAAGCCTACTACTTTGATTACAAAAAATGTGTCAAAATTAAAAAAGAAATTTTTAAAATAAGTAAACACTAATTAAATAGATATATTAAAAATTGTAAATTTCATGTAATACAAGTAAAATAATGTTGAATTGGGAAAACGTAACCTTAAAATAAATTTTCCCAAATATTCTGAAAATAAAACCCAATTTAAGATCACCCACAAAAAATTACGTTCGTGGCAATGTTTGCTATTAAATTGGTTATTGATTTTTTAAACAAATATATTGATTTCTTTACAATACGTTACATTGAAGAAAATACTACAGACTGCTGCAGAGATAAACAAACTGCGTTTATTTTACATACACTTTCAAGTGCAACAAACGTGAAACTGTTTAATCAGTTATGTATTCAGAAAGGTTTTCTTAAAAACTTTTAACATTAAAATAAAAGAAAACGAATCAGTGATATAATAAAAGTTTAAATTTATTGTTTTATTGTGTGTATGAACATAAAAAAGATAAAATTATAATAAGCAAAGTGTAAACAATATTAAAAATAAACTCAAAGAAACAGAAGAAAGAAATTCATTCTGAAGCTAAAATAAATTTCGTTATTAAAAATAATAATTCTTGCATAAGTGGTTGAAAACTAAATACACAATAATTTTTAATTAAATAATTGCTGTAGGTAATGTAATTAGTACATAAGTTTAATAATGTTCAAGTTTATGTAAAACTAATAATTCACCTGCAGCAATACTTATTACAAAAATAATTTTAAAGGAAGCAGCACCACTGTTTCAAATAAATATTAACTTTTTTAAACAATTTAAATTATATCCTTTTTTATTTTATTAATTTTAATTTTTCAAGTAAAAACTTCGTTTTCTGTTTTCTAATTATATTTGCTACTTGTACTGATATATTAAATTACTTTGTAAACTTGTTGAATGTACTTCATTATGAGGGAAAATGTAATATTTTATGACGTTGATTATTCTGTCTCGCTGTGTCTTCTAATTGAATTATAAAACAAATGTGGTATGTTGTTATAAGTGCTTAGTTTTTTTGTCAACAAAAACTTAAATTAAAGAGTATTGAGTAAGGAGCTTACTTAATTTAATAGCGAAAGACCTAAGTTTATAAGTACTGAAATATTAAAAATTTTCTATATATTTGTCACAAAAAATAAGTTCGTGCATGCACTTTGTAATTAGTTACCGACTTTGTGATAACAAGCAATCAATCCATAGTATATTTCTAATAAAATATAATTTAGTCATTACAAAATTGCTAACTCTTTATTGTTATTAAACACATAAACTTAATCAACTTATTATTACTAATAATGTTTTTCTTTAGAAAGTGAAGTAATTACATTTTCCTTACTACGCAATGATTAAATTTTTTCCATTCATTTCTAAATGTTTGTTATTAAATTCAGATTTAAAAGGAAAAAATAAAAACGTACCTATTCAAAGTATATTTAATATTTTTATACAATATGGTAAATTACAACAAAAGCAAAACAGGTTATTACGAATGTTTGTTCAACTTTATAAAATTAAATAAACAAAATACACACGCATGTTCCTTTCAACTGTTAATAGGTTTAAATATAAACAATAGGCTCATACAATTTATATTTCAAATGGAAACTTCACTTTGACACCGGTTAGTCAAACAATTTTTTTGTCAGAAGGCGTTTCTACCCTAAAAATTACACCCATTTTTCTTATATATTTCTTATCCAAAATTGCTGACCACTACAAACTGGCGTCTTATACATGTTGTGCGCAAACCGTTACAGTACCGTACACAATATTTTACAAAAACATAAAATACAATTCAACCTATAAGTACGGGTGTCCCGATAAGGATACGGAGCGGATGTATCTCGATAATGGTTCGGCCTAGAGGCTTGGAAAAAAATCCTTATATATAAAGTGACCAAGAGAAAAGGCTGGAAATTATTTTGAAGTTTGTCAATCGACCGCAAGAGGGCGCAAATGTTATAAAGGAACATAAACTTCATGCTCTCTCGGAAAGTTGGACAAGAAGCCCTAACTTTGAAGGTATAATTTCATTGCTTGTGTTATACGGCATTATTTTGTCTTATGACATTTTTCCGTATCTGTCATAATAAGGGAGGGAGGGTCAAATCATTTTTCAGTGTTTGAATTGCAATATCTTCTGAATCATTGAAGCTATTGAAATATGTTTGATATCGTTTGAAAGAGAATTTTATGGTCTTTTAAGAAACTAATTTTGTTGAATCATCTAGTTTGAAACATACAAACTAGAGAGCGTCATCAACAACAATTACATATTTTTTGATTTTTGGGAAAAAGTTAAACAGAACGGTAGTGTTTTATTCACAGATTCTTAGCCGTTATAAAGTCAGCTATATTTTAGTGAAAACCGCATGGCGATATCTCCATCCGTTGTCGATTTTTAGGGGAAAATCTAAAATTTTGAACTACCTCAATCGGATAGTTACCTTAGCGAAAAGTACAAACCGTTACTATGGTAACGCTACTTTAAATATATTTGACGTTCATGAAAAGTTAAGTCTAATAGTTTCTGTCACTTAGACTACCTTTTAAATCAATTTTTTGAAACAATATGACATTTACTAACGCGGAAGCGTATATGTTACAAATATATTTTCAATGTTTCTCGAGAAGTGTTTTCAAGATTATCTGTAGCGATTACTTATTTTTGTGACTTTTAAGAAAAATCGAAATGAGAACGGTGATGTTTTTTAAAGGCTTCTTTGCCATGAGGCTAGCTACATTTTAGTCAAAATGACATCGCGATGTCTTCATTTGTTTTCGATTTATAGAAAAAAAAATGTAACAAACGTTAATTATTTGAAAGCCAACGGGCCAACGGAACATTAGTGATAACAATAAAATAAAAAAAAACGAAACATCAATGATAACAATAAAATGGAGATAACAAAACATCAGTAATAACAACAATATAAAAGGAAAGATAATCAGTAATAATAATGAAATGAAGGAAGCACAAATCACTTGTGCCTGGTTGCAGGAAGGTTTTTTTTAAATATTTGATTCGTATGTCAGCTAATAATTAGCGACGCAGAAATCTCAATAGCAATTGAAAGCGTTTCATATGTAATAGTACGACTCATAAATGATGACAAATAATATTCTCATTAATTATGAGTATTATTTCCACTATTTTTCTCAAATTTTTGAAGAAAATCGGCTTGATTGAGGAAACCTGAAATTAGCTCCCAAGTTGTCTCTATCAACTCGATTTTCGAAAATTTGACGAAAATTGTGGGAATAATACTCGTAATAATATAAGATCATTATTTGTTGTCATTTATGAGTCGAATTTTACGTATCAAAACCTTTCAATAACTATTGAAACTGAGATTTTCGATTCGCTATTCAGTTGACATACGAATATTTAATTAATTCATTTATTCATTAATTCAACGAGTATTTGATTATGAAAAAGTTTGGCCACAAACAGCTCACAAGTGTTTAAAATGCCTTCCATCATTCTCGATGCATGTATTCAACCTAGTTTCAGTAGAAAAAAACCGCTGCTTCAATTTCAGCTCCGGACAAGCTTCTAATGGCATTTCGTATTCTGTTCATCATATTTTCTCTAGTTGTTGGTGTATATCTTGAAAAACCAGGTCTTTCAGTCTACCCCATAAGTAAAAATCTAAGCAAGTTAGATCCGGCGAGCGCGCCGGCCAGGAAACAGACTCCTTTTCCAATAATACGATTTGGATATCGCTCGTCTAAATGCTGCCGTACGTTTCGATTATAATGCGCCGGACATCCATCAAGCTGGAACCACATATTTCTTCTTGTTTCCAATGAGATGTCTTCTAAAAGTGGTGGAAAAGAATCGTTCAGAAATTCCAAAAACAGTTCTCCGTTGAGAGTTTGGTCAAAAAAATGTAGACCTATAATTTTTCTTTCCACGATTCCGCACTATACATTCAAACTCCAGCGATTTTGGTATTGCACTTGCCGCATCCAATGTGGATTTTGCTTGAACCAGTAGTGGATGTTATGTAAATTTACACCTCCTGCACTACTGAACGTTGCTTCATCTGTCCAAAATATTAATGACAGAAAATTTGGAATTTCCCGAATCATATTTACCATCCAATGACAATGGTTCAGTCTGCTATCATAATCAGAATCTTGCAATGCTTGGTGTAAAACAATGTGGTAGGGATGCATACTATTCTCTTGAAGAATTTTGTGGACAACTGTTTTTGGAATTTGCAGGTCGTTGGAAACATTTCTGATGCTTAAAGTGGGATCGTAATGCACATAGGCCAAAACGTTAGTAATGTTTTTCTCCGTACGTCTTTTACGACTTCTTACATCTGCTTGAATGGGCTGCACATTGCCAGTCTCCCGTAATCGCCTAGCTAATCTTGAAAACACTTCTCGAGAAAATGTCTTCTTCGTGGAAATTGTATTACATATTGTCGGGCCGCAATTGCAGCATTTTCGAAACATTGAAAATATATTTGTAACATATACGCTTCCGCGTTAGTAAATGTCATATTGTTTTAAAAAATTGATTTAAGAGGTAATCTAAGTGACAGACACTATCAGACTTAACTTTTCAGGAATGTCAAATATATTTAAAGTAGCGTTACTATAGTAACGGTTTGTATTTCTCGCTAAGGTAACTTTATCCGATTGAGGTAGTTCAATTTTCTAGATTTTCCCCTATAAATCGAGAACGGATAGAGATATCGCCATGCGGTTTTCACTAAAGTATAGCTGACTTTATAACGGCTAAGAATCTGTAAATAACATACTACCGTTCTTTTTAATTTTTTTTTTAAATTACAAAAATGTGTATTTGTTATTGATAACGCCCTCTAGTTTGTATGTTTCAAACTAGATAATTCAACAAAAATATTTTTTTAAAAGACCATAAAATTCGAACGATATTAAAAATATTTCAATAGCTTCAATGGTTCAGAATATATTGCAATTCAAACACTGAAAATGATTTGACCACCCTCCCCTTATTATGACAGATACGGAAAATGTCATGAGACAAAATGATGCCGTATAACACAAGCAATAAAACTATACCTTCAAAGTTGGGGCTTATCGTCCAACTTTCCGAGATAGCATGAAATTTATGTTCTTTCATAGTATTTGCGCCCCTTTGCGGTCATTGACAAACTTCAAAATAATTTCCAGCCTTTTCTCTTGGCCACTTTATATATAAGGATTTATTTTCCAAGCCTCTAGGCCTTTAAGATTTTTCTGCGTGCGTGTTGCTTTGCTTATTACGACCCTGTCTACTTTCACCGAGAGTTTAATAGGACAAGGTCAACGTCTAAATCCAATTGGGCTTGTTTCACTTTCGTTCTTTTTGGTGGTTGACTGTCAATAAAGACAATCGTGTGTTGTAAAAAAGGAACTGCTAAAGAAAATTCTAAACACCAGTGATCGATTAGTCCAAAATTATTATAACCAACCGCCTGTTGTGAAACGTAAATTACACCGGATATGTAATGATAAATAAACCGGGATGTTGTTTAGAATAAACGTTTGCAGGTGAGCTTACTGACATATATTTCAATACGTGTCGAATAATTAACTTTATTCGCTTTTTCTAATTATTACTCTCTTTGTCCGTTTGTATTTTATTAGATTACTTTTGCTTGATGCCTGCTGAAATTTGATTGCGTCCAGAAATTGTGGGTTGTCTTCTGGAACCCTTCCTGCTTTATGCTGTTGTAATTGAAAATATTAACCTCTCGACTCTTATTTGTACTCGAGGAAGTGATATGCGGAAATAAACCTATGCTGTTAGAAGGTGCCGATTAAAGTTCTGTCATGCAAGATAAATGGGACCAGCTATTTTTGGGGGTGTTTCGTTTTAACACCAAAAAGAGCTTTTTTTCAATACTGTGTCGCCGACCTAAGTTGCCATCAATGCTTTGCTTTGCAGCTATTTCAATTTTAGTGTGTGTGTCTGAACAATTTAATTACCAGTACCAAACCATTTCTTAATTATAACTGGCAACTATTGTTGTCGAACGCTCCAAAAGAACGCCTTAATAAACGATACACGTATGTGATCCTAGTTAAGTAACTTATTTCCAGGTAACTATTTGTTTTTGTTAATATCGAAGAATTGTAGGCTGGACGGTTTCGTCTCCTGTTTGTTAGTATTACTATCAAAGTAACCTTGACTGTTTTGATGAAGTACGTTTTAAGTCAAGGTGGCGCTTATAATTTAATTACTCATTGTTACATTGAAACCCACATGCTCTGTGTGTGTAGCTAGCGGGATAAGTTTGAACCTCAAGGACGATAAGAATCCGTCTCACTTAATAGCAACTGCTATCGAGTTGTGTCTCTTACTTGTTTGCTGTGTCGCTTATTATTTTATAGTTATATGTGTGAATATCACCGAAAGCGCACGATATTCTGTATTGCTACCGATTACACAGCTCTTAAACCGATGCAACTACGTTTTTAATTGCTTATTAACCTAATATAGTGTAACAAACTGATTTATAAATGTACGACATGTATAATGCATTTTTAAGATTTAAGACATTTAAACATCATAGTCTATATTTGACTATAAGTAGAGCGTGTATACGCTCATGAAAATATTGTAATTTTGTAACACATCAAATCCATAGCATCAGTAAGATAATAATAATAACAATAATAATAATAATAATAATAATAACCCGGCGTTTCTCATGTTGGGCACGGCCTCTAGCGAATTGAGGATACTCACACTGCAATTGTGGCAGTGGGGGTAGTAGGGAAGCAAAGTACTCACCGCAGAAGAAAACCTGGCACTCATGAAAAGTACAATAAAAAAAATGAAAAATTACGACTTGAACGGGCGGAGCCTAACAACAACGGCCCCGGGTCAAGCAAAAGGCTTAACCGACATCAAATCGTAAGATATGGCAACTGTTTATTTAGAACAGTCAGTTTGTTCCTGTATAACACCTTAAAAAACATACAAAAATATGAAGAGAAGCGATTGTACATATCAATATATTCAGCGAAAATTTTTCTAATCACCTTGTAACAACCAACGCGGAACAAAAAAACAAAAGGTTTACGTTAACAGAAGAACTAAAACAAAACTTATGGAACAAGTGGAAAAATAATCGCTATGATTGAACCCTACAAACTAAACTTCAACATCTATATAGACGAAAATCAGTCAAACATTAATCAAATAGTTTCCAAAAACAAATCAACAGATACACCAAGCAAGGAACTTCCGAAACTCATCATAAGAGAAGCAGTACAAAAACAAGAGAAAAAATAATGTAAGAGAGATAAAATTCAAATAAACCCTGGAAGAACAAAATGGACTAAAGAAGAACATGTAGAAACAGTATGGTATCACCAACAACCGTAGAAAAAACAAATTTAACAGACATTCACAAAACCTTTAAAACCTGGAAAAAATAAATCCAAAAGGAAGACATAAACACTCTACCAACCCAACGAAGATTCATAATCAACCAGAAAAAATTAACCGAGAAAGAACTTGAAAATGTATAAAATAGTTTAAAATTTTCTACAGTTGGGCCTTCCTATAAAGAATGTAAGTGATAAGGAGTCAGTTAAAACACAGTCCTTTTATGTATCGACGTTTCGACTAGCAAAGCCAGTCTTTCTTATGATCTCTAAAAGACCAATTCTTTTAGACATCTTGAGAAAGACTAGTCTTGCCATTCAAAACGTCGATACATGAAAGGACTGTGTATTAACCTATACTCCTAATAAGAAAGCCCAACTGTGGAAAATTTAACTTATTAAGAAGAATTTTAACGAGTTTCACCATCACTTAATAAGAAATAGTGTTGAAGAACAACCTCCAAACGATAAAAAACGACTCATAAGGAAGAAAAAAATAGAAGCAAAGATTACTAAAAGACAAAAAAGAAGAGCGAGTAAATATAGAAACAAATATACTTGATTCAATAAAAGAAAAAAAATGGACAAAAGAAAGAAGAAGTGGTCGGCAAATAAATACAGAGAAATAGCGTAATGCCACTTTTACACTACAGAAAATGTCAAAAAGCAATCTCAAAAAAACATTCATAAGTAAAATGTGTGTCTAACGACATCCTGTGTAATAGGGGACACGTATAAATACTATAAACTAAGCAATGCCAACAGGTAACTGTAATGACGATTGAATGTTTTAAATGCAAATCGTTATTAAGCGATAACTTAGAATGCAATAAACACTCAAGTCGATAAAGCCATTCATTCAATTGCCGTTACAGTTATCTGTTGGCATTGCTTAATTTATGTTGTGGAAAGAAAGGAACCCTTCCTCGACAAGTTAAATCCAAACACTCTAGCAAATAAAAAACGATTTATATTTAAGGAGAAGAAACTAAATGAAAATACAATCAAGAAAATCAAAGAAATAAAGAAGGAACTATAGAAAGCAACATCAAAAATGACTTTGACTAAGACCAAGACAGTAATGAAAAAGCTGACCCCAGATACAACAAAACATACAAGAACACCAAAACAACGATAACAAAATTCAAAGAACACCCCTAAGAAAAATTAATAATAACAAGAGAAGCAGAACATTACAACGGAAAACCACTGCAATCATGCAAATCATTGAAAAAAATTCGAACAAATAGAAAACATCGACAAATCTCAACAACTACTGTATGCAACGGCTTACACAATCTCGAACATTCTGAACCCTCCTACAGAAAATCAGAAAAAGAGGAATGCACTTAAACAATTCAAGAAAGCACCGTGGGGGGAGAAAAATAAAATCACAGATTGGAAAACTACGTAAAGACCTCTCACGCCTACAGGAAACACTTAAACTAGATCTGATTAAAGGCATGATTAAAAATAAAAAATCAAAACAAGCAAGATCAGATCAGAATAATGAAAATCTAAAGCAGAAGGTATCAGCCAAGGCCTATCGCATGAAAATATACTCAATAAAATTGGAGCAATTCAACCAAATTTTAATTTTAAAATCACCCTATCTGAAACCAAAAAAAATTCTAAAACAATAACTTGATAAGAACAACGTATGCGACCTAATTTAGCGTATGTGCAATAATTTTAAAACGTACATCGGCGGCAACTACATACAGAAAATATTGTCATATACGGTAATTATAAACAAGTATCAGAATTAAAACTTTTAGGGTAAAATCCGTTTGTGCTGTATTTCTTATTTAAGGGCTAATTTTGGTTAATTTTGGGCGTTGAAAATTTTAAATATAACAAAACCATTAGAATAAAAAAAAAATTTAATCGATCCAATATTAAAGAATTTTGATTCCCCAAACTTTGAATGGCTCTCCTGGAAAGTTCTGTCAGTTATACACATACGGCAGTGTATTGGGAAAAAGAAAATAAAAAATCAAAACAATACCAACAAAAGAAGAAACCAGACATTATTGGAATAACATATGGGAAATAAGTTTAACTCATAACAAAAATGCATAATGGATCCAAGAATTATACAAAGAAACCGCACAAATAGGGCGAATCAAATGGAACAATATAAAAATAGATTAAATACAAATTGCACTAACAACAACAGAAAACTGTAAAGCGCCAGGATCAGATAGCATCCCTAATTTTTAGATGACAAAACTAACAGCCATACACGTACTTCTCAAAAACGCATTCAATCATCTATTGAACGAGAGAGAAAATATACTACCCTGGTTAACTAAAAGAAAAACGTACCTAATCCCTAAGAATAAAAACACTGCCAAAACTAAAAATTATAGATCCACAACATGACTGTTTCCCTAAAAACAGAAAGGATGCGTGAAAAATACATACGGCTGTAAAGACCACCTTTTCAAAAGTAAAATGATTGCCGACCTTTAGAAAGAACCTGTAATTAACAAGAATCGACTTCAGAAAAACGTACGATAAAGTCCCGCACAGCTGACTAATAAAAGCACTCAACATTTACAGAACAACCCCAACACTATTTAAGTTCCTAACCAAAGCAATGACTACATAGAACATTGATCTCAACCTCACATCTAACATCAGCCAAACGAAGAACGGACCATTGAATACCTCATAATTAGCAATCAACAACACCGGATAAACCTGTACAAACAAATCAGAATGAATTCGTCAGCTCTCGTATGTGGACAATCTGAAACTAGTAGCCACGCATCAATTCAGGTTGATGAAATACTTGAAGGATGATATCAAAATGGAGTTTGCACTTAACAAATGTGCAAAAGCTCAATTTATTAAAGGAAGAATACAACAAAACCACAATATAAAACTCGACAACTCTACTAGTACTAAGGCAATAGAACAATACGACCTTGAAGATAGCCACCAAAAACATAAAAACAAAATTAGCAAATGAATATAAAAAAATAATTAGTTAATACTGAAAACATAAAAAACAAAATAAAACAATAAAGTCTCTAGCAATACCGCTACTAGCAGACATTAAGACCGACAAACCAGAAAACTGCTCACCATGCATAGTGCACTCCACCCAAAAGTGGACATTGATCGCCTGTACATTGCTCAAAATGAAGGAAGCAAAGAATGCAAAACATAGAGACGAGCCACCATATAAAAATATCGGGTCCCAACACGTATCTGAAACTAAAAAAAAACACACTAGAAATAGTATACATGCAGGAAAAAAAAGGGCAGAAACCAACGAACAAGATCAATTAAACCAAACCAAAGACGCCTGAGAACCTGAAACAAATAAGATTAAGAGACTGAAAGAGAAAATAAAACATAAGTACAAAACCAAACAAAAAGCAAAATGGCAAGGCAAAGCAATACATGGGCAGCTACTGAAAGTAACAGAAAAAGATAATAAACCAAGATTTAACCTAGAAGTGGATAACACATGCGATCTCGAAAGTTGAACATACACTAGTCGACACCTAGGTGTCGGAACACTATTACACGGAATTGTAAATTCACCTGTTTCTTCTAGATAATGTAAGTAAATCTACGTTGTCATGAACAATAATTTCCATTTTGATTGTGATTTTAGTTTCCACAAATTTGTATCTGGTGGCTTCTTGTGGTAGAACACTGTCTACATAAAGACCCCAGACTAAATTTGAGAGAACTAATATCAAATTAAAATAAATCTAAGAGTACTTCAAAAGAGTCAGAATTTCTTTTCTTGAATTTGTAATTCTCAAAGTATGTAGAGTTTTTGCAAACTCGATTGATAAGACAATTACTGTATTACAATTAATATGTGTTTGTAAATACATCTTACTGTTCCAAAACTTTAAATGGAGAAAAAGTAATGATCAGTATAAGAAGAGTTTGGCAGCGTAAATTAATTTTTAATTAATAAAAAAACTATAACTAAAATAATTTAAAGAGTTTTTAGTAGAGGACAAAAAGCAATGCATGAAATAAATTTCAGTTCAGTAACGGATATATCGTGTATTGTATTTTCCGCGTTAAAATATTAAAGTGCCTAGAAAGTTGAGGAGTCACCTCTACAATAAAAATTAATAAGAATTAATTGCAAAAAATAGTAAATAGTAAAATTTCAACAGCTAGTTACTCGTAACTGTTATCTCCGAGTTAATCTCAACACAAAGTATATATCGCGAGACCCAAACAAGTTAATATCATGTGTTCTGGTGAAAGACATAACCTACACGGTGTCAATTCGACAACTTTCCCCTAAATATTCTCAAAACAATTGAGATAAACTGATATTTTTGCTGGTTGATCAAAAACTAATTAAGAAAACTTACCTAACGCGTTAAGATATTGAAGCACAATGTTAACATGGTAATAGGAAATCAATGCACAAGACGACTCTGACAAAGAATTTGTGAGCTAGCGGAAAACCATTGGCGTATCAGACAGTAACGATAATTTCATATTTGTAAAAACAAATCAAAATAGTTAATTTTTGGCCGTAACAAATTTCATTAATAGTACGTATTACTTAAATTTTCTTCTTATCGTAATATTTTTTTTTTTTATTTTAAAATAAACGCACCTAATTTTAATACACTTTAATTACATACAATTTATTTAAAACTTTCGTTGTGGAAATATATTAAGAAAAACAAGTCGTAAGTTAGAATTAAACTATGAATATAAATTTTATGACTTTCGTAACGACCGTACAAGTCAACGAAAATAAATAATGAAAATAAAACTATTTCATTACTGCATTTACATACGTTAAAGTCTCACAATACATGTTTATGTGCAGTTTGTGATAGTGTAGATGTTTACAGTTCGTTTTTGCAGCAATTCTGGTACGCTTCCTCATAATATTTTAGTGAATGTTGTTAAACTGTATATATTCAGGAAACAACATTAGATTGTTCCAACTATAAATTTTACAATAATTTTACTAATAAAATTATATGTACTTGCATCAAATAAACAAAGCTATTTATTTGTTGTATATTACAAAGTTGGTCTGTACTTTTGGTGTATGAAATTATAAATTGCACGCGTTTACAAAATTAAAACAAATATCTGTACATTATGTTTCTGGTATGTACAGCTGAGAAAACAAAAAATAGGACACCTTGTTCTACAAGTTAAATAAGCATATCTAGTTTAACGTATATTAACCCTGGTTTTCCTACATTATTCACAATTTAACAAAAAGTAGGTGAACAGTTTAGGTATACTTTCAAATTATCTATCAAAATTACTGTTTTCTTGAATTCAAATCTTGCCCGGAGATTACTACTTCACGTTTGTTAAATCTTATTTTTAATATTCAATGAATTTAACATTTTGACCATATTTTTTGTTTTTTATTTTTAGATTTTTTAAGAATTTCTTTATCAAGTCTCAATCTCATTCCCACTACTTTAAGCATGTTGTATAATAAAAATCTATTTAATTAAGCAGAAAAATTGCGATACGAAATAGGGTTTCATTTTTTAATTTCTTAAAATCATTTTAATGAAAAGAGACAATTTTTAAGACGCATTTGATTTGCTGAACATGTAAAAGAGTAACTAAAATAAGACTGCAGTTTATCAAAAAAAATCATATTTTTTATTTGAACGTAGATAACTCTTTAAGAATAGGTAATAAGACTAATTAAAGTTAAAATGAATATGTCCTTATTTAAAAAATTTGTAGTTGTTTACGGTTGTAATAATTTATGCCCTAATTTATTGTATTACAACTTTTTTCACAAATTTTCTAATTTTGTTTATTTTTTCTTAATTTTTAATTATTTCATAATTTATTTATTCGTATGGTACATTTTAAATATTGTATTGTGATGTAAGTGTTATGTATGGTGTCCCAGATTAGTATAAACCTGTATAGTGTGGTGACGAAACCGTGTACAATTGTGGATTGATTTGTCTTGGCAAAGCATTTGCTTCAAGGTATAGGAAAACCACTAAAACCTTAACATGCCCACCTTAGTATTCATATGTAATAATATTAATTAAGTGTTTAAACATTATAGAAGATAAATAAGAATAACTGGTATTTTTCGCCTCTCATTATATGCCCGTGGTATTCCAATATGTTTTATTTTAGTGAACAGTTGTACAGTGTAGTTTATGTTTCTAAAATTTCCACATGGTTACTTTTTCTACAAAACTCTGAGAATTCGTATGTATGTCCACACTTCAAACGCACTGATTTGATTGCGTAAGTTCTGCGCCAAATTCGACCGAAAACACACAAGACTTTAGAAACTTTATCCTTAAATGTAATTTTAACCTTCGTTTACATAGAAGAGATTTTAAATGATTAAACTTCTTACTTCCTTGTTCTACCTATCTTCGTCATTTATTATCGTACCCGAATATTGTTACGGTTCTAAATTTTCGACTATTAACGTAGGTCGTAAGTCGTGTTAAAAACGTATGGCGTAGGTTGCGCGTTACTACGAAAATCAAATTTACTGCGCCTACAACAAATTTTCCTATTGGTGAATCGAATTACGGATTTTTTAACTAAACGACGGGTCGACATCTTGGCATTTTTTATTTCCTCTTGGGTGGTTGACGGTGGCTTATGAAACAAATAAAATTAAAGTGAAATTTCAACGTAGCTTCAATAATTGCACCATAATTGAGTACGGAAAGATAAATCCGATCAATTTCACCGTAAGTGGGTCTTTTTTACTATTTCTTTGGTAACTTTCGAGGTTGTATTAATTATTAATTGCAACGTTTGCTTCAACACGTGTGTTAACCTCACACTTTTACCTTATCTTACACCTGGAAAACTCCTGAGGATGCTAGAATGGCTATTTAGGAACCTCTCGCTACCTAATTGTTCGAGTACCTCGCTTATGCCTACACTTAAGCCGACAACAGCTGGTAAATGCTGAAGGCCAACCGACTCGTTTATGTTGCATATCTATTACTTTAAGGGACCCTATTTGTCATCTGCTTTTCAATCTAAATCTCCCCTAAGGGACATTATGGAAGTAACTACGTTCGGACGCTGTCCAATACTGTCGCTAGCAAAAACGTTTATTCTCGAAGCTGCATACTACTAGAACACAGCTAAGTTTTAATGTTTAATTATTCTACTCAATATCAATGCGTAAGAAGCTCACGTACAAGTGACATCGAACGGTCTTATAACTATAGTACTTAAGTAAATTTTTAGCCGAGGTAAACTCAATTACCGACACTCGGTTTTGTTTACATTGGCTCCATCAGAGCTAGACACTGTAGATAACAAGGGCGACGTTAAAAACAAAAAGGCCTTTGGGTTGACGAGACCTGTTTATCGTGTTTCTTGCGAGTTTAAGTTAATATTAAGGCACCGTTGTGTAAGTGACGTGTGTACGTCAAGTTTTTGTTTGAACCAATCTTAAATTGGTACGCTCTCTTTAAATTTAGGATAGAATTATAAAAATTATCTAAATTTGATTTATTAATTACGAGCTTTAATTAAATCGTTGTTGCTAACGCCCGTAAAACCTTATGCGACAGTATCTTTTACTTCTTACATATTCTCCTAGTATTTTTAAGTTGTTATTTGCTATATTTAAATTGTCTATGTGTCTCTCTGATATTACGTTTGTTTTAACGTGTTAGATCTTTTAGTAAAACCAAGTTGTGCTCCTGTTGGTCGGTTTTATTTCTATCTATTACTCAGCAAGTAGCGCTACATTACGCAACAGTTTATTTCTTTTCAGTTTCTTTAAGGACCCCCAATTCTACCAACAAAGCCAGACACTGTTGCGATAACTCTTATAAATTCGGGACCTTCCATGAATTAATGCGTTAATTCGAGCTCAATAGTATCGTTCTTTTTTTATCTAGGTTGTACCGCTAGAGTCGTCTATTCTTTTATGTATTTGTAAGCTACAACCGTTTTTCAGAAAATCACAGTTCTGTATTATTTACGGCGTTTTCAATATAACACTGACTTAGAACAATAGTACGCCATGATTTTGACAAGTAAGAGTTAATTTCAATATTATGACATGGAAACTTTAGTTTTTTTTAATGTTTATCAAAGTACATATTGAATATGCGGCAAATGATACAAAACTGTGATTTTTTGAAACACCACTAATTTTAGGTATACCAAACCCTACACCAAGTTGAAAAAAACAAACTCTCCATTAAAATATACAGGGTATACTTGGTATAGAAGAAAACGATTGTTTAAGTTTTTTTGTGAAAGAAGATTCCATTATTGCTGTAAAATAAGTTCTTGCAGCAACCGTCAATTTGGTATACCGTTCATATGTAGCAGAGGCATCTTCTCTAAAGCACATCCCATGCATTCTCAATGGAATTAAGGTCTGCGGATTGAGCTGGTCATGGCAAAACCTTAATTAATCCTTCTTTTAGCCAATCAGTAACAACTCTTGCTACATGTGAAAATCAGTTGTCGTGTGTAAGAGTTAAATTTTGGCCCAACGCTTCTGCAAATGGTTGAACAACAGGTTCAAGGATATTCATGATATATTGCTCAGTATTTAAGAACTAATCTAGAAAAACAAGATCAGTTTTCCTACCCAGTAGAATTCCCGCCCATATTATTACAATACCATATCGGTAGCTGTGCACTTCTTGGATTTGCAGTAACTTTCCTGCATTACTAGGCTGACGCCAGACTTTTATTCTGCGAGAATCTGGTCTTAATCCAAATAGCGACCTATTAGAAGAAAGTATAGTCGACCATTGCTCTTGAGTCCAGTTTAAGTGTTCTCGAGCCCAGTTTATGGGATGTTATATATATTATATGGTTAAGTGGTGGATCTCTAATAAGAAGGCATGTGGAATAGAGACGGACATTTTTTAAACGACGACTGATGGTTTGGCTGTGGAGTGTCACGCTATGCATTGCATGGAGACCCGATTTTAACACAGTAGCAGATAGTGCACTTATAATTATTTATCTACGGTGCATTTTGTCCGTGATCCTGCAGAGTGATGTACAGAGGTTGAATAGTAGTGGTCTTCTTCTACCAAAATGTTGGTCCGTGAGATTACACGGATTTTTGTAACGTCGCTATAGTCGGCTAATTACGCTCTTTGTTGTACCTAGTTGCCCCGCTACGTCAGCTTGTCTTACTCGGACTTCCAGCATTCCAACTGTTCTATTCATTTCGTCAAAATACAAATAACGAGGTCTATTTTGTTCATTCATGTTTGCTTTTAACGCAATTTATGCTTTCACTTATTAATGAGTAAAATTTTTGTGAAAAAACATAGAAATGGTGGAAAAAGTAACACACTAAATTTAAAACTCAGAACATTTTGAGAATTTTCAATTAACTGGATTAATTTAATTAATATGTTTGACAGATAGTTTTGTTTATAAGTTGCCTAGCAACCAAAGTCAATAACAAAAGAAAATACTAACGGAAGTAAAATTAAGTAAATCAGATAAAAATTGATAACCTTAGATTATGTTGATGTAAGTATTTATTTCTTCGGTATTGCCTGTAAGGTTAGCACATTTACTAGCCAGTAAAGTTGTAGAAGTGGGCCTCTATACAATGACCGCTATAAGCTTCTGTATTAGTCAAATTTAAATATGAAAAACGTGTTGATTCGAACTGGTTGTGAAATACATGTTCGATTAGTGTATCGTAAAAAAAATCTGTTGTTGGATAACTTCATCGGTCGTTCTTCTTTCTTCTTCTTCTTCTGGCTATTGTGATTTTGTTTACTGCTGCTCTAAACAGTGCAGTAGTTGTTAAAGAAAACCATGTTCTGAGGTTTTTCAACCAAGAAATTCTTCTGCGGCCCGAACCTCTCTTGCCTGGGATTTTTCCTTGTAGTATTTGTTGTAATAAACCATATCTCCTCTCATTACGCATTATGTGGTCCAGGTATCCTTATTTACGGGTTTTTATGGTAGTTGTTATTTCTGTGGTTTTATTCATTCTACAAAGAACCTCTTCGTTGGTCACATGGTTTACCCAAGAAATTCTCAAAATTCTGAGGTATAGACACATTTCAAATAATGTTAGTTTTTTAATAGTGGCTTCAGTTAAAGTCCAAGACTCTGCTCTATAGAGCAAGACGGAGATTACATAACAACGGAGGAGTCTTATTTTAGTCGTAATAGTGAGAGATCTACTTTTGAAAACTGATGTCATTTTAATATAAACAGCTCTTGCCTTTTCGATGCGACACCTAATTTCTTGTGAAAGATCTCATAGGTCATTTAAAACTGTTTCCAAGTATATGTATTTCCTGACCCGTCTATTGTGTTGGTTGTTATTTATTATCGATCTTTATGTGGGATTTTGTATACAGTTTGCTCTTCTCGAGCCCTTCTAGGTGGAGGTGAATGAAACAACAACTCAATATGTTGTCAACGCCGACGTTTCGCCCCCTATGCGTAGGGCTTTATCAAGGCTCATAACAATAAAAAGTTGATAGTCTCAATTACCATCAATTGATGGAACGTCACACACGGATTAAAAAAACAGTCATACATATATATATAAGTTGTGGCTAAAACGATATTTAATTAAAAGACAAACAAACAAACCCAACTTGATACAAACGACAAATAACGTTATTATTTGTTAGGGGCGAAACGTCGGCGTTGACAACATATTGAGTTGTTGTTTCATTCACCTCCACCTAGAAGGGCTCGAGAAGAGCAAACTGTATACAAAATTTATAATCTTGGAGGAATACTCACCTGATTTATGTGGGATGTTATTTTTACTTATTACCATATATTTGGTTTTATTTAGATTTATATCAAGCCCGTAATCTTGACTAGTTTTTATCACTCTTTTCATAGTTTGTTGTAGGGATTCTAAGCTATCTGCAATAATGACGGTATCGTCGGCATATTGTAAGTTGTTAAGACGTTTTCCGTTTACAAGTATTCTTATATTATTGTTATCAAAGGTTTTATTAAATATATGTTCAGAGTAAACGTTGAACAGTAAATGTCATAATACGCATCCTTGTCTCACTCCTCGTAAATACCTATTGCTTCAGATTTGTCTCCGTCTATGTTTATGTAGGCAGTTTGGTTCCAATATAGATGTGTAATTATCCTTAAGTTCTTATCAACAATCCCCATCTCTTTTAATATTTCTATGAGTTTGCTGTGTTTAACTCTATCAAAAGCTTTACGGTAGTCAATAAAACATGCGTAAACATCACAATTAACATCTCGGCATCTTTGGAATAGCACTTGAATATTAAAGAGCGCTTCTCTTGTTCCCATTGCATCTCGAAATCCAAATTGTGTCTCTGATACCTGTCCTTCACAAACTCTGTAAATCCTTTTATGGATGATTTTCAAGAATATCTTTAATAAGTGGCTCATGAGACTAATCGTTCTGAAGTCTTTGCATGTCTTTGCTTCTGTTTTTTTTTGGTAATGTTATAAACTTTGATTTCAACCATTCATGCGGGATATTACCTGTTTCGTAGATGCGATTAAATATATGTGTAATTTGGTTAATGCCATTGTCGTCAAGGATTTTTTAAAATTCCGAATGGAAGTTATTTGGTCCTGGGGCCTTTTCTTCTTTCATCTGTCTAATAGCTGCTTAGACCTTGTCATTAGTAATGGGGGGCCTGATTTGTTCTTAATCTGTGGCATTTGCGGTCGCATGTCATCAAAAAGTTCTCTAATGTAGTTTCTCTAAACATTTATCTTTTCTTGTTTTTCTATGATAACATTACCTGTAGTAATGTAATGTCGTAAGAACATGGATTTCCTAAACATTCTATTTTGTTAATAGAGAATCCTTCTTCTATAACTGTAAAATTTTGAGAAATGCTTGTCTTGGTAACCAGTATCAAAACAAGCAGAATTTTCAAATTCTTGAATTCAAAGCGACAATAGAAATCATAAACACTCACATTACTAGTTGCAATCTAAAATATTTCAAAGTACCTTGATCATCAAACATCTACCCTTGTCAAAAATGCTTCTACTTAATCTCTTTCCAACACTGCTTATTTACTGCTTAGGTACCATACTATCCAATGTGCCTTCAGCATCAAGTACTTCGATCACATGGCTCAAATTGCATACTTCTTCAAATTTAAGAAATACGGTATTAGGACTTTCTCATTTATTGCCATCCTTCTATTCACTAAATTCGGAAAATAGTTTTTCATAATGTTTCATGAACTTATAAGGCAAGAATTGACGAGTAGCTTTTTCAGCTTCCTCAAGGATGATCTCGGCAACAAAATTCCTTTTTTGCATTTTTACCAACTTCACATTTTTTTTGCAAATCAGGTCGATAAACAATCGAATATTGATTAAAGGTGTTTTCTTTCTAGGTGGAGGTTGTATAAAAAAATAACGGTCTAAAATTACATCAAGACCCAAACTTCTGAGGGCTATATCAAGGCTAATTAAAAATTATAAATTTTTTTTATTTGGTCGTTTCTCAAGAAAATAACTTTGTTACTTATATAATTTATTATATTTTAATTCTAATTGACGTCATCAACGTTGATGATTTATTTTAAATTACGTGACCCACACGGTTTATAATCTACAATTAACCTCGATAAAGCCTTTAATTATACCAATAATTAGAGGAAAAAAGTAACTGTTAATCGAAAATAAATAAGAATTATTCAACACCCCATATAGTGGAGCCAAGTAAGCGAAAAAAAGACGATTTGCAAAAATGGCGGTTAGAGCTTACCGACCCGACACAAAATGTTTGTTTTGGTGCCAATAATAGCACCCTTGAGTTTTCCCAATCTAACATTTGGAAAACACTCTATTTTTTGCAAAAAAAGGGTTTCTGGCCTATTTTTGGAGTACGTTTGGCTTTAAAAATTATTTTGACCCACTTTTCCTTGGAGTTAAGGTACCACATTTGCACCCTTTTATTATCGATTATAACGATGCTTTTTTATTTCTAAGTAACTAAATTACCGTCACTAAATTAATTTGAATAATTAATTGTTATTATAAGATTGATTTTAATGAGTATTTAATTGTTATTAGTTTTGTATATTATTAATTGTAAACCTAAAGCAAAAGATAGCGGGCGACCCGTTGTACAAAATCCGATAGCGCCCAGTCCCCTCTCGTAAGATAGTCGCCCCACTTAAGTTATGCCTTATATAAGCGGAAACATGTCGGCCTGATCCTGCCGCTAGTACTGAGTAAGTCCGCTTCTCTAATTTAACCGCCAAAAATACCGCTTTGGCTGTACTCTTTCTGACCTGCATGTTGCAGAGATACTGCTTTATATTTCCTTGATTTTTCATTTCTCCCTCCGGGTATTGCATTTGGGGTGCCCCTATTTCGCGCCTTAAGTACACCACTCAAACCGTTGAACAAGTTGGCATAGCGCATTTTTGTGTGTCAACTTGGCCATTCCCACCAAATCGCATCTCTTTCCAAACCGCCGTTCTACTTATATACCGCCACCCCCATCTCTATAGAAACTGCCGCTCTGCTTACATTACCAAAACCCTCACCCCTATAACTGTCAAATCCGCTGACTGCATTTGGGTTGCATGGTTTGTGTTTTACTTGAATGTATGCCGTTTCTCTGTGAAACTAATAACAACTTGTTTCGTGCTAAATAAAGAAGTTTTGAGTTTTATAGTTTTATTTTTCCGATTGCTTTCCTTTAGACGATTAGAACACTGAAATTTTTAACCTTCATTGCAGCTGCCCGATAAACAAATGGAGAGTAAACTTTGTTATCAAATCTGGCGCCCGAGATCTGTACGCTTTTGTTATTTGCAGAAACTGACCGAATTGGGAAGCAAGTGTCCTACGATGTCAATATTGACAGATTTAGCTGAAATTTTCAGGAAAAGTAGTCATTATGAACTGCAAATAGCATGACAAATTTCAGCTACAAAAATTAAATAGTTTTGCCAATATTTTACTTTCGCTAAACTTTTCACTATTTTTGAAAATGCTCCCCAGTTTTCCCAAATGCTCAAATTCGCTATTTACGATATATACAGTGTGTCCGCGGATTGAGTTGAATAGAAAAGAAAAGTTTTTATTATTAATTTTATGACAAAAAGTCATTCTTTATAAAAAGATTGGCTTGTCAAAAAATTATATTTGCAATATATAAATCTAGAATCAGATGAATGTGGCTCAAAATAAATTACGAAGGTGTGAAAAAACTTTAGGAGAGAAGTGCATTATTTATCATGTTAGGGTACAATTTTATATGAATGAGTTTTTTATAATCTGAAGGAAAATCTAAATACAAAAATTGATTAATTATATTGGAATTTTTGGTTTTACATTGTATTATTTTTTAAGTTTAAATTTAAAATAAAAATCATGTATCCACGACAATTGACAAAATTTGTTAGGTGTCATTGTACAGCAGGATGGTTACCCTGCACGCTTTTGGTACGACAGTGGTTACCACATCACTTTGGTGAACAATGGATGAGAAGATTTTGACCAATTCGTTTTCCTGCGAGATCACCTGATCTGACACCCATGGATTTTTCCCTGTGAGGTATTTTCAAACAAAAAGTTTATGCAAATGACCTGCCGAAGTCCTTAAAGAAAGAATACGGGATGCGGCAAATAAAATAAATGTACCTTCAACGATTTGTAAAATCTACGGTAATTTTATTCAAAGGGTGAAAAATATGTTAAGGTTGGGGAATCTTACGAAGATAGTTAATAATTTTTATAAAATAGTGTTTAAATAGGAACAATGTGTCTGGAGAAAGAAATTTTGCACTAGATATTGTTTTAGATTTTAAACAACTTTTTCATATAAAATTTTACCCTAAAATGATAAATAATGGCACTTCTCTCTTGAAGCATTTTTACATTTTCTTAATTTATTAACACTACGTTAATCTAATCTTGAATTCAAATATTGAAAATTCACTTTTTCGACAGGCAGAACCGTTTGTAAAAAATTATTTTTTGGCGTAAAATCAATAATAAAAATGTTTCTTCTTTTTTCAAACATTTCGATTTTTTTCCTTTTTTCCTACAACCATTTGGACAAACTGGTAAGCTTTTGAAGAAATAGTCACAATTCGACTAAAAGTTAAATATTGGCAATACTATTCAATTTTTTTAGTTCAAATTTGGTATGCTATTTTTAGTCTATAATGACTACTTTCTCAGAAAATTTCAGCTTAATCTGTCGATATTTGACCGAGTTACACGCGATTGAATTTTTTTATTTTTTGTATATACTTATACATAACAAGAGGGGGAATTAACAGAGGGGGGTGTATTATAAACCAAAATGTTTCTTGAACATCGACAATAAAACGGTGCAAATCTGGTTTTATAACTTTAAGGTAAAGTGGGTCAAATGGTTAGTAGCAAATATTGTGCGAGTGTCTATAGAGACAGGAGTGCGGAGCGAAGCGGAGCACAAGTAGATCTAGACACGAGCACGATGTTTGCACTTTCGCACGAGTTAGGAACTATATTTTTTAGACGGTTTGAACAACATAACTGAAACTAATTATTAATTTCCAATTCCATCGGAGACAAATTCCTATATAATCTGGATACTTTAAACCGTTGCTATGGTCATGTTGTTTATTATTTTAAATTGGTTGTTATTCTTGCTGTGAATTTCTGAATTTCTAAAAAGTGTGTTATCTTCTCTAAACTGTAAACGATAAAATATTGTTCTGTAAATTCTTAAATATGGATAAAGATGAAGATAGTATTTTGAAAGCAGCAAATATAACCAGCCTCAAGTTGTTGCCCCCTAAATCCCGGCAACGCTATGAAGAAGCTTATAGCAAGTTTATGGAGCAGCGAAAGCAAAACAGGGTAAATTCTTCGTTTTCGCAAAACGTCCTGCTTGCGCATTTTGGAGAGCTGTCAAAAAAAATTGCCTCAAGCACATTATGGACGCAATTTTCTATGATAAGAAGCACGCTTATTGTTTATCAGAATACTAATATTAGTCAATATCCTAAATTGAAAGCCTTTCTGAAAAGAATGTCGCAAGGATACAAACCGAAAAAATCGAGAACTTTAACCGTTGAAGAAGTTAATAAATTTATAAAAGAAGTTCCAGACGGCAAGTATTTGTTACAGAAAGTAAGTACATCCCTATAAACAAAAACCCTTCATCAATTGAAGTTTCAATTTTAGGTAATTTTGGTGTTCGGAATTAGTGGAGCCATGCGAAGGAACGAATTGGTCTAATTAAAAATTGACAATTTAACTAATGTCTGTTCGGCCGTAATTGTAAAATTAGGTGACACCAAAAATAAAAAGGATTGTGTTTTCACGATAGTTGACCAGTTTTACAGTGTCTATCGCAAATATGCTGCTTATCGACCACCAAATACGTCTGAACGTCGCTTTTTTTGAATTATTAGCAAGCCAAATGCACTAAACAGCCCGTTGGAATCAACAAGATAGGTAGCATCCCAAAATTGATTGCTACCTACTTTGGTTTAGAGGAACCCGCATCTTACACGAGCCACTGTATGAGGCGATCATCTTCCACCATTTTTATTTGTGGATGCTGGTGCTACGATTGAAAATCTGAAACGCCACGGTGAATGGGATTCTTCATCAGTGGCGGAAGGTTACATAGCAGAGTCTATTAGGCAAAAAATAAAAGTTGCTAAAACAATCACTTCGGCCGTTAAAAATTCGTCAGAAACTTCGTCAGAAACCTCGTCAGAAACTAATCCAATTACTGATAACTTGAACAATGAAGCAGAATCATCCATCATGACAACTTCTTCAACAATTGTCAAATTATCAAATTTGGCAAATATGTTTGAAAATTGAAATAAAAAAGTAATACATTTCAATAACTACACATTTAATAATGTAACTTTCTAGTTCTATTAATAAAGATTTCATTCAAATAATAATTGTGCACAATTATTTAAATCCAAATAATCCGAATTTGTGTATAAACTATAAAACTAGAAAATTGACGATCGGAATAGGACTTCATCCATTGGTCGAATTCATATCATGCACCGTGAATGATTTCCACACTGGTCAGTGATATTTTGAAGTTTCGATCTCAGGTTACTACTTTGATATGTGTCACTACCGTGACAAGCCTTCTAAAAATAATTTTTAAAGTTCGAAATACTCTAAAAAAGAGTTAAAAACTCATTTTTTTACAAAAAAAGAGTGTTGCCCCAAACGTTGGATGGAGAAAACTCAAGAATGTTGTAATTGGCACCAAAGCAAACATTTTTGTGGCGGGTAGATAAGCTCTAACCAATATTTTGCTAAAATTTTACTTCACTTCACTAATAATATTTTTTCAATAATTTTTGAGGTGAGAGCCGCCGTCAGTGCAAAATATTAAATAATAATAATTATAATAGTATTTTATTCAGCACTGATCGAATTTCAACATGGCTTAAGTCAACGACAAAAGAAAAAAATATATATATATCTATATATAAACATTGAAATACATTACTTACTACATTCTACAAATTGTTTTAAATCGTAAAAACATTTATTTTGTATACAAAGCTTTAATAAGTTTTCGAAAGTAGCCTCTGAAAAATTTCTAACGGTAATTTGTTAAATATTCTTTTACACGAATAAGGAGTCCGTTCTAACAAGGATGTGTTATGCGAGGGAAATAGAAAACTATATTCATCTCTTGTGTTGTAAGTATGATAGGCGTTTAACTGATTCCATTCACGACTCATTTTAAAAGCATAAACTGCACATTATACTTATACACAGAGGGGAAAGTAAACAATTTTGTATTTTTTAAAGATATCTTTGCAGGAGTCTGTAGCTTTTAACTTAAAAATTAATCTCAAAATTCTTTTTTGTGCAATGAAAACTCTATTGGCCTCTGATATTCCACCCCACAGAGTAACCCCATATGATTGATGTAAATATACCAATGCATAGTACATCTGTAGTTTTATTTCTAAACACACTATATTTGTTAATCTAATGAAAGTAAAATAGGCAGAACTTATTTTGCTACATACAAAGTCGACATGTTTTACCCACCTCAACTTAGAATCTATAACAAAACCTAAAATTTTAGTACTTTTGACAGAACCTTCAATTGATTCCACAGACATTGACTTTAAAATTGTACAATCACTGTTTTATTTAAATTCAATATCATATTGTTTTGATTACACCAACCCTTCATTTGCAGACAAATACTGTTTATTTTTAATTGTAGCAATTCCGCACCTTCAGCACTTACAACAATACTTGAATCGTCAGCATAATTTATTAGAACACCATCCTGAACATAATCAGATAGATCGTTTATGTATAATAGAAAAATTAACGATCCGAGCACTGATCCTTGAGCCACACCATGGTCGATATCACATGTTAATAAATTATGTTTTTGAATATTTACATACATTCTACAATTTTTGAGAAAGAATAATATTAATTTTAAAGGTGTTTCTCTGATGCCTAGGGCATAAAATTTGTCCTTAATAAAGTAACTGTGCACGATATCGAATGCTTTGCTTAAGTCAAAAAATATACCTGCTACATAGTTATTTGTATCTAAAAGTTTTCCAACGTTGTCAATAAATAAACCTGCTGCCGTTTCTGTTGACATTTGATTTCTGTAGCCATGTTGAGAAGATGACATCAAATTGAATTTGTTGATAAAGTTTCATATCGCACGTGACATTATCAGTTATCTTTGAGAACGGTGACAATATCGTTATCGGTCGGTAATTTTCTATTTGGTTTTTGTTGCTTCTTTTTAATAACGGTACCACCCGCGCTAACTTGAAAACATCCGGAAATTCTCCATTTTCAATGCACTTATTTATTAACTATGTTAGCGGTGCGACCACACCAGTTGCAATTGCAAGTTGAGCGACAGATGAGAAATACTTTGCAAATTTATTAGCAACATCCAATTGATTATTGATATTCACTTCATTTACTTTTAAAATTATTTTATTTAATTTCACTGTCGACTTTCTTTCTTGATTAATAATACTCCATATCGATTTTGATTTATTAGATGATGCAGTGATGAGAATGTCTAAAATGTTTCGTTTTATTTTATGTACTAAATTTTTATGACGTTTTTTTTCTTCATTATAAAATTTCATCATTTGACCGGATTCATCTTCTATTTTTGCTCTTACATACATCTCAAATTTACGCTGGAATTCCTTATTTTTTGATTTGTGGAGTTTCCATTAATCGGTTTGCAATTTTTTACTTGCAAAGGGCATGAAATGTGAAAATAATATTGAACTTCTTTAAGAAAGTTTTCTAACGAAGTTTGCAAATCACTTCCATACACAGAAATCCAATTATTGTCCAACAAATACTCTAGCATACGCGATATATTTGTAACTGTTGTATTTCGTTTGAGTACTTTTGTGATTTCTTTATCGGTTTTCATAAAATCTGATCCGCATAACGTCAGAAACTGACCCGCGTAATCTGATAGGTGACATTCAACTACATAGCATTCATAACAATTTAGTGGAATGTTTGTAACTAGAAAATCGATTAGTGTTTTTGAAATTCCCATCGCAGAAAAAAAATCCTTGTCGGCTTCTTAATTTTGTTATATAGATTAAACGACATAAACAAATCATTTAATTTTTTGCTATTGTTTGTAGGTTTTAATACATCGGTGTTCAAGTCACCACACAACACAAGAAAATCGAAGTTCTTACTTACAAAATTCAGAGCAGCATAAAGTCGATCAAAAAACATGTCTTGGTCACCAGTTGGTGGTCTATACACACAGACGATTCCGATCCAGCACATTTTAACCAACACAACAGCACTACACATTTTAATGTTCATTTCATCTGCAAAGTTGAAATTTTCAAAAAGTTTAAAATTATAACTATTTACATAAATAGCGCAACCACCATGAGCCTGATGTCTTCTTAAAAACTAGTAGCAAGGGAGTAATTTTGAAGATTAGCAGCCCCAACAGACATTTCGGATAACCAGGTCTCAGTTACACATAACAAATTTGGTTCGTATTGTGCTAAAATACTTTGCAACGCGTGTACTTTATTTAACATACTTTGTATGTTTATGTGAAAGATGCTAAATTTAACACTATTTAATTGCTATTGTGGTAGGCTGTAGTTAATCTTGCTTTTGATTATTTGAGCCATGTGTTGATTTGCGACACAATTCTTGCTCCAGACCGCATGACGTGTGTCTAGTTTTTCATTTTTTTGTTTGTTATTTAAATCGCAGCAATTTTCTTTGTTTTTACAATCTTTTGTATCATGTTCGCCCTCACCATAACATAATTGTGTTTTGTAATGACCAAATTTGTTACAAGTGTAGCATCTATCAATTCGAACATATTCTTCCAGTCTGCACACATTAAACGCATTGTAAACAATACCGTCCGCCAACAGCTTTTTGTAAGTTTTTGGATCAACTTCCACCACAAACGCAGATTTATATCCATTTTAAATGCATGTTTAAATGTAAATGCATAGCCTTCGATTTCATTCAAACTATTCTGCTACTACTCAAAACAACCATTAAATGTTCTTATTTATCAAACTAGGAACAGCGAGTAACATAAAACCAAATGAAACATTAAACATAATATAGGTATAAATAGTAGGTAAAAGTTTATTGAATTTAATGATCCGATTCCAATACAATAACAATAACAAATCTTATAATGAAATTATCAGGGTATTCGCTCGAATTCTGCACAAATTTTGTCATTTGTTATATTTTCCTTTGGCTCTATATCATTTATTTTAACTTGCGGCAGCTTTTGTTTAGGAACACTTCAATATTTGATAATTTAGTTGACAATGTTTTTCTAATGCGTTTAGTTTTTAAACATTATTACTTTTTATTATTAAACCGTCGTTGTTTTTATTTGATTTCATTAAATTGTTTTACATTAACTTTTTCTAATAATTGTTTTTTCAGCTCAATAGAATATTGTGCATCACTTTTTAAAAGCAGCACTGAACTATAAGTTGGTTTAATCAATGTTTGTTTTTGAACGTCGTGTGTTATTGTTGTGGACGCACCACCTGTTTCTATATGATTTTTATGTATCATATCACTGTTGACACATTTATTTTGATAAACAATTTGATTTAACAATTTATTTTCATCTTGCAATTCGCGGATTAGTTCATCTTTTTGGGCTAGTAGCGATTTAAAATATCTTATTTCCAATTGGCATGTTTCATAATTAACTTTTGCATCTGATTCCAGGTTGTCAATATCCGTGTTTGATCTGGGTCTTTTTAAATTGGTACGAGTACAGGAGCACACACATTTTTGTGACAAGGAACCCCACAAGTTTCACAAACTGCCCCACGTAACACTTTTTGTTTGCACCGACCAGAACACAAAACATTTTCGATGTTATCTTTATCTTTATCGTCCGCACACTCTAAAACGACCTTCTTGTTCAACGACATTGTCTGAACATTTTTTTGAAAAATCTAATTCTAAACAACTGTAGTTGTAGAGGGTCTATAACAAAGCGCCAAATGGACAAAGCGCCGAATGGTCAAAACGCCGAATTTGTGGACAAATCGCCGAAAAACTTCTGTGGACAAATCGCAAAAATGACAAAACGCCGAAAAGTTAAAAACGACGCCTTAGCGATCGTAACCTGTCGTCATCACCGAACTCTAACTGAATCCGTGGACAAAACGCCGAAAATGTTTTCGCGGACAAAACGCCGAAAATGCTTCTGTGGACAAAACGCCGAAAACAATTTTGTGGACAAAACGCCGAAAAGTAAAAAATGACGCCTTAGCGATCGTAACCTGGCGTCGTTCCCGAACTCCAACAAAATCAGCGAACAAAACGCCGAAAATGTTTTTGTAGACAAATTGCCGAAAATGTTTCTGTGGACAAATTGCCGAAAATGTTACTGTGGACAAAACGCCGAAAATGCTTTCGTGGACAAAACGAGGAAAATGCTTCTGTGGACAAATTGCCGAAAATATTTTTATAGACAAACCGCCGAAAATGCTTTCGTGGACAAAACGCCGAAAAGTTTTTGTGGACAAAACGTCGACAAAATATCGCAGAACGGATTATCGTCATGAAAGATTTTTTCCGAAAAAATCACCAAAAGTGTTTCACTGGATTGGGAAGTTGATTTTCTGGCACACCACTGGTCATATTTATTTGAAGGTTTTTTCTTCAGGAATAGCCCAATGTTTACCATTTTAATTTTGACATTAGTTTAAGGCATGTACAGGGTGTGTGAGTAAGAGAATGTTTTTGCATTGTTTTTAGAACACCCTTGTAGGGCGTTCCAGTTATGCCATTTGATGACTACCATAATCGAAAGGTAGCCCAGTATTTTTCCAACAATTCGTTTTTTACTCATGTTTTATGTTTTTTTAACGAAAAGCACACTTTTTAAAATTATCAGGCTAATTTATTAAAAAACAAGAAAAAAGGAATTTAACATGTCAGACAAGGCAGGTTAAAAAAAACAAAAGAAATTTAAGAAATTTAACATGTTTAAAGCTGAGCCACTAATACCTAAGAAAAAATAAACTCAGATTTTAAATTTATTTCAACCTATTGAACATGGAAAATAAGTAAAGGTGACGAGCAGAATCTATTCATCTGAATTTTATAAACAAATGGGAATAATAACAACTTAATTTCTAGCATGAACCATCGATATTAAACCTTTGTACGACCTAGAAATCGAAATACGCCGTATTTTTCAACAAATTAGTCTGATAATTTTGAAAAGCGTGCAGTTTCGTTAAGAAAAGAGAAGAAAACAAGAGTAAAAAAACAAATTGTTGGGAAAAGACTGGGCTATCTATTGATTATGGTGGTAATCAAATGATGCATTTGGAACGATCTACAGGGTGTTCTAAAAATCAATGCAAAAACATTCTTTTACTCACACACCCTGTACATACCCCAACCTAAAGTCAAAACTTATATGGTAAACATTGGGCTATTTCTGAAAAAAAATAAAACATTGAAATTAGACCAGAGAGGTGCCAGAAAATCATCTTTGAATTTTAGGATTTTTTTGGTGGTGCGTTAATTTTGACGTTTAGTGTATATCGAGTTCATCAAATAAGTGTAATGTATATTTGTTTACCAGTTTACCTGTAATCAGACAAAAGGGATTGCTCGAATTACAAATCATCCGACAGTTAAATATAGGACCACGGACATATAAACACAACGACCTGTAATAACACCGACATTTACACATACATGGTAACCCAACCAAACTACAAGATGACCCAGCCAAACTACAAAGTTTGATTGCTCCGCTATTAAACAGGATATTGACTTTTGGTTTTTATTTATTTTTAGACATCCATTAGTTCCACTTTTTAAAAATATTGTTTCCATATACAGGTGGTCGAAAACTAGGTAACTGTACCAAAGTTGTTTTTTTTTAATAGAACATCATGTATATCTACACATATTTGGTTTCTCTGTTAAAAAATAAGTAGAGTTTGTATACATGATTAGGGGTCTAACAGCAACTGTTACAGCGTTAACAAAAAAGTCCCATCTTTGAAAAATCACAGCACTTACACCCATTGTATTTCTTGTCTATCTTTTCGCAATTGGTCTAGTATTATAGTCAAAAATTCGGAAACTTGATCCCTGCTGACATTTTTTTTAATTATCTTTTTCTCAATTTTTTCAAATGGAACACCCTACATACCTATGGGTTATTCGATTGCGATTTTTAAGAGTTTTCTAACGATATAACACACTTGGGTACTAGGACCGGAATTCTTTGAAATATTCCACAACTATTATTTTTGCGGAACTTTTACTCAAAATAGGAGTAGCATTAAAATTGGTATAAACACATTTGAAAAAAATGAGAAAAAGATAATTTTGTGTTTTCGACCACCCTGTATAGTATTTTAAAATAAACGTCAGTAGGGATCATGTTTCAGAATTTTTGACTAGAATAAGCGTCCAATTGCAAAAATATGAAAAGAAATAACAAAGGGTGTAAGTGCTGTGATTTTTCAAATATTTGATTTTTTTCACAATAAATGTCAGTTAAATCTGTAATAGTTGCTGCTAGACACCTAATCATGTATACAAACTTAAGTATTTTTCAAAAAAAGAATTCAAATATGAGTAGATATATAGGACGTTCCATTAAAAAAAAAAACAATTTTGGTCCAGTTACCTAGTTTAGGACCACCGGTATATGGAAAGAATATTTTTAAAAAATGCAACTAATGGATATCCATTCAATAAAAAAAAGCAGCAGAAGTCGATATCTTGTTTAATAATGGAGCAATAAAACTTTGTAGTTTGGTCGGGTCACCCGGCATAGACGTTTAATTACAACGACGTTTAAACAAGCTGACATTTCATCACATAGACATATAATCATGGTGATAGTTAAACATTTGACAATTTAATCACATTTATATTAATATACTTATTGACCACAATAATACACTAAACTTCCAACAACAATGACGTGTGTAAAGAGTAAACATACATAATCTTGCTATTGGCATTAACACTTTTTCCCAAAAAAACTAAAAGAGATTTTTTGACCGATTAATATATTCTTACAATACTAACCAATCAAATTGTCAATTTTTTAAAAAATGGACCAATAGGGATCTTTTATAGTAATAAAAATGGCTCTCGCTAAATATCTAAATCGATAAAAATGTACCCGTCTGTCAACCTAAAAATTAATGTCAAACATTTGAAATTTAACCAAAATTGCTTGCATAAATCGTGCCGCTATAAAAAGTAAAAAAACAAGTGACACCTTGAAGGTTTTGTTTAAACTTGATTTAAGCAAAAAAATTAATGCTGTAAAGCAATTTTACCTCTAATGTGGGCTAAGTGTAAGTATTTTTTTAAGGTATCCTAAGGAATGGCTATATTGTGTGTCCCGGAAAATTGTGCATTGTGTTTAACATAGGGAATTTGAAAAGTCCGATTTATATGTCCCCAAAGTGTTTTTAGGATATTTTCACTATCAGAACACTTAACATGTCTAGTGGAAAACGTTTGCCGTCATCATTTCTAAAATGTAACCAAACATTAAAAATATATATATGTGTCCATTTTTATATTTTCCGTTGTATTACATTCGTATTCCATCTCTTTATTTCTTTCCTGTTTCGGCGTTCTAGGGGTTTTTTTATATATATGTGTCTACTTAAGTTGGACTCATATGGGAAACTTTTATTATTAGTTTTAGGAAAAAAGTTATTCTTCATAAAAAGTTCTGCATTATCTAAAACCTAAAATTCAATCATTAGATATTTCTTATTTTAAGGCTTATACGAAGTTTGTCAAAAATTTAGTCTTACTCAAGAGTAAAATACCTTTACTTTTACAATACAGAAAAATTTTATAAAGTAGAGTTATTTAAAATTAAAAGTTATATTCAATTATGCAATTATAGCTATTTATCATGAAAATTAAGTCAGTATTGAAATTTACGATTACAATACTTAATAATGTAAAACGTAAATAATCACCAAATCTTAATTTTTATGCTAATAGCTGTAATTGCATATTTGAATATAACTTTAAATTTAAACAACTTTACTTCATAAAATTTTTCTGTATTGTAAAAATGAAGGTACTTTACTCTAGAGTAAGATTAATATTTTTAACAAACCTCGTATACGGCTTAAAATAAGAAATATTTGATGATTGCATTTTAGGTTTTAGATAATGCAAAACTTTTATGAAGAATAACTTTTTTCCTAAAACTAATAATAAAAAAGTTTCCCATATGAGTCCAATTTAAGTAGACACACTGTATAATATATATATATATATATATATATATATATATATATATATATATATATATATATATATATATATTTAAACGATAAGTTTTCGACATCTAGTGTCGACTCGTGAAAGCGTTCACGTACGTAAATGTTAGCAACTTTGCCGACAGGTATGTAAAGCAGTTACATAGTCGATTCTTCAATAATTATAACCAACATAATTTTTGATTCGAATTTATGAATGGAATCGATTCTAAATTTTTATACTTGTCAACTGTTATCTTGGCTATAATTATTGAAGAATCGACTATGTAACTGCTTTACATACCTGTCGGCAAAGTTGCTAATATATATATAAATAACCAATATAATAATGGATCCTATATTCATACATATTAAAAATATTTCAAAACATATTTAGTAATATTTCAAAACGTACGAGAGTTGAAATCGCAGTCATTTTTCGAAAATATTAATTACACAAATAAAGGACGCGACAACACTAGATGTCGCAACACTTATTGATTGTTTATGAAACAAATGTCTATGACAATTTTATTTCTACAATATTCATCTGAACAACGTTTTTGAAAAGATCATTTTTTTTACTTGTTGAGCAAAGTTAAGGCGCACTTACTATACGCTTTAAACACGTTTACTACTTTTACGGCAATGTGGCCACAAAATATATAAAAGTTTTTAGCGATTTGTCCACAGAAGAATTTTTGGCGTTTTGTCTACAGAAGCATTTTCGGCGTTTTTTTCACAGTAACATTTTCGGCGTTTTGTCTACAGAAACGTGTTTGGCGATTTGTGAACAGTAACATTTTCGACGATTTGTCCACGGAAACGTATTCGGAGTTTTGTCCACAGAAGAATTTTCGGCGTTTTGTCCACAAAATTGTTTTCGGTGTTTTGTCCACAGAAGCATTTTCGGCGTTTTGTCCACGGATTCAATTGGAGTTCGGTGACGACGCCAGGTTACGATCGCTAAGGCGTCGTTTTTAACTTTTCGGTGTTTTGACCACATTCGGCAATTTGTCCACAAATTCGTCGTTTTTTCCATTTGGCGCTTTGTCCATTCGGCGCTTTGTCCGGACCCGGTTGTAGATAGAACGTTATATTGTATTTGTAATGTATTCGCATTTTATACACAATAAATAATTATTATTTCTATTATGCACATAATTCAATTCAAACGGAAACAATTTCCAAGTCAAATGTTTAGATTTTATTTTTTTGAAATAATATTAATTAAAGCAAAATTACATTTAAATTATTTATACCGAATAAGTAAAGAAATAATAATAAAATTATTAAAAATAATTTTTAACTAATTTTATTTGTGAAATTAATTACTGAAACGGTGTGCCATAAACAAGCGTCTGATATTTCCTAATCAATCAATCAATCAATTTACCCTAATTTTTGCGTGATGAATATTTACCCAACATGACTCTATCTAATTTGCGGTTAATGTATGTAATGAAGTAATATGTACACATTACATATTACTTTATATGAAAGCATATTCTTTTAGAAAATTGTATAATATTGACAAATTAAAGCTCCTGTCCTTTTATTTATGTTTTAACATCAACAAATAACAGAGTTTCTATTAAAAAAGAATGATAGAATACATAAACTAAGCGTATAGCAGCGAGCTTTTACAAAACATAAACCCAAATCAAAAGTATTATTTTTCCAGACAAAAAGTTTTATTTTAACGAAAATCTTTTATTAAAAGAAAACATAAATTTAGATTTAATAAAATCCAATATCCCCACGTTTAAATTGGTTCGGTTTTTTCGGTTTTATAATAACTTTTATGTAAGGAAAAAAACAGTCCTCAAAGATAATTTTTCTACTCTCAATATGTTAAAGTCGTTTTAAATTTTAAAACTCACGTCGTCGTCATCCATCTAGTAAATGGTTCGACACGTGTCCTTCTATAGCTTTAACAATCACCTTAAAAAGGAAAAAGGAAAGAGTATTCGACTAGTATGCGCCATTAGCAGGATTAACTTCGATGTGAAAAAGTACAAGCGTAAGCGTAACAAACTTTACCAGTCTTCAGAATGGAATAATAAATATACCAATTTAGGTTAATATATATTTTTAAACTTACATCTTACATTCTTTAAGTTTTAGGATATTTATTAATAATCTTTAACCTAAATGCTAATTTATTTGTAACTTTATGCAATAAAATAGTTTTTTTAAATTGAAAACTTCAACGAACTTCCAGGTTTGTTCAGACATTTTGTACTTTTCAACTGTATATGTAAAACTTTCAGTTCCAAGTTGTTCTTGAAGTTGTTTTTCTACATATAAAACAAGTTGTATACAAAAGTAAGAATAACTAAGTTTTTATTTTATTTAACTTTGCATAAGAATATTTACTATTTTCGAAGTTCAACATATTTGTATAAATTAAATATCAATTTAAAATAAAAAGTGGAAGCAACTTCCCAGTAAACACCGATCGAAACTGTTACAGTAACATAAATGAAACAAAGGTAACGTTTAATATAACCCAAAAAGTTTTGAAAATGTTTCATATTTTATGTGATTGTTTTTTTTCTTTTGGTTTTGTAGTAATCATACGCCTTTAATTCTGTTTTGGCTGATGGAAATCAAAACTGTTTTGGTTCTTTAAAAACAGTTTTTTACGATTTGTTTTTGTTTCAATTTTGTGTATTTAGTTTAGTTTGAATTTATAAAAATTAAAACAGTTTCGTTTCTTCAAAAACGGTTTTATACAGTTTGCTTTTGTCTTAATATTTTGTATTTAATACTGTTTTGACTTGAATCGAAATGCTTTGCTCCTTCAAATACAATTCTTTTGCGGTTTGATTTTGTTTTAGTTTTATAGATTTAATTCCGTTTCCAATTACAAAAATTCAAAGTGTTTTGTTTTTCAAAACAGTTTCTTTCTTGTTTCAGCTCTTACGTAGGTGTTGGAATGTATAGTAGATTATATATATAGTTATATATAAAAAAAACAAGAGGTTTGTTGTCAGTTACGTGTTAGTTACATTATTATGTCAATAAAAAAGATCCTAATTCATATCAATTTATGTGTTTAAGAAAGGTTTATGAGTTTGTTTAAGAAAACCTTACATTAATGGCGACCGTGACAGGACATTAAGTAATTTCTGATAAGAGTAAGAGATAAGAATATGGAGGAAATTAAGAAGGGAGGAACCACGCTGATGGGTTTTGTCTCTAAATGTATAAAAAGACTGGAAATTGAGTGTAAGAAAGAAAAACCAGATAAAAGTATTTTGATAGGACAGCTTCGCATGCTTGAAGTAAGAGTAGACGAATTAAATGTCAAAGATGTAGAGTTAATGAAGGAGTTAGTTAGTGTTTGGAAAAGGCTGCGGTAGAAGAACGCATCAACGAGCCGCCATCTCCTGAGAGAAGTGTAGTTTCAGAGACAGGTAGTGTCAGTGCTAGAGTTTACAGTAAAACAGCATCCAAACACAAGTTAAAAAACAAAAAGTACCCTAAGATTGAGCTGCCAAAATTTACAGGAGAACCAAAAGAATGGATAAGATTTTGGAGTGTTTTTAAAAACATTAATGAAAATTCTAAAATCACAAAAGAAGATAAGTTTCAGTATTTATTTGCAGTGCATGACTCCTAAATCCAAATCGTTAGAAGTACTGACGGGGTACCCACCAAGTGGCGACAATTATTGCAAAGCAGTGGAATGTTTAAAAAGACGCTTTGGGAGAAAAGATCTTCTTACAGAGGTATATGTTAAAGAGTTGTTAAGTATACTTTTGCAGAATTCAATCTCAACTTTACTATTAACCTCTTTGTACTACAGTTTAGAATTCCATATCAATTCACTAGAGACATTAGGTGTTGACATCAACGCATGTGCTCCGATGATATATCCACTTGTGGAGTCCTGTGTGCCAGAAGAGGTGCTAAAGGTGTGGAATAGAATGGGGAGAAGCGTAATACAAACGGAACCTAAAGAAAATAACGTTTCCTCCAGTAATGATTGCACCAAAGACAATAGAGTGAGAAAATTGTTGAATTTCTTGAGAGATGAAGGTAAAGGTAACGAAAGAATTTCTCTGGCTAAAGCTGGTTTTAAGGCAAAAGGTGAGCGTACTCGAATCCAAACTTTTTCAACTTCAAAAGTTCCCACTGCAGCTGGACTTTTAAACAATTCGCATAGTAATCATAATAATTCTACTAAAAAAGTGTGTATATTTTGTAAGGATATTCGACACACAACTATTGATTGTAAGTGTAAGTTAACTTTAAGCAAAAGTGGGGTATTTTGAGAACAGAAGGCTACGGTTTTAAATGTTTAAAACTGGGCTATAAGGCTTCATATTGTCGTGTATTTATTAAAAGATGCGAGACGTGTGGGAAATTACATTATAAAGTTGTATGTCCGGGTGTAGAGTCCAAACCAGGCAGTGGAGTTGGTGTCGCGAATGGCCATGGGCCTGATGCTAAGGATAAGATGATTTCGATTAATAATTTCGTTATTCAGACAAATCAAACTTGTTTTTTTACAAACCTTTGTTGTTGGCATCAGGTCCAAGGATGGGACATTGCATCAAGTTAAAGGTCTGTTTGATAGTGGGGCGCAGCGGTCATATGTAGCAACAGGTCTAGTTAAGAAACTTGGTTTGTCGTCGAAAGGGAAAGAAAGCCTCAGTCATGCACTTTTTGGGGGATGCATAACACAAGCACAAGATCACCAATGTTACAGAATTGTTGTTCAGAGTTTAGTTGAGGATTTTTCTTGTTATGTTAATGTACTTAGTCAAAATTGCATTTGTAGTAATCTCCCAAGAGTACCAGAAAAATGGGTGGAGCAGTTAAAAAAAATGACATGTTTTTGGCAGATGTAGCAGGCAGCGCTGATGCAATGGAGACACTGTTTACTGGTAAAAAATTTGAAATAGAAAGAGGTCTGTATGCAGGAGATACACTTTTGGCTGGACGCTTATGAGTAAGTTACAATTTCCAGCTCGTGTGTGTGAGAATGTATGCATAAATGCTGTTGTTAGTATGTTAGCACAAGAGCATACTATTGCTAATCTGTGGTCGTTAGAGGTATTGGGAATCACTGACTCTATCGTTCAAAAGAGCAAATTGGAGTTATTAAAGGAGACAAATGACCATTTTAACGATACAGTATCTAGGGATGCATCAGGTAGATACATTGTCCACATGCCATGGCTTTCTGATCACCCCCTTGGGAACAAATTTTGGTTTAGCTATACAATGTTTGAATAAGACCATTAAAATGATGGAATTTAAGAAGTTAAGGAAGGCATATGACGATGTTTTCAAGATATGGGAGACAGAGGGCATAATAATGGTAGATGAAAGTCCCAACCATAATGTTGGGCACTATTTACCTCACCGTCCCGTCATAAAAAACAGTGGTACTACAAAAGTAAGACCTGTCTTTAACGCATCCGCTAGTCAAAAACCTTATCCAAGTTTAAATAAATGTGTTTCAAAGGGAGCTAATTTGATAGAGCTTGTGCCAGTTATACTTTTAAGATTTTGATGGAGGCGTTTTGCAGTAAGTAAGGACATAACTAAAGCATTCTTGCAGATTGGTCTGTATAAACCTGATCAAGAATATTTGAAGTTTTTGTGGAAGGATCAGAAGAATAACTTGCAGTCCGTATTTGTTAGGATCATCACATAGAACATTGTGAGAATAGTAAGGAAAACGCTTATGAAAATATTTAATTGCTAGGTTGGCGCAAAGTTTTTACGTTGATAATCAAGTTTCAGATTTTGTTCAAGAATCCACCTGAGTTTTACAAGAAGCTCAGTTTAAGCTCAGAGGGTGGGAGTCAACCATCAAACCATATTTTAATGCGGAGAGTAAAAACTTCATCTATCTTAGGGATAATTTGGGATAGGGAAGATGACACACTATCAATCAATAAACAACTTTTAGAGTTTAAAGTAAATGACTTAGAACACATCAACAAACGTAAAATTCTGTCTGTGGCTCATAAAGTTTTTGATATAGTTGGGTTTACTTGTCCAGTGATGTTGTATCCAAAACTACTTTTACAAGAATTATGGGAATTAAAATTGTCTTGGGATGAAAAAGTACCTGAACCATTTGAGGAACAATTCAGACAATGGTGTTATGAATTAGACGAGTTAGCGTCAATAAAGATACCAAGATGGTTTATGAGTGTAGGAGATCTTACTGAAACTGGTTTACATGTTTTCAATGATGCCTCATTAGTTGCTTATGCTACAGTTATATTTTTGCGGTCAGAGTATACTGTTAGAGTTATACTTAGTATGATAGCAGCCAGGGGTAGACTTCTTCTGCTCAAGAAAAAATTGATTATACCGAGAGCGGAGCTTTTAGCCGCTTGTATGGGGGTTTGATTGAGGCATTCATTTAGAAAGAAGCTTGATAATATCCATTGCACCATGGAATATATTTGTTAGCAAACGAGTTAAGGAAATCTGAGAGAGGTCGTGCGAGGGGGAGGAATGGAGATACGTTCTTGGACCTATAAACCCCAGTGACTTGCCTTCTTGTGGATGCTTCAGTAAGAAGCTTGTAGAGTCTCAATAGTGAGAGAGGCCCCGTTGGCTATGCAGTCATAGGGACGCTTGGCCTGTTCCTGAATTTAATGTCGATCTGAATGAGGTGACACGAGAAAAAAGGATTACAGTTGTATCAGGAATGGTAAATGTGACCGCGTTAGAGAATATTTACAAGTATTTTTCCAAATGTTCAAAAATTGTCAAATTAGTAGCTTGGATTCGACGATTTGTGAATAATTGTTTTAAGAAAACTAACAAAATAAAAGATTCAGTGTTGAGCAGTGAGGAAATTCGTATTGCTGAAGAAACTGTGTAGAAGTGGGTGCAGACAGAAGAGTTTAAGAATATAAATTTGCAAACTTTGGCTTCACTTAATCTGTATCTAGACGAGTTAGGAGTAATCAGTTTAAAAACAATAATATTCAAGAGAGACGACTCACCAGATTCGTATTCTGAAAGATTTATTGAGAAAGGGATTAGAGAGACCAACAGAAAAAAACACCAAATTGACTTGATCGACGTAGTTAACAGTTGTGTTATCATCAGCGATAGTATCGGTATCGCTGATGATAACAGCTTAGCTGTTGAAACACGTGTCCGAGTCAAGTTTTTGGTGTTTTTCTGTTGGTTAAATAGACGCTGCAGTTGGTGTTCCATTCCTTTGGATTAGGGAGAGCTTGTCTGACTCATGAGGAGATGAGTACCATACTGTGTGAATGTGAGATGATTATGAATTCGAGGCCACTGACTTATGAGTCATCAGATACTGAGAACTCAGACCAATATGTCCCAACTATTTTTGCAAGAGATTAAAGAGGTAGGTACTCCTGTATGTGACATTATTGATAAGAACTATCTATCTAAGAGAGCGCGTTATTGACAGAGATTGAGGAAGGAGTTGAGAAACAGATTTCGACGGGAATACTTAGGAATGCTTAAGTTTGGTAAGACAAATAAAACAAACGATACACTTTGTCCACGCAAAGGTGATATTGTGCTTGTGGGTGATGACAAATCTAAGCCTATCGGACGAATTATTGATCTGTATAAGAGATGGAGAGGTAAGAGTAGTAAGAGTGAAAATAACAAAAGGCGAAATAGTTTGCTCAATTCAAAGAATTTACCCATTAGAAGTCAATAGTGGCAGTAACCGTTCTGACTCTTCTTTGATAGAAACTTCCGGGTCAAGTTATGTTTTCAAACCTGTGACCGATGCAGCTCAAGGTACCTATGACGACAAATCCCCTGCCGAAACGGACGTGCTACCGATCATGACAACCAGGGTAGGAAGGGTTGTAAAACCTCCTGCTAGGTATCAGTAACCATTTGTTTTCCTTTTTGATGAAGTTCTGTTACCTAACTAAATTTTGTTTTCAAATCTATACCCACTATTAATTGTAAGTTTGTTTTTTATGTTAAGTACTAGTACCTAAGTAAATTAAATTTTGTTTTAAAAAATAATTATTAAATTAAGAGTTTATTATAATTATTTGGTGAGAGAATGTTGGAATTTATAGTAGGATGTTATATATAAAAAAAAAAACAAAAGGTTGGTTGTTAGTTACGTGTTAGTTACATAATTATGTCAATAAAAATGATCCTAATTAATGTCGATTTGTGTGTTTAAGAAAGGTTTATGAGTTTGTTTAAGAAAACCTTACAGCAGGTACATAGTTTTATCTACATATATTTTTAAAATTAAAGTTGTTCGGATTCGTTAAAAACTTTTTAGGCTTGTCGTGTTAACTTACTTATGTATTTAATTCTATTTATGAGAAAACAAAACTTTTAATTTGCCTCTTTCAAAAGTTTTATTTTTATTTTATTGGCGACATAAATATTCGAAACACGAAAAAATGTGTTGATACTTGAAGTTAAAAGCATCAAACAGTATATTACTTAACTGAAAAGCAGAAGTTAAATCATGTACTACTATGATTAATAAATACAAAGTAAGTAATGATAATCATTTTAATCGTGTCATGAGCAAAAAGCTAGGAATGGTGAACAAGAAATACTGTAATTCGTGATAACGTTGCAAGATCAGCTTCAAATTCTCGATTTCTATCGAGGAGTTGCACGCATTTAGTACGTGGCATTCGAATAGTGTATAGTTTTTAATAATTGTGATATTTTGTTTTACTAAAATAAACATGCAGCAAGACCAAATTGCAAAATCGGTAAGTAGTGAAAATATGTTTACATTTATATTTTTGTTTTAAGCTGTGGTTGTATTTTTATTACTACTTTGATGGCTTACTTTGTTTTCCGTAGAAAAGAAGTTTTTTAGCATGGAGCCAGAGGGAAGGTAACGTGAAGAGGCATACTATCGTACAAGCATGTTAAACCGTTTGACATTTCGTGTTATTTTATTTGTTATCAGTTAGTTGCAATTATTATTATTAGCATGTAATTGTATAATTTTATAGTTTGTTTCTTTGTGTGTAATAAATATAAACTGAATATGTTTTGAAATATAATCAAACATAATATTCATGTTACCAAATTGTTTTAAAATAAGATTGATTTTGTGTTTACTGGATTAACAATGATTTTAAGGCGCTTTGTGGGGAATTATGCGACGGTTTCCAAATCAAAATTGTTTTCACTTTTTTAATAAAAATTACTGGTCAGGTTATTATGAAACTTGTACGTTTTATATACAGGGTGTCCCTATATTCCGTATACATAGAGCTACTGGAGATTTTTGAGACTAAAATATGCCGATTTAAACCCAAATTACCTTAGTACAAAAGTTAATAGTTGCCGGCATACAGAGCGTCAATAGTATATTAAAGAACTAGTTTCAGAAGACGCATTTTATAAGTTTCGAAAACGAGCCGCCAAGCGGGGAGTTTTCGAAAGTACGAGTCGCTAAAATGCCTTCTGAAACGAATTCTTTATACTATATTTTCTATTTTGGTCTTTTCAGATTGATTTTAAATTAGTACATTTATCGTATGTTTCATTAAAAAAAAATTGGTGGAAATAAAAATAAGTAGATAAATAAATCTACTGAACATTAATTATGATTTAAATTAATGCACACCGAACGTAATGATAGCTTGGACGTTATCAGTGTTACCACCGTTCTGAATAAAAATTGTTCTACTTCTATAAAAGAATTCATTTGGGTGCTTTTATAGTTCTGTAAGCGACCCAACATAGAAAAAGTTATTATTTTTTAATCAGTTTTTTTGATAATTTTTTAGTAGTACTATTTGCACAAAATTAGAAACTCGAAGTTTTCTTGGGATGAGAATTCGAAATTCGTTCTCATTTTTGTGTTAATTTGCAAGGGGCGCCACTTACAGCACTTTTTTTACATATAAAATGTCTTAATTTTTTTGTGCTTCCAACTTCTTCTGCCTCAAAAAGATATACTTAATAAATTTCGCTCCGAACAACAGTTTCTGAGATAATTGGATTTTTAACGTTAGTTTACAAACATTAAATATGTTGACTTGTGTAAATATAAGAAAACATAAATTGAAATTATAAAGTACTCACAAAATTGTAAAAAATTATTAATTAATAAAAAAAATGCATAAGTGGGAAGTATATTAGCAATTCTATTTAATAAGACATTGAATTAGTTAAATATTTTTTTAGTAATAACTTCCTTTCTATTTCAGAGTTTAAAAAAGAATAAATTTCAAACAGTTTAATTCTTGAGCATTTATTCAGTTCGTCAAAAATATGATTATTTTTTTCACGTTATTTTTCATGATTATTTTTATACATACCTACCAAAAAATATAAATGTCTTCAAATATTTTTTGTACTACACTTTTTTAATTATTCAGTGAATTTATGCTCTAAATACACGTTACTTGAAATAAATGAGAAACTAAATAATAAAATTGTTAACTTGGTATCAATATCAATATATGCGAGTATCTCCATTTCCCTCGTTTTATTAGGATATGAATACTTAAAATAGTTCTATTAATCGTTCATTTATCTCAAATTTGTTTTCTCACTGACCATTTTGAATGGAAATTGTGTTTCACACGTCTCGTCACACCGTAAGTAGTTGAAATTTGTGATAAAAAAAGCATGTTTCTTGTTCGCTTTTAAAACTTTCATCTGAAACCTGCACCTGAAACTTTAAGCGCTTGGTATCATCGTCGAGTAAAAAGCCTTAAACATTTTCCTTTGAACATTCACCTCTGACCCAACTTTCGCCTCAGAGGAAAAATGAATCCTTTAATTTTGAAATTTCTAATTTTATCGACGAATTGGAAATATAATAATAATAATACTAACAATAAAAAATCAATCGCGTTCTTAAAACAACTTTATTAAACGAAGAATTTGTGCAATTTTAAACTTTTGTCTTTTCTAAATTTTCCTTAAAAAATTAAAATTTGATACAAATTTGAACAGCAAGAATAAATTTAAGAAGTTATAAGTACATCCTTTAAAAGAACCTTTAAAAAAAAAAAAAGTGTTTAAATATTTCCTGTTGTCATCATTTATTAAAGTTAAAATAGCAAACAATTTTATCTTTAACTAACATACAAAATCACAAATTACTAATTAACCACATTTAATATTCATAATATGGTCATTATTTACTTGTAGTAATTATATTTCACTTGGTATTTTTGTTGTAATCAATTTAAATCATTTGAATTTACGTAAAATAATATAAACGTTAATTTTTTTTTATATAAAACAAAACAGAACTTTTGTAGTAATAATTATTTGGTAATAATGTGAAAATTTAAATGTAATTTTGATTAGTTAAACATAGTTATAAGCTTGGCTCTTAAAAATACACTGTTTATTTCTTTGTTTCAATAGGTACGTTTAACTTTTTTTTATTATTTTTGTAATTCGACATTTTAATTCCTTATTTTAAAAATTCTTAGATAATTATAAACAATATAAGAATTTTGTTCGTCCGTTAAAAAATTAAGACCGTTCTTACCTTTTTCTGAATATCATTTCAAAAATTGTTCTGTTTGGAATGTGTGATTCTGTGATTTATTTTTGCACTGACATTGTTAATTTTTTAGTATATTTTGAAATTTTTGTTTTGTTAGTTCTAAGTAGCGTTTTTGCAGTCAAAGCAAACAATTTTATAAACCTTTTCTTCCACTTTATTATTATAATTTAGCAAAAATAGATTTTTTTTATTTGAAATTTGACTTTGCAATCAATTTGTGCTTCCATCAGGATAAACATTAACAAACAATAGCGGTTACATGAGCATTAGTTGACAAATTTAAATTTTTTCCAAAGAAATTAAAAATTTTGGTTATTTTATGAAATACCAAAATAAGTTATTAGAAAAGTTTTTCTAAATAAAATTTTCACCACACATGCATAATTTCAACTGCATAAACTTATTCCACTTTTTCTAAATTTTTTTACTTACTATTTAATTTTTTAGCGATCATCGCATTTTGTAAACAGTTTATATTAGATTTTGAAATAATAAAATACAGTAAAATTTTGCAACAAAATTTACAATTACTTTTTTATGCCAGCTTCATTAAAATCTCACACTGTAAGTATGATGTAAAATTAAAACTCCGCTGTACTATTTAGTACAGAAGTGGAAAATAATTACGCAAACGGTGAAAACTACAGAGGCTTAAGAGAAGAGCTTTTGCTGAATATTAGAAAACCTCAGAAACCTACTCAGGATCGTGCCGTAGTGGTAAAGTCCCCTACCACGAACACTTGCCATTGGGAAGACTCGGGTTTGATCCCCACAATAGTCGGTTGGTCTGCCGTGAGTGTTTCAGAGATTTTCTTACGGTAATTATAAGTCGCATTTATAAACAGAAAAATGCCGGGTTAGTAACTTGCTTTGTTTCTTATACACTCTTTAATTATCTCTATCCTTCAGGCACACTCCCGGTGTATATTTATGCATGCACATACGTACATATACACGTGCGCTCCTTTCCGGTTGAAGTAGCTACCAAATGTTAAAGCAAGCCGCCTCTCAAGGAGAGGGCAAGCAAGCGTGTCTATTTTTTGTCTTTTTGAGGGGAGTAAAACACGCATGTTTGCCCCAAAACCACCGTAATGGAGAAAAGGTTTAAATTCTTTTGGTCGGCTACAACTAGCGATGCCGTACTCATACAAGCGATCAAAAGTCATTGTTTTGTGGAAGATTTTGCGTGCTACAATTTTAATCCTCTGGACCAAACTCAAAAAATCGATATTTTTCCAGATATAAACTTAAAAATGAGTTTTGCAGAAACAAATGTATTCGCTTGGATTGACGAAAATTCACGTGTCTAGGAGTCAAATACAAATTTAAATACACCCATTCTATTCAGTTTTTGACGCTAACTAATTGGACCAACGTTCTTTGAGTTGCGTTGCAAAAGCAAAATTATTTAATTTTCCTTTCGCAACCCATTCCCGCGCAAGAAAACCACGGAATGACACGTCTGATTGCGAGTTTTTTACAGACACCAATTTTAGCCCTCTACAAATAATGTACCAAAAATTGCTCCATTTTCCAAAGTCTGCGGAGAAGTTCACATGGGTGACTCTTTTGGATCTTTTTTGCGGGTACTATGATCGCCGACTTCAAAAGACTATATATTTTAAGATATTTGAAAAAAAGTGCTCCAAGTTTTATCCAATGCATTTTTACGTAAAAGTGCTGCTGAATTGAACACAAACGGGCTGAATTTACCCGTTCCTACAACGCTTTTTTGTTGTTTCCTTCACAGTTTTTCTGCATTCTCCTGGGTCAAAATACTGTAACTTTTCTTTAAACTGTTTTCTCGTCTTTAACATCAAAATCAAAATTTTCTCATTTTTCTTTAGTCTGTGGGAACAGCTGGGACGCGCAGTCAAATCCAACTCACCTTTTCGAATTCTAAGCATTTATTCTCAGGTGACTCATAAAATATGGATTTTTTAAGGCCGGTGACCATGACCAAAAATATCATGACCAATCAAAAAATTGAGCAGTTTTTGGTCAATATCTCAAAAATTATCGATTTCAAAAACTTCTAAACTCGTCAAAACCTTAGAGCTAGAACAGTAGTGAGTGCTTTAAATAATTATTAAAAAAAACGTTTTAGTATCTTGCATTACTATGGATAAAGTTTTACTGGCGTAGTGCAATACTCAACCATCGAGAAACTTTCATCGCGAATTGCTTTCTTAGGTTATCAACAACAATTAGTTCTCAAAAAACTTTTATTTTTAATTGTTTTTTCCAGTTTAACCAATATAAAAACAAATCATTGTCTAGGGGACTTTCATCGCAAATTGCTTTCTTGTAAAAAAAATAGAAAGATGGGAAATAAATGGTAAGAAACACTCAATCCTGAGAAAACTTTCTTAGCAAACTGTTTTTCTTTAGTGTTACATCTTTACAGGCAAAACAAACAATTTCACACTATATAACAAAATGTATTTAACCACTAAAATATTTTCGTTGCGATTTTTTTTTGACTTATTAAAAAAAATAAATTTGGGAAGCAAAATTACAGATTACCTTTGAAAAAAACATTTTAAAGTGCAATTTAATTGAAAATAATTAACAAAAATTTAACTAACCAAGAAATGCTACAAATTGTGGATGACACAATGCTTAAAAGATAAACACCAGACATGATTAGATTAAAAACCCAACTCGTATTATCTTATTTAAGAGAGAAGAATGAAACTTTGCATTCTACCAAACATCAACCCATTCTAGTACCTATAGACTGAACATAGTTATGCAAATAATCTAAATTAAATCAAAACCAGTAAGATTATAACTTGAATCAATCGTCTATTTCACAACCTACAAACGTTAGAACAACACAAAATGGACAACTTAGAAAAAAAAATAGAAACCAAAAAGTATTTAGAAAACTAAAAACTCTATTTAATCATCAATTAATTACATTCCTCAAAATAAAGGAAAATCAATATCAGCAACCACAAAAATTCATAATATTCAAAACCAAAAATACAAGTACTATACACAGCATATCCAGAATGGAGTGTACAATTTAGAAGAAAACCAAAACAATATTGTGAGCTTTCTTAGAATACAAAATAAAAATAATATTAAGCAATAAGAACAACCGTTACAATAAAAATTCACGTTTATTAGCTTTTACTTTTTTAACCTTAAAATTTTCCTGCATACGTATTACTCCGCTTATTACGGCTCTGTCTACTTTTACAGCGAGTTTAATAGGACAAGGTCAACGTCTAAATCCAATTGCGCTCTTTTTCTCGTTCTTTCTTTTTGTGTTTGACTGACGACAAGGACAGTCGTGTTTGTAAAAAAAAGAAACTGCAAAAGGAAATTCTAAACACGAGTGATGGATTAATCTGAAGTTGTTACAACCATCCGCTTGTTGTAAAACATCAATTACACCGAATATGTAATGAGAAATAATCCAAAATGTTGTTTAGAATAAACGTTTGCAGGTGAGTTTACTGACTTATATTTCACCACGTGGCGAATAGTCGCTGCATTGGGTTTTTCTAATTATTACAGTTTCTTTGTCCGATCGTATTTTCTGAGATTACTTTGCTTGATGTCTGCTAAAATTTGGTTACGTCCAGAATTTGTGGGTTGTCTTCTGAAACCGTTACTTGTCACGCAAGATAGCGGGGACCTAAATCACCATCAGTGCTTTGCTTTGCAGCTATTTCAATTTTAGCGTGTGTATTCGAACAATCCAATTACCAGTACCAAACCATTTCTTAACTATAACTGGGAACTATTGATGTCGAACGCTCCAAAAGGACGCCTTAATGAACGATACACGTATGTGATTTTAGTTTAAATAACTTACCTCCAGGTGTTTAATGTTGAAGAACTTTATGTAGCTAGACAAATTACTTGTACTCGACGAACGGTTTCTTATCCTGTTTGTTTGTATTACTATTAAGGCAACCTTGACGGCTTGATGAAGTACGTTATAAGTCAAGGTGGCACTTATAGATAATTTACTCATTGTTACATTTAAATCCACACGCTCTGTGTGCTTAGCTAGCAGGATAAGTTCGACACTCAAGGAGGATAAAGACAGTGTTACCCAATAGTAACGGCTATCGAGTTTTGTCTATTACCTCTTTGTTGTGTCACTAATTAATTTATATTTATATGTGTTTAATATCCACGAAAGAACATAGTATTCTGTGCTGCTACTGATGTATCTTTTGTATGTCTTATTATTTGTAACCAATTAAACAGCTCTTAAATCGAAGCAATTATTTTAATTATGCTTAAACCAAAGTTTTTGTAACACAACCAACAGAAAAAGTAAACGTTTGTAAAAGCATACATATTTTTTAAATTTTGTATAAGTAATAGCAGCTGAAGAAGTATAATTAAATCTTTTTGTTATAAGTTTGATTAAAATCAATATTTATTTGAATATTTAAACTTCACATATATCACATTTCACAATAAAGTAGCAGTAAACCCAATTTTCATATATTAACAGTAAGTATGTAATTTCATATTTTTCACTTCAGTGAAAAATAAAGATAAGATAAATTAAGTAAAGGATTTTATGCTAAAATTCATTCAACACAAACAAATAGAGAAAGTATCCAGTTAGTATACTATCAATGATAAAAAAATTATTAAAATTTTCGTAAGTTTTTAAGAAGAAATAACATTGAGAGATCAATACAAATTCAATTCGAAAATGCCTAAGTAATAGTAAATATTAAAAGATATAATCAAGTATGACAAAACTAAATTTGTTTTAATACATTAAAAATTAATTAAATATGCGACGATAAAAAATAACTATAGTTTAACTATAGCGTTAAGTATTAAAAATGTTAATCTCTATAATAAGAGAAACTTTAAACAATTTTATATTTCAGGTTTTAATATTCGGTTCACAAACTTAATTGGTTAGTAGAAGAAAATTGAATTAATAAAATTTCTGGCAAACGTTAAAAGATCTACAAAAAGAAATTCTGTAGATTGCTTTGGCAAAGGCAATTAAAATATGTAAGACATAAAATCAGTTGACCTAAACAAATTATTTAAAAAAATATTAACATTCATTATTATAATTATTATTAATTAAAATCAGTTATGATTGTAAATATTAATGAGATATTGTGCTAATAAATAACTAATTATTTTGTTCGTCAACGTATAACTGCCTATTACGAATTAGCGCATAAACAAACAGAAAACAAAGTTATTCAACATTAAATGAATATTCATAGATCTTTTATTCGAAAGTTACGCAAAAGCTCAAGGAAAATATCAACCTTATACCAATTTCGCAAAATTAAATTTATCGTGAAGCTTTTGCAGTTTGAAACAAAATGCTAATAATAAAACTTTATGTTATTGTAATGTTTGCGTCTGGAGAATCTAGTAAATTAGAAAGTACTTACTTCCGCTGGAAATGGGTCCACTCCTGGTGGTTTCCGGATTGCAAGCACGAATGGTGTGTTTGCTCGTTTGATAATCTCATTAAACGACAACGTTATACTTCGAGGACGATGAAATTCAAAATAAGTTGCGGCCGTCGTGCCACACGTTTTCAATACACAACCAAATAGACGCATAAATCCTGAACCTAATTGCACCAATTCAAGTCTTCTATCTATTACAAAATGCCATGGAAATGCTTTGCAAAATGTTTGAACTCCCAGTTGTAAATCCGCGACCGATGGCGAATATAAAGTTTTTAAAATTGAATCCGAGTAGTACGGAGATTCAACATTTAAGTGCTTTATTGTGTATCTGAAACAAAAATAATAAATTAGAGTACGGAAAAAAGTAAATTTGTTCGATAAACCGGACATTTGTTAAAAGTTCTTGTTTGAGTTCAAACTTCGAATGTGTAATTGAATTGTTACCGATTGCGACTGTACACACTATTCATATTAAAAGTTTGACAAAACTGATCCGGTTAGGTAATTCAAAATTATTTCTTGTTAGAAATTTAAAATTGAAATAGTTTTAAACAAACAAAAGTGGAAATTTAAAGTAAGTTTTGGATAATCAAAAAGTTGTTTGCGTACTTAGAATAAATTTTAAACTGGTTCAAGAAAAATCTTTACCATTACAGTTTTACTTTTGAAAGACCACCAAACCTTATCTCCTTCAACTAAATAAAAGTATCAAAAGTTTCTAGATTCTCAAGTATTAAATTACTTAACAAAGTTTCAAAAATATCTAGAAGAAAATACTAAAATGAAATTGACTCATGCAAAAAAATATTTAGAAAATAAATACTTAACATTTTTGTGCTTTGTCCTTCTAAAAAAAATTTAAAAATTTTTGATGTCTAAATTTTTTATATATTGTAAAATAGTAATTATTTATAAATCTTATACACAAAAATGAATCTCCATTTTTTTTGCCACGCCATAACTTGAGAACTTTACCGGTTTCATTCGTATTTTTTTCTATTTCGCGTATACAATGACGATTTTATGACACTGTTTTGCAAAAAAATAGTTACACAAAATTTACACTAGCGTTATTATTTTTGGTGATTTCTTTTTTTGAGGTTGGTAATGGTTGAAAATGTAATGTTCACTGATCTATATTACTGTAATGTTATTTGTTTATGTGATTTGTGAAACACATGCAAATTTTTAAGGAATTAATTATTTACTTTAATTCTCTCTTCAAGGAAAATTATGCCGGAATAATTTTAAAATGAGTATGTTTTATTTTAATGAATGAACAATATCCACGAAAATTATATTTTTAGGCTAGTGGTAGTTATGAACTTGACAACAAACAAAAAACAGGTAAACTTAACAATGAACAAGAACAGAAAAACTTAACACGCCTTAGTAACAAGCAAAGAACAAAAGTTAAAAAAAAATCAAAATCCTAACTAATTTATCCGAACAACTATGAATGCACTCATCTATAAATTTGTGACTTTTTTCTAATAAATTCCATACTTTTGCACGCATCCTATTTATTTTTCACTTGTATGGCAGTGACTGTATATTTTGACAGTCACCGTTGAAGTTTCACTAGCCGAAATGTAAATCGGTGGAAGTGATTGATTGGACACAATAATATTTTTTTATTTGCTAACACCTGCTTCATCGACTCTCTCCACTTCAATTTTGTTACTGTTTTTAGAATTTGATTCTGGAGAAAGCACCACACTATCATATTGATCTGTGTGTATGGATATACACGCAGTGGACGTAGAAACTTCAGATTTGTCTCGTGTTGAAAACATGTTGGCAATGTCAATTTTCTTCTTTAAAGAAGCATCCACATACCCTTCAGTTACAGCTGAAGACTTCCAGCCTCCATGCTTTTTTATTGTGAGTAAGTCTCTACCTTGGTTTGCCATATGTGATGCCGATGAACGGCAAAAGCAGTGTCCTGTATATTTTTCTGGACTAGTAAGGTTTTAAAATGTTGTGATATTCTTAGGAATTTCTCCAATTTTGTTGATCCCTATGGGAGATGTGGTGCATTTACCGGAACGATAATTTAAAAAAAAACTGTTATTGGAAGCATGGGAATGTCCCAGTTTAATGTATTTTTTAATGATATTAATCCAAGGACTTCTGTGATTAGAAATACTCTGGTTACATTTGTTTTTGTTTTAGGTACAGTTACTACGATTATGTCTACTTTTAATTGTACATCGTTGATTGACATGTGGGTTAATTCATCCCTTCTGCAAGCCCCACAATAGCCTATAATTAATATGACCTAAAATTATATGAATCTGTATTAACAAACAAAATTTTATAAACTGAAATATACCTTCATGGCCAAGAAAATATTGTCATCAGCTTCATTAATGAATCAGTTCATTTCTTCAGACTCGAGAATGCATGATTTTTGGGATGATAGTTTTGATTCTGCCTTTTAAAAATGCTATTAATTTTAAGTTTTTGAAATGTCAATGTTTTTGTAAATGGAAAGACATGTCTTCAGCATCGAATAACTCGACCACATTGTCGATGCCTTTTTTGATCTGCCCATGATCTCGAAATAGGCCAACAATACGTTTTCGGTTATTGAACCGACTTTATTTTCCTCACACCATTTAGAAAAATCTTTATATTCTTTGATAGATTTAGTTTTAGATTTTTCCGGTAGTAAGTTGTCAATCTGGCAGGGTACACGAAAAGTCACTTGCAACCATAATTTTAATTTAAATAGTTATTTATAATTAATTTTAACCAATTCAATACAAAAATTTTAGCCGCCTAACTTTAAACTTTGAAAAAATTTCAGTTAGTATTGCCAACCGTAAAAATTAAATTTCCATGCATAGCAATTTTTTTGCCCAGATAGGAGTAGTAAATATTAATTGAAGCGAAATAGAAAAAATAGTATGTTATACTTGTTTTACAAGACAATTTTTCGCACTTATTTCGTTATAGCACTCGTCGCTACGCTCCTCGTGCTTCAAACCCATGCGTGCGACAAAATACATCTTTTAAAACTCGTGTAGCAATATACTATTTTGTGCTGCTTCGATCGAAAGCAAGGGTTTCTATTTGTCGCAAGCGTTGTGTAACATAAAAAACAACACTAAAGAGTGCAAATTAAGAAGTAACAATTCTAGGCATTATTAGCATTTTTTAATTTATTATTATGAGTGGTTAGTATCATTTTAAAAGCTAGAAAATTTAATTTAAATGCAAAAAAACGCTGTTAAAGTTGAAACATTACGGTTTTTATTTGCAACTATATTGGTAGTGTTGGTGTTATTACTGTTATTAACTGAACGAATTTTTTAACCTACAAAAATCAAAGATTAACAACTTGAAGTGAATGTGTTAAGGAAAAATATCTAACAAATAATAAATGGAATTAAAGAAATACCTAAACATAACAATGGAACGGTAAAGTACGCAAACTTATAAGACACGTATACAAAGTACAGTGATTACTTATTAACATTAAAATTAATTGTAAAATTTTGACAATTTGTTATAGTAATGCCTGATTTAATGTCGTCGAATGCTAAGTTGACAACTTGTCTTATCCCATCACTTTCACGAACTGCTGATGTTGAAGTTTCTGATACTGAAGGTTCGTCAAATGATGTTACTGTATGTGGGGAATGTGAAGATGTCGATTCAGAACTAAGCGGTTTGCGATGACAATTTTGTCATGAAGGGAGTCTTTGATATAACCTTCTGCTACTGATGAAGACTTCCACCTACCATGACGTTTAACGTTTAAGAAATTTGCACCTTTCCCAGTTAATATTGTAGCACTGGAGCGTCTAAAACAGTGCCCTGTAAAGGATTGTGCATTGGGCAATTTTAGAAACTCAGCAATTTTTCGTATTCTGCATACTTCTGTGTCTCATAGCAGAACTCCCTCACGTGGCATTCACGTTCATTTTGCTATGGGTTACTTTCGACACTCGTTACGTAAATTACAATTTTTAAGGTTTCTAATGTTTCATGGAAAATTTATACAGGGTGTCCCAAAACTAATGGGACATATTTTAATATAAGATTCCTTAGACGAAAACAAAGAGATACAGGGTGTCAAAGTGAAAATTTAATTTTAGTTTTTTCTTATTTAATTGAAAAGTACTTGAGATATTTTGACAAAATTTAGCATAGTGGGGTTTTTTGGTGTTGCAAATTGAAATTTGACCATAATTTTACTGTATTTGTAAGATGGCGCCACAAATGCTTCCAAAATTTTATTTAAACACACATATTTTTTTGTGTTTAATTTTAAGGCTAGTTTTTCTTAAAATTATGATTCTACAATTATTATCTGTGCATAAAAAAGTCTGTAAATGTAGCCATTTTCGAGATCTTACGAGTACAGTAAAATTACAGTCAAATTTCAATTTGAAACATCAAAAAACCCCGCTATGCAAAATTTTGTCAAAATATCTCAAGTACTTTTCTATTAAATAAGAAAAACTAATTAATTTTTCACTTTGACACCTTGTATCTTAGTAACTATCCAATTTTCGAGTATGATTACTATAAAAAATCTTATTGTTTTCGTCTAAGGAATCTTAGAATTAAAATACGTCCCATTAGTTCTGGGACACCCTGTATAAAAAAATTTTTAAAATGGCGCAGTAAATACGAAAATTTAAGCCCCCTTAACAATTCGCGCATTTGACAGTTCGCTCGTCCCCAAGTTTTGACTATTGTGTCAGTTTTTTGAAAGTGTTTACTCATTGCAGTTTGTTTTCGCAGTCAGGCTTTATAATAAAAGTTAATTTACTTTAATATTGATTTTTGATAAGTTCTGATTGAGTATAAAAGTAATATAAATGGTTGTAAAGAAACACTATCGGCCAGTATTTTAGTCCCTGGTTAAGGTTAACTTTTGTTTAATTTTCAAGGAGACAATTGTGACAATAATTATTACCATGGCAGTATACCCAAAATTTAATTAATTGAAACTCTTTATTATAATCTTTAATTTAAATATAAAAACTAACTTTGAGCAATCCAATATTATTATTTATTATTAATTTATTGACTAGTTTCAACTCAAAAATTATTGTGAGTCATCTTCAGAAAAAAAACGTTAAATTATACTCCTATTTTCTTCTATGTCTACGTTGACGATGTTATAGCATGTATTCCCACAAACAGTATCAATGATACATTAGAAATATTAAACAATTATAACCAACACATTAAATTTACTGTAGAGATTGAAAAAAATCAAAAACTTCCTTTTCTAGATATAGAATTAATAAGAGATTTAGACAATAACACGATATTAATTGACTATTATACAAAACCGATTGCTTCGAATCGTATTATTAACTATTTTTCAAAACACCCACACCATCAAAAAACTTAATATTATTAATTCTCTTAAAAACAAGATTAAAAAATTATGTAGTACTCAACTATTAGAAAAAATTTAAATCTACTGAATACAATTTTACAAAAAATAACTATCCAAGAAAATTAGCTACAAAATTAATTTACTATAATAATATTCCACCACCCAATAATCAACTATATGTTACTAATATTACTAATGACAAAATAATCCCAACACCATTTCAACTAATACATGCATACAATACAAAAAACTAATCAACATACCTTACCTAAGTTATAAAATAATTAATATATTAAAGAATAATCAACTAAAAATAATTTTATACAAAAAAACACTATATACAATACGTGTTACACAAAACTAAAAGACAAAATTATTTCTACACAAAAATCTTCCGTTATCTACAAAATTAACTGTTTAGGATGCAATATGTACTATATAGGTCAAACAAAACAAAAACTAATCAATAGAATGAAAAATCATAAGTATGACTGTACGAAAAAAAGTGACAATACAGCACTCTCGATACATCATTTATCAACGGGTCACAATTTTGATCTCACAAATCCTACAATATTGGACTTTGAAGAAAATTATAATAAACGTCTTATATCAAAAATGTTACATATAAACCTGTACAAAAATAATATTAACTTCAAAACAGACAGCCAAAATCTGAGTACATGTTATAACAATATAATTAGTAAAATCAAAATTAAATCATAAAAACCCTTTTAATAAAATTTACATAATATTTTGTTACTGATGTCAATTTTCTATCCAAAATTTAATATTTAACGTTTCTATAACGCCGACGTTTATTATCGCTTACTTATCATTTTATACAACTTTTATACAACTTTCACATTAAATTCAATTCAAATGTTTGTGGATTTTACTTAATGTACGTTTGTTATAGTTCATAGTGTTATTTACAAGTATTTATTTATCTATGTTATTTATTTTGTGTAATTATAAGTGTTATGTTATTCATATTAATATTTACAAGTTTTATAATAGTGTACTAGGAACATTTGTTCATAACTTCAAGCATGACCATCTTATTTTACATCAATTAAGTAAGTTATTTTCTTCTTAACCAGTTATAGTTGTGTAATGTAGTAAGTTATGTATATCAATTGTTAATTCGGTTTTTCTAATCATCTCTAGAGCCTGATGAAGAAAGCATCAATTAAAAAAAAGCTTCCGAAACGTTGCTTAAACCAAAAATAAGCGAGTTTTTTTTAAATAACCCTCTCCACCAAGAAGGATAATCCATCACATAGAAAGAAATATAATTAATTAAAAAAAATTTTGGAGAAACATTTTCAAATTAGTATTAAATGTTTATGTTTGTTTTGGATAATGTGTTTAGCGAAAGTTGATTTAATTGCATCTAAATTATAAGAATATTTTTCTGGTTGTTTAAGATATCTTAGATGTTCTTTTAATCGAATTGTAAAATTTCTTTTAGTTTGATTCAAGACTATTATTTATATTTAATTTTTGTGAAAAAATGTTAGCTAAATTGGTAGGAGCTTTGAAGACACATGTATAATCAGTTAATTTATTCAGATCTTTAATTATGTTAATAAATTCAGGAATAAAAGGAATTGAAATATATTTATTTTTTTGGTTTTTTATTAATTGGAATTAATGTCGTTAGATTTTTAAAATATGTACATAATTAAATTTATTAAAAAATGTTTAAAATAATTTTGAATGGAAATTGGTTTAAATGAGCAATATGAAAAATTGTGTCTAATTCTGTTTTAAAATTTGTTTTTGATAGAGGTATGTTGAATAAACGGTTGAAAAGAAAATTTAAAAAATTTAATTTACTAACTTCCAAAATAATTTCTGAAACTAAAGAAACATTTAGTTTTTTTAATATATATTCTACAAACATCAAAATGTCAAACCCAAAAATTCCAAATTTATACTCTTTACTTAAAATACATAATACCAACCATCCTATTAGACCAATAGTTAATTACAAATCTTCACCAACATACTTTATTTCTAAATTTCTATCTCACATTATATCAAAAGAAATTAATTTCAAACTATCTTATTCTATCAAAAACACAATTAAATTAAAAAAAACTTATTTAAATTAAAATTAAAACAACAAAAATCTTTAACTTTAATATCTTTTGACATCGTTAACCTCTATCCTTCAATACCACCAGAAGAAACCATTCCTTTAGTATCCAATTATTTACATAATGGTGAATTGCCTAACTTGATAGTTTTAGATATAGATAAATTACTTAAATTTTGTTTAAATAATCAATTTTTCACTTTCAACAATCAAATTTTTAAACAAGAAAAGGACTACCAATGGGCTTTCCTCTTTCACTTATTTTAGCTGAACTGTTTATAAATATTTTAAAAGTTAATTTTATTTCCAAAAATTCTATTTTTAATAAAAATATTTTATTCTGAAATTCTACATCAGAAATTCATGTTTTTCTAAATTATTTAAATAATTTAATTATTTTGGAACTCCTTATTAATATTTAATTAATTAGTTTTCAACTAAGTTGAGCCTTCTGTAGGAGTATAAGGATGAGGAAAATCAGACAACCATCAAAAAGTTCCGCTGTTTTGCAAACGTTTCGACCGGGTTATTCCGGTCTTTATCAAGGCATCTATTATTAAAAAGAAAACGTAATTACAAAAATACATAAGTACATTAATTAATGGCAAGTTCTTGTTGTCAGATTTGAAACAGTAGTAATACATAAGAAACCGCTTACCTAGCAAATAGTTTGATAGTAACTTGACTAATTCGTGGATCTAATTGTACAAAGTATAAGTTAATTAAAAACATACAATTAACACGTCAATTATTAAAAGAAGATAATAAATAGAAAATATAAAAGACACACGGTATTCTTCAGACGAACGAAGGTTAAATGTTAAAACTGAATGCCAAAATAGATAAAATTATTATATGTAAACATGCGATTATTCTTGGCAAAAGTTATTGATAGCAATTTTACTTGTTACTTTTTATGTATAGTTAGTTATAATATTAATATTAGGTGCATGTTTATTTTTTTAAGAGTGTGGAGGGTAGTTAGTATGATTAGTTAATGTTAATATCAGGTGTTTTTTAATTTTAGAAATAAAGTTTTTGTATATATTACTTAGATTGCGTGTATCGTATTTAAAATTAACGTTGTCTTTGTATACGTTAATATATATCATTTTTGAAATTAATCTCTTTTTGAAATTTGGTTCTATATCTACAATCATTACTGCATCAAAATTAAAATTAGGCCCTTCCTTGACGTAATGGGTGGACAATCCCGTATCTTCACTTTTACAGAAAAATATTCTTATAATTTAGATGCAATTAAATCAACTTTCGCTAAACACATTATCCAAAACAAACAGAAACATTTAAATTATTCACTCATACATCCTTTTAAAATAACTAATTATAATAGACAAATTTTAGATACAATAGAAATAATATACATTAAAACAACAAATCCAAATTTAATAATCAATGATCAAACAAATTTTGACGATCTTACATTAAATTATCAAACAGAATTTTTATGTCCTTAATATATTTAATTAACTCCGTCTCCAGATTCAAACATTTTACATACCTAGTTTATATTTTTTTAAAAACCTTTTATTACAAACCAATTTATGTTTTTCTAAATTTCCATATAAACCAACTGTCATATTTAACGTTTGTACAAATAATTTTTGACTTCTAAAGATGACTCACAATTATTTTTGAGTTGGAACTAGTCAATAAATTAATAATAAGTAATAATATTAGATTGTTAAAGTAAATAGTTTATATATATATATATATATATATATATAAATAATCAATATAAAATGGATCCTATATTCATTCATAAAATTTTATTTAAATGTCTTCTCAAATAGCTTGAGCATTTTAATAGGAGTAGAAAGAGGGGGTTTCAGGTAAACACCATATGGTTTGATAAAAGGTAAATATTTCCTTCTATAAATGATCAATTAATTGGATTGTTCATCCTTGAGGAGGGGCACCAAAAAACCATTAAGACGTTTTTTCAAGGCAACGTTTCGTGCAGCCGAATGTGCACTTCTTCAGGCCTCTGTTTATTAAAAAGGAAGAATACATTTAACGATAAGTTATATACATAAACATCATATCCTTAATATATTAATCTAAATTATAGGTGATTGACTCGACTACTTACTTAAAACAAATAAATGGTCCGCCACTTGAATAAGTGTAAAAAACACATAGATATTAAACAAACACAAAATAAAATAACAATTAAATTAAGAAAATTAAACGCTCAAACTTCGTTCTCGCGATTAAAAATTCTTGCGTTGATAATCTGCTTACTAAACCACATATACAATAAATAGCTATTAATTTTAGAAATTAAGTATTTAAAGTTAACGTTATTCTTGTAAAAGTTAATATACCGTGTGTCTCTGGCAAGATGCAACATAGAATTTTTACTATAGAAAAAATTTGATTTGATCTACTAGTGCTATGAAAATTTCGGATTGTTGTATACCCTAGACGTTACGGCATTTTGTTGAAGTTCGAAAAAGAGAGCAAGTGTAGAATGTCTAATCTTCCTTCAAATGGAAATATTATTCTTTAAGTTTGTAAAAGTAAAAATTTAGTATTTTATAATTTTACGAAAATTCTAATCAATGTTAAGTTGCTTTCATATTTTAATATAGTTATTGAAGCAAGAATAATGAAATATTTTTGCATAAAACCTGTTCGTATTGTATTTGAGGTTAAATTGTGTGTAAACTATTAGACATAATACTTGCATCTTGCAAGAATATGCAGGTATTCTAAAACTAAAAGTTTATTTTAAGTCAATACAGTTGTTATTATACGCAAGACAGATATTTCGTTTAGTATGGATCAAGTAGTTTGTCTCTACCAATAAACAAAAGTTGGTGTTCTAATGACTTTATTCGGAATCAGCGAAGTAAAGTATAACCCAGAATTGGAGGTGTAATACATTTATAGCTTCTTGATCGTAAACAATTTCAAACTCATGGAATTAATGACGATTTTTAGAAAATGCCCGATTAAGGTTTTTAATGTTATGAATAATGAGAGCGTAAAGGTTTGTGCTTTAAATTATTTAATTTGCTATTTCTCTTTTGATTTTCTATTTCAGGTTTTACTAGAATCCAGGAGTCAACAAACAAGATAACAGGATTATTATTTTAAAACCATCCAAGAACAATTTTAAGAAATGTTGTAATTTCAAACACGGTTTTTTATTAAAAGTGATTGTCGTTTTAAGTTTTAGTTACATCGTATTATAAATTCGTTTTTATAAATGTTTTAGTAGTCCTGAAAAAACCGATTTGTTTGTCGATATACAGAAGTGAAAGATAATAGGTATTACATGCAAAGTGCTTGGCTTATAGCAACTGTTGTCCATTTACTGCTAAACAATGCCCCAAATAGAAGGTTTGTTGCACATTTGCAATTGTATTTGATGGTATATTGAAGCAAACTTCCATAATTTTATCTTTTAAATACTCAATTGTGTAGTGGGTTCTGTCGGTATAAACCTTTGAAGATATGTAAGGTCATAAAAAGAAGTCGTTGGGGGGCAAGTCTGGTGTTCTTGGTGGCCAAGTAACTTCCTCGCCTCTTCCAATCCAGGTTCTAGAAGTGCTTTATTTAAATGTTGTTTTGTTTGATTTGTATTATGTGCTTGACACCCATCATGCTGATACTGCAAACTACATTGAGATTTAACGAACATTCATCGGTGAAACAAATGTTCTTAACAAAATTCATATCATTATTGCGTATCTCCATTAATGTTTCACAAAATTCTTGCCTTTTGTCAGAATCGGTCTATGCTTTTAAAAATTTTATGAACTCGACGTTTACACCACAGTCGGCACTTAATTGTCAAATACTAATATTAGAGTTAAGTTGCACAACACCGAGTACATTGTTTCTTCATCGTTGTCCATCTTCTGGTTTTGTTGAATTTGTTGCGGCCACTTGTGTACACTGCGGTTTCTCTGTCGATCCGGAAAAAGTGCAGCAAACAAAGCAGAAGTGTTTCTATAGTTTTCACATCTGTATACCCCCTTAACCATTTGAAATTTCTTAGGGATTTCCCATTGTCAAAACAAAACTTTGATAAAGAACTGTAAAATATTAAGCAGATCGCATCATACAATGGTTTTCAAGAATCAATTGTCACAAATATAATTAGAAAACATAAACATAATTTAAACATTAGAAACATTACAACTAGTAATAGCAAAATTTTTAAGTAATTAATTAATTTTGTAGATGGTACGTTGATTAGTTTACTGTATTTTTTTTTGTATCTATTGTCATAATTGTTTGAGTTGTTTGGCTTAAAGTAGTATTTGGATTTAGAATTTTATTTATTAATTTTTTGGAATAATTATTATTTTTTAAAATTTTTATTAAAAGATCTTTGTTTTGTTTTTGGAATTTTAGGCTAGTTTAATGATTTTGTCCTATATATTTTTATGATATTAATTTTTTTGTTTATGTAGGTGTTTGGAATGATAATTAAGTAGTCTACTAAAAGCCATCGGTTTGATATACCAATTAGTAAATACTGGTTGATTGTTACCTTCATTAATAATCGTTACGTCAAGGAAGGGGATGTGACCATTATTTTCTATTTCGTATGTAAAATTATGATAGTGATCGTATTCATTAAACAATTTTAAAGTCGATTCTATTTCTGATTTGGGAATGCATGTAATGATGTCGTCAACGTAAACATATAAGAACGGTAAATTATAGTTAATTTTATAGGTAACGTAAGTCAATAAATCATGCATAACAAGATTAGCTAATATGGGTGATGTACAATTACCCATAGCTGTCATAAATTGTAACTAAACCATTGTAACTAAAATCCAGGATTGTATTTGAAGCATCATCCTTTGTAGCCTATCTGAAATTTTATTTATTGGTTTTTTTTTTAAATTGAAATTAAAAGTTGGTGGTCAGTTTCTACGATTATTCGTTTCCCGAATGTGTAAGTATGAAATCTTTCCAGACCAAAGCTATAGTAAAGTTCTATCAATATTGATGTTTTAAAATATAACAGTTTTGTTTAATAGACTTCATTTAATTGAAAACAAATTATTGAACATCCAACTAGAATTACAGAATTTTCTTCTACCCTCATTGACCTTATGTTTGTCTTCTCAATGCACCTGTTGAGGACTCTGTGGTACTTGCTGTACACAATATTGCTGACTATGCTTTTGTTTACTGCAACGTCTCGATACAGATTTCAGTGCGCGCCCCTATTTTGCGCACGTTTAGTAATTTTAAAAAATTAATCGCGAGTATTTTCTTTATGATATTTATTCTTTCTTGGTATCATATTTTTGATATTAATAATATAGATGATAAATTAGATTTTTCAATAATAACAAATGGCACTTTTATTTGACACTCATGCACTTTTTATTACCCGGAAGTTCCATAAACTGTTTAAACCATGGATCACCGATAACATAAAGTTTATGATCTTCTTGCTCGATAAAGCTTATGAAAAGTTCAAAAAAACATCTGCTTTGGTTAACTGAAATTTCTATAAGCAACTCGGAAATTAAGTTAATTTTGCTATTAAAATGGAGAAAAAGTGTTTCTTCAGTTCAGCATTTAAATCATGCGATCACCGAGATGTGTGGAAATTTTTAATAAACTAAACATTTATTCTTATAAAAAAAGCTACTCTCTACCACCTAATATCTGTAATCTCAATTTAATAAATGACTATTTTTCTACAGTTCATCTAAATAAATGCCGTCTTACTCTTTTAACAGACGTAAAGACCTCGAGATTGTATCCAACTATTTTAATATTTACAATAATAATACATCTCTTCCTGTCGTTGCTAAAATAAGTAACTTGTGACTTTTGACTTTTTAAATTAAATTTACACCACATACAACAAAGCCTCTAAGGAAGGCTTATTTGACTTTAAAGGTGTTCTACACTAACTGACACATTTTAAATGTATCTGCAAGAGAGACCCTTTGCGAATCTTTAAAATAGACCAATTTTAATTTACTATGAAGTTGTTTCCAATAAGTGTTTGGATCATGTAGATAGAAAGAGAGTTCAGGTGATGCAAAACAGTTGTTTACGGTTTATTTTTAATATACGAATACGCCAACATATTTCTGACACAATAGTGGTGACTGGCTGTCAATGGTGTAACGTAGGATCCTTCTTTCTTTTTTATTTTATCATACAATTTTGACCAATTAAACACCGCCATACTTGTACACTAAAATTAAATTTAGGGCAGAAGTAAATAACATTAATATTAGACGAAAGAATGCCTTAGGTTTATCCCGTTTTACCTTAGAACAGTTTAGGAAGTCGTTTTCTTAAATATATGCATGTGTTAAAACAACATCAAACCCGAATCGATTAAAACTTTTCCACATTTAATGTTATTTAGATGAGACTTGACAATGTAAAGTTTTTTTTGTTTTTTGTTATAGACCTTTACATTATTCGAGTTTATATTTATTTTTCTAGTTCTAGTCTGTTTCCGTGACCATTTGGCTTCCGAATTTCAATTATTTTGTATGGTTATTTGTTAATAATTTGTAAAGCATTTAGTTTTGTTATTTTATTTTTCTTTCGTGTTATTTTTTTTATGAAGCCATTAAACGTTTATTATTATTATTTTTATTAATATTAATATCAGTTATTAACATAAACAATTTTTGGTTAAATAAAAGATGTCATTATAAACCATCATCTAGTATTCATTTGTGTTTTTGTATTCTTGAATTTTAGTTGATTGATCAAACAATATCAAATGTTTCAATTAATGTTATCAGTGACACAAGAAAATCTCTCTTTATAATAAAAGGCTGTTTTTCGGCTGAGAAATCTGACAAATGTTTATCCGATCCGTCGGATTAAATACAAATTTTCTGTTAGGATATAAGGGAAATATAACAAAGCGATTATAAAAGTGATAAACGTATAACCTTTTGTATGAATTTTACATATACCGTTACGTTTTCATTGTTATTAAATCAAACCTGTATTTTCTAAAATAATATACTGCCTGTGAAAATTTTAATGCTCTTAAAGCTTCAACTAATGCACTAAAGAAAACTTTTTAAAACACTTCGAAAGTTTTAAAAGCTTTCAAACAAATTACACGTAAATTAGAAGAATAATCGTTGTTTCCTAAGAATTTCAACGTAACAAAAATTAATTATAAAGTAAATATGTACGTTTAAATTAAAATTTTCAAATCTCTTTACTGCAAGTAAGATATAAACTTATTGTCACTGTTGAATTAACTATATCTTAATATATTCACTAGAAAGTTCTAGAAACTGAGGTTTCTTTAAGTTGCCACAGATGTGAATAGAATTTAAATTTTGTAGCTTGAAATTGTGCTAATTAATTCTAATTTATAGATTATAGTTAAAGTCAATAGTGACAAATTAGACAACGCAACCCCTTGTAACAATTAAGTTAACTGTTTACAAATAAATAGTGCGCATTAATACTTGAGAAACCTAGGGTGGTGTCTTAACAACGTTAAATTAGACCAAAGGCAGAGAACGCCAGGCAATATTACATAAGTAATAATTTAAGCATAAGACCAGAAGATAGATACATCATGACGGTATCAAATTGTCCTGTAATATTCAATATTGAACTAATTATTGTGTTGGTCCTTTTTATTTACGGTGGTACATGAAGCTTAAAAATTTCAAAAGTTGATTAGCCTAACGCTAGTTGTTTACAATACAAAGCGTTAAGTTTTTTTATCTATGGCTAACCTATAATCAGCACATTAATTACTAAATAATTGTGTATAAAATGCTACTTTTAAATAAATCGTGAGTAAAAAAAACATGTAAAAATTCATTGTAATTTAAATAGGATTTTCATTATTAAACTCAAAATAAACAAAGTCAAGCAGCGTTTCTTTGTTGTAGAATCTGTTCTTGTTTCAAAAATTAGTTCTTTGCGGTTAAAACACTCACCTGCGGCTCTGTTTTAAACTCGCAACTCGTGCATAAAAGCCTTACTTCACACACTTGTATCATTTATTTATTTATTTATTTAATTAATTGTCCAACAGAAAGAATTTCAATTATAGGACAAACAAAATCAACATAATTATTTTTAAGTAGTGCAACACATTAATTAAACTACATACACATATGCAATATAACTGAAACTAAACATTGTATTCAATTAAAGCCAATTATCAAAAACTATTCTAAGTATAGACTCTAAAGAACAATTATTAATATCCAATTTATTTGCTATAGAGTTATAATTTCGGCTAATAACAGAGATTGGTGATCTAAAAGCTGTATTTGTTCTAGGTAGAAGTCGGTACAAAGGCAAAAAGTTACGCGAGAGGTATTTGGGTACATAAAATTTTAGCGATGACAGTAGATACGGGCAGTCTAATTTATTATGTAATAGATTATATAGAAATACAATACTGCATAAAATTTTCCGATGTTCAAGTGAGTTGAAATTAAACCTAGACAATAATATGCTATGGTGACATCTTCTTTCAGGACAAATCCCGTCCATTTTAAAAACTATGAACTTGAAAAATTTTTTCTGAACGGATTCGAGTAAAATTTTTGATAGTTATAGTGAGGATACCAAATCAGTGAACAGTACTCAAGTTTAGTGCGGACCAAAGAAAGATACAAATTTTTAGTGACAGCTAAGTTTGAAAAGTCTCTAGAATTACGTATAACAAACTCTAATGTGACAAAGGATGATTTAGATATTGCCTGAATATGTTCTGAAAAGTTAAACTAGCATCAAAAACCACTGCTAGATCTTTGATAGTTTTGGTTCGAGTGTGTAAGTGCAATTTATTGGGTTAAATTTTCTCGTATATGAAATAATTTGACATTTTTCTATATTTAATTGAAGACAATTAGTTTGACACCAGGACTGTACTAAGTTGATATTATTTTGTTCATAGCAATCATTCAGAGATGTAACTGACGTAAAAATTTTTAAATCGTCAGCAAAAAGCAATTTGTTACAATTTATTATGTTTGGTAAATTATTAATAAAAAGGATAAACAATAAGGGTCCCAGGTTAGATCCCTGAGGTACCCCAGAAGTAGCATAGATAGGCAGAGAAGTGTAATTATTATAAGTAACATACTGGGGTCGATTATTGAGGTATGAAGTAAACAAAGTTAATAACGAAGAGTGAAAGCCAAAGTTTTTAATTTCTTCAATAAATGATCATGGGAGATTGTATCAAACGCCTTGCGGATATCTAAGTAAATAACATCAACTTGTCCTTGTTCATCAAGTACATTGTATAAAAATTCAGTTAAGCATGATAAATTAGATGTAGTTGATCGTTTTTCCATAAATCCATGCTGATAGGGAGATATATAGTTTTTATAACGGAATAAATGCGATTATATAAAATTGATTCGTCAAATTTTGCAAAATTGTTTAAAATGCTAATAGGCCTATAATTTGTAACATCATTGGGGCGACCACCTTTTAAAACTAGACAAATATTTGCTACTTTCCACAAATTCGGAAATACGGACTTTTTAATGGAGAGGTTAAACAATGTAGTAAGAGGTTTAACAAGAACATATCTACAATCTCTAACCGAAAAACCCGGAATTTAATCAGAACCAGAGGTGTGGTTGTTTTTAAGTTTTATCCTCTTTACCAATGGGATGCACAAAAACGTTAGGAATATTATTAAATTCATAAAGATAATTCAAATTATCAGACTCGTTAGGTAAGAACACAGTGCTAAAGTAATCCTTAAACATATTTACAATTGATTGAGGTTTATCGGTATACGAGAAGTGCGTCTTTTGGAATTTACAAATTTCCAAAAGTCTTTTGGACGATACAAAATATGGTTTTCTACATGTTTACAATAATTTTGATATGCAAGTTTTATTTGGTTTTTAATTAATTTCCTTAATCGTTTATAATCAGTTAAGTCATTAGTGCGCCCATAACGATTAAATTTATTTAGCAGACTCCCCTTTAATTTAATATTGCGTACAATAACAGAAGAAAACCATTTTGGATAGCCACAAAATTTATTGCGATAAACAGGAACATAATTATCGAAGATTTTCTATAGGACGTTATAAAATTCTACACATGCTAGATTTACCTCCTTGAAGGTATTTAAGATGGACCAATCAGTACTTAAAATAGCAGAATAGAGTCCAGTGTAGTCTGCTTTATTGATATTATAGCGTTTATTAAATTTATTGGTAGCAAAGTTTGCAATTGATTTGGTTTTACAATGTATTAAAATTTCTAAAGCTGGATGATAAGTATCTTCCATAACCATGGGAAATTCGTTGTGGAGAACGTCACAATTTAAGTTGCTAACAATTAAATCAAGGAGTCTATTACTAGTGTTAAGTATCATATTAAATTGCTCCAAATTAAACAACTGCATAAGATCGTACATTAGTTTAGATTTAGTATCATATACACTACGATTAACAAAATATGGTAGGTTAAAATCTCCTAATATTACAACTTTTTCGAGAAAATAATTAAAAGTTTCAAGCAGTTCAAAAAACAGTTTTAGGTTGGCAATTGGTGTTCCAGGAGGTATATAAACTGCTATGACATTAATTACTCCGAAACTAAACTTACATTTGCATCCTACTACATCAATAGTTGGTACAGCATTGGTCAATAAAGATAAATCCAGAGATATGCTAATAATACTACTATTGATTGCTATTACACATCCACCACCCCAATTTTGTTTAGTAATGATATATTTTCCATCACATCTGAATATGTTATAATTATCAGGGAACAATTCAGAATTAGATATATCACTAGTAAGAGCGGATTCAACAAAACATAGTACCTACTAGTACCTACTAATTTTCAACATCAAATTTTTAGGTTTCATTTTTTTTTAAATTTATATAATTAACCAACATTAATTTACCTAAGTAAGCATTACATCTAGAAACTGTAGTTAATTAAGTTTTTCAGTATTTTTCACAATGAAAGTATACGCCAGTAGTTGTTATATTGATTGTTAATAAACGCAACCCTAATAGATTTCGGTATCCACCGTAGTACAGCTGTTTCAACCAAAAAAGCATATAGGAAATTATAGAATCTAAAACAAGGGTTTTTAACTTTTTTTTAAATTTTCTAAGTGTTTTACATCTCAAGTCGGGTGCATACTTTTTATATGTTAATAACTGAAGTCTTCTGTGAACTCATGATTAAGCTACTATATGCAACTGATCCAGAATAAATGTAATATTCAATCTGCAATTTGTCATGGGCGTTTGTTTGTAACTTGGACGGTGTCGATAAATTAGTGGTCTTTTTATTTCAACAACAAAATTAAAGCCAAACGTAACTCGCAGGAATTATCAACGTGATCCGCAGGAAAACCGACGTCAGCAAAATGTGGTAGCAAATAACTGCCAGTATAAGTAATTTTTTACTTTGCTTCAACATCCATTCTGTATCTTGCACTTGTATACCGAAGACCTACAAATGTCAATGTCAATATCTTTGCTTTGATTGATAATCGACGTTAACTCATAAATTCCATCAAAACTTGAGTCTGTCTAATGTAAAAGCATACATGGCCACTCTTCACAATTCTTAACGTATACCTTAATTCTGTCGTGCACAGCAAGTACTAGAAGCACATGAGTCGCACATCGTCACGAAGACTTCAATTGCTCAATTGCAAAGTTGATACAACTCTCCCAGGAGTCTTTGGCTTAAACAACACGTTCGTAAAGTTTTTGACGTTTCATGTAACCACAAAAATTAACTTTTAAAACAACCCTATAATTTAGTCACGCTAAAACCGCATAGTAGCTTCGTTCAAAGCATTATGACAACATACACAAACAAAGTACTAATTAAGATACAGGGTGAATCACCACCAACAGGATAAACATTTATAGCGAAATAGTAAAAGTTTTACAAGTTTTGTCATTTTGGTAGCATGTACGTTGAGAAATATTACATATTAAAATTATTTTGAAATATACACTAATTAATTTGTCAGGGGATCCCACGAGCACAAAAATTATTACAAACGACTCTAAAGGATTATTCATCTCGGTTGTTAACAATCGGTTTTAAACATACATGTAATTATAATTATAGAAATTCACAATAATAATTGCGGGTGAAAAGAAATTAAAAATAGATTAACTTAGTTTTCGAGGCAAGTTACGTGGCATTGTTGGGGTTTGTTACATTCTCCAAGTATGTTCCAAATTGTTGGACGTCTACCATTGAGAAAAAAGAAGAAAGGAAGAGCGAAAACTGGCTGGTATCTAAAAGTGATAAACTGGCGTCAACGTCGAAAGTCGCCTGCATATCAATAATTTGCAATAGCTCCGATGTAGGTAGATTGCGACAATTTTAGTCTTGTACATTATAATATTTCAAAGATATTGTCATCACGAGTACTAATGAACAGAAATTTTGTCCATGGGTTAGTTTTGCCATCAGGTGGTAGTTTTAGTTTGCCTCCAGGTGGTAGTAGGCCAACGATAATAAAGGATTTTTTTTAAACTTACGGCATTTGTCAGTGTGTAAGAGCCAAACAAAAGAAATGCAGAATTAAGTCACGTGAAATTCGTGACTCTTTAATAGGATTCCTACAATTCAAAAATTTTGTTTAATTAAAGCTCAACGTGCTGGCGGGTTAGACGTGTTTGTTGCTGCTCTGTCAGTGTGCATTATTATAATTATATATTGCTATCTATAAGTGTCAGTTGTGTGATATAAAATTCTATTAGTTCGCATCGCTATTATGCCTTTTACACGGGACCAAAAAGCGGAATTACAAGAAATAATCAGTGAAACTGTAAATGCACTGATGAAAAATGAGGCTTTCTTTACTAAGTTATGTGACAATATTTCTAAAACTATCGAAGCTAAATATGAAGAAAAAATTTGTGATTTAAACCGTACCGCTACCTCATTAAAAAATGAAAATAAGTCACTAGTTAAAGAAATTGATCATCTGCACCAGTACTCGAGAAGGAATTGTTTGCGCATTTTTGGAGTGGAGGAATCTACAAATGAAAATGTTGAAGATAAAATTCTTGCTACCGTGAAGGGAAAAACTGGACTCGAAATCAATAAAGATTGGATCGATCGTTGCCACAGAGTGGGTAAGAAGATTGACGGACGACCGCGTGCAATAATATTGAAGTTTACCAGTTATAAATTTAAACATGCAGTATTCAGTAATAAGAAACTGTTCAAAAATACGAAGATTTCCATCAAAGAAGAATTATCTAAACTAGGTTTACAAGTGTTCAAGGTCGCTGCAAACAAATTTGACTTTAGAAACGTATGGACTGTAGATGGTACTATCAAGGTAAAACGTCAAAATAATATCTTTTCTGTGACCTGCATGAATGACCTCGAGCAAATCGAATAATAATATTTACTTTCCTTTTTCATTTGCGATATGTCAATTTTGTTCACCTGCATTTATTTTCTTTTGTTAATCAATAAATTAACCGTTGAAATTTATTAAATTAGTCTTTCTGTTTATGTACTCTGATAAGAGCGGTAATCTACACGTAAAAATTTTCACTCAGTCTATCTATAAATAGTGAAAATATATAACAAAAATATATATATTATTAATTTTGTTTTCTCTAATTTTAAGTTTTGTTTAGCGTTATGAAACAATTTAAGTTGTGTCATTTAAATGTTAGATCTCTAATACCCAAGTTTAATGATTTTAAAAATATTTTAATCAACAGTAGATGTTCTCTATTTGGTGTTACTGAAACTTGGTTGACTAATGATTTCCCATCACATTCAATCAAAATTGACAATTACACTCTACTACGTAAAGACAGACCTACTAAAGGCGGTGGTGTATGTATGTACATTGATAAAGATATTAAATACTCTGTAATAAAAACTCCTACCAATCTTGAACAAATCTGGGTTTATATCTTTCTCAATAAACAAAAAATTGCTGTTGGTACTATTTATAAACCACCTCATCTACTGCTTAATGATTTTCTACATATGTTTGAGGAAACTATTTCGGACATATTGCCCTCATGTGACAGTGTCATATGTTTAGGGGATTTTAATATAGATATACTAAAATTTGATATTGCTTCTACAAAATTTCGTGATATCTTGGACATGATGTGCCTGATACAAATTATTGATGAACCTACTCGAATCTCTAAGAACTGCCAAAGTTTATTGGATTTAATTATTATATCAAATAATGGCAAATTATCAGTTTTACATAAACAAATTTTGGAATGCAACATTGCTGATCACCATTTAATTACATGTACATTTTCACTACTGGCCAAAACTAACCCCTCTACAATTCGTTGTAGAGACTTCTCCACATTTAATCTAGAAGATTTTCTACAAGACTTGTACGTTGTGCCTTGGTTTTTAATATTTGATATGCACAATATCGATGACAAGATTAATTTTCTTAATTATAATCTTAATGCTATCTTCGATATTCATGCGCCTTTTAAAGTCTTTAGGAGTTGTAAACCTAGTAAACCTTGGATTACTGATAATATAAAGTTCATGAGTAAACTAAAGGACAAAGCGCTTGCTAAATTTAAGAAAACTAAACAATTAGCTCACTGGGACTACTACAAATCGCTAAGAAATCTCATAACTGCTACAACCTCTCGAGAAAAATTTAATAATACTAGTAACACTAAAAATATCTGGAAAGAATTTCACAAATTGAATATAACTTCTAATCGTAAAAATAATGATTTACCAGAAAATTTAAGAGATCTTAATCGCATTAATGCCTTCTTTCAAAATTCGTCCAATATGAATTATACTTTAAACAATGAGCTGTATATTTTTACGCCACTAATGTTAAATGCGTAAATATTCAGGAATTCAAATTTAACGTCTCTAATGATTTAGAAATTTCAAAACTAATTTCGTCAATGAAAACATCCTCTTGTGGGCCTGATAATATCAATATTAAACTTCTACAGATATGTTGTCCTCACTTAATTCAATATTTCACCCATATTATAAATTTTTGCATCACGGAGAGTGTCTATCCAGATATTTGGAAATATGCCTTTGTTGTGCCAGTACCAAAGGTGGATTCGCCTACTGAACTCAATCACTTGAGACCGATAAGCATACTGTGTACTTTGTCCAAAGTATTTGAAAAAATAATCGATAAACAAATTCGCGATCACCTTAATAGGTATAAGTTACTACCAACTATGCAATCAGGATTCAGACCTGGTTATAGTTGCACTACAGCACTAATGGATATTATTGATTATTGTCTACGATCAACTGACAACAATAAATTAACGATTTTAATTCTACTCGATTTCTCGAAGGCCTTCGATACAATTAGTCACGAACTCTTATTATCTATATTGCATTACGTAGGATTTGGTCCATCTGCAGTTTCTCTAATAAAAACTACCTTAGCAATAGGAGACAAATTATAAAATATCAACACCTTTTTTCTGATTCTAAAGAAATGTTGAGAGGTATTCCACAGGGCTCTATTCTAGGATCCTTACTTTACTGCATTTACACTAACAATATTGAAGCTTGTTTTAAAAATTGTAAATACCATATGTATGCTGATGATACGCAACTTTTCTTCTCTTTTGCGTTTAGTCAACTGAAGGAAGCTTTGTTTTTAATTAATAAAGATATGGAAAGCCTGTTGGAATACTCTACAACGCATTCTTTGCGAATTAACTCTAACAAATCTCACGTTATGTTGTTTGGTCGTAGGAAGGACAGAAGTGCTGCTATTCCACTTTTGAAAGTGAATGTAGGCGATGTTACTCTATCAATTACTGATGTGTGCAAAAACTTAGGGCTGTTTATTGATAAAGAATTACGTTTTGACTATCATATCTCTCGTTGTATTCAAAAAGCTTACCATAATTTAAAGATGTTATACGCGCATCGCTATTGCTTAACTAGAGATATGAAGATTCTTCTTTGTGATGCCTTAGTATTATCACATTTTAATTACTGCAATGCAATTTATGATTCTTGCATTACAGATGGTACGAAGGTAAGAATTCAACGTGCACAGAATTCGTGTCTCAGATTTATCTTTAATATTCGTAAGTTCCAACGCATCACACATAAGTTACGTGAAGCTAACTGGCTCAACATGTCCAATAGACGTACATTACATACAACTGTCTTTTTTTTCAAAATAATACGATATAAAAGTCCTCCTTACCTTTTCAATAAGCTGTCATTTAGAAAGGACCAACATAGTGTAAATATAAGATCTAAACAGATGTTGACTGCTCCTATTCACAAAACATCACTCTTTAGAAGATCTTTTTCTCATAACATTGTAAAATGTTATAATAAAATACCAGAGTCTTTAAAAAAATTATCATTAGCACAATTCAAAATAGTAGATTATTTTACTAGGAGTTAAACAATATAATTGTTGAGCTTAAAAGTTTGCTGGCGAGGTGTTAGCCGAGACAGCAAATTAAGCGAAACAATTATATTTTTAACTCCAAGTGAAATATATTATTTTTCTTCAAGCGTTTATTGCTAGTTTTCATGTGTTATTTTCAAATTTTCGAGATTCTCGAGTCTTATAGTGACTTTTTATTCTCGACGAATCAAGTTGGTACTTTACTGTTACATGCATAATATGACATAACCGAGGTACCAACCTCTAAATAGTTGTGGAAACAAAATAACTGTTTTGCTTTTAATGTCTAGACAGTAAAAGAGTTTTTAGCGTCTGCCAGTAGTTCAATAATATGACGTTTTATTGTCGCTTGAAGAAAAAAGAATTTAAACACATACTATTCCATAATTAATTTTTATCATTTATTTCTTGGGTATTAGAAGATCTGATGTCGAACTTTGATGTATTAATATATACGTCTTTTTCTCTTATTATTCTTTTGTTTTTTATTAAATTTTTTTTTTTTTTTATTTTCTCTTTAATTTTTGTTTATATACTACTTTTTTACTTGTATTCCGCTAGTATAATATTATAACAAAATAATTAATTTTATCTGGGCCTGGTGGGAGACCAGTTAATTAGTAAGTATATACTACTTAACTGAACTAGGTCCGTTTTCCCTAGCTGTATAAACAACATATAAAAAAAATAAAAAAACAAAAAAAAATACATTGTTTTTTTTTGTTTTGAGGAAATTAATGTACTTATTATTATTATTATTAAATATTCTGGTTTGGGAAAAAAAAAAAAAAAAAAGCAAGATCTTTTACCTTCTACCGCAGCGAAAAAACGTGCACTTTACTCAATGCCACGTACCAAAATAGAATTGAAATTTGATAAAACTAACATACTGCGGTGGTTTAAAATTGTTTAAAATGATTTAAAAAATGAACTTAGGAATGAAACTCAAATAAACTCAAAATATTAGATTCAATCAGGTACTTGAGTTCGTTACCCTTTTATAATTATTAAAAGAATAGATTTTACTTACTATCAAACAAAACTATAATGCGTTAAATTCTGGTTACAAACAAAAAAAATCACTTTAGGTCTTTTTAATAAAGATAAATAGACAAAAAATCGCGGGGTTTACAACAGAGAGTCTACGCACTGGTACTAGAAAAATTTCAATATTCTGCATTCCACAGATATTAATAATTGTAAAATCTGAAGAAATCAAGAATAAATATATACAGTTTCTACAACAAAATTCGTACATGAAATTTGTTTAATGTAATAGTTATGGATTCCTATGTTACAATCAGAGCGATATCCAGATGTACTTGTATTGTGGAATTCTGAAATTTATTCATACTTGTGCATTTTGGATTTTACTTGAAATATGGTTTTAACAAAGCGATCACAACTGGGTGGTATTCAGGAATTTTTTATATTTTATTGAAACCTATTCTTAGAGTGTTGGTTGTAAAGTGCATTTTCCAAAGAAACACTATTCTTATAATCATTTATTATTGAGTTTTTTCTAAATTTTATATATTGGTAATAAGACCCGTGCACTAATACAAGTTTTCCTAGAGATTGTTGGCGTAATATTCCGTAGCTTAGCATACTTTGTTCTTGCCACATGACGCAAACCAATTTATACATTTCTTTTCGAGAAAAAGATAGATAGGGTATGGAATTATCTTCCCCACCTCGAAAACAATATCAGGTTTTCTATCTTTCATTCACAGGGTTACTGATCAAATAAGTGGCCTTCTTTAAACGAACGGAGTTAAACCTATTTTTATATCTTTTAACAAAGTTTTACTTTGAAAAAAAAGTATATTGTTTTTTAACATGGTTTAATCTACACGTAAAAGTAGTCGTACTATTCGTACCCGTGTTGTGGACCTAATCGTTGTTAGGGAAAAATACACATCTCAGTCTGGATCATTTCAACACTAGACACAAGATAAATTTTGACGATTCTTCATTCATTACTAAATCTTGTTCACTTCAATTGGAAAATTTAATAGAAAGTAGAAATTATCGAACATCTCTAAAACATTAATCGTGCCCGCGGTTACGAACTTTCACTCTTGTGGATTCCTATCGTTATTTCTACTGCCCCCACCCCCCTTTCAAGTTCAAACCAATCAGTGTTCTTATCCAGACCTTTATCAGTCTAGAATTTTCAATTTTTCAAGTCTTCGACCTGATGAAGTCTCTTGCAACAAATGACAAAACTTTGGTAAGCATCGACAAAGACGCTTTGTTTTGACAATACTTACTAACTTACTAATAGTTATAGCGATACCGATACTGATGATAACAGCTTAGCTATTGAAACACGTGTCCGAGTAAAGTTTTTGGTGCAGTTTTTGGTGTTTTTCTGTTGGTTAAATAGACGCTGCAGTTGGTGTTCCTTTCCCTTGGATTAAAATCAGATTGAAATCGGATTAAAATCGCATTGTTATCGGATTGTTATCGGATTAAAATCGGATTGAAATTGGATTTAAATTAGGTTCAAATTGGATTGAAATAGGATTAAAATCGAATTAAAATTAGATTGCAATCGTATTAAAATTGGATTGAAATCGGATTTAAAATTGGATGGAAATAGGATTGGAATAGGATTGAAATCGGATTAAAATCGGAATAAAATCGGATTGAAATCTAATTGAAATCGAATTGAAATTGGATTTAAATTAGATTAAAATGGGATTCAAATTGGATTGAAATTGGATTGAAATTAGATTAAAATTGGATTGAAATTGGATTAAATTTAGATTGAAATCGGATTGAAATCGGACTGAAATTGGATTGAAATTGGATTAAAATTGGATTAAGATCGGATTAAAATTAGATTGAAATCGGATTAAAATCGGATTACAATTGGATTGAAATCGGATTGAAATTGGATTAAAATTAGATTAAAATTGGATTACAATCGGATTAAAATCGGTTGAAAATTGGATTAAAATTGGATTAAAATTGATTAAAATCGGATTAAAATTAGATTGAAATCGGATTAAAATCGGATTACAATTGGATTAAAATTGGATTGAATCGGATTGAAATTGGATTAAAATTAGATTAAAATTGGATTAAAGTCGGATTAAAATCGGATTAAAATTAGATTGAAATCGGATTCCCATTGGATTGAAATTGAATTAAAATTGGATTTGAAATTGATAGAAATAGGATTGAAATAGGATTGAAATTGGATTGAAATTGGATTGAAATCAGATTTAAATCCGATTAAAATTGGATTGAAATTGAATTAAAATTGGATTTGAAATTGGATGTAAATAAGATTGAAATAGGATTGTTATCGGATTCAAATCAAATTGAAATCGGATTGAAATTGGATTTAAATCATATTGAAATTGGATTCCAATTGGATTGAAATTGGATTAAAATTGGATTGAAATTGGATTGAAATTAGATTGAAATTGGATTGAAATTGGATTGAAATTGGATTGAAATTGGATTGAAATTGGATTGAAATTGGATTGAAAATGGATTGAAATCGGATTGAAATGCAGATGAAGATGAAGAGAATGGGAGAAACTGAAGAAGAAACAGGAAAGAAGATACAATACGAAGTGGACTCTAGGTTTGGAGGAGGAAACACCATGTTAATAGTTAAAGAATAATGTAAACTGGAAAAAATAAGGTTCAAATTCCAGTCCGATTTCTTTTTTTAATTGTATTCATTTTTATTGGTAGAGAGATATAAGTTTTAATTTTTTTTACTTGAATTGGCAATGGATTTATTACAATATTCACATTATAAAACATTTAGTTTAATTGTTTAATAATAGGGGTCTTTGGATATCGTAAAATTATCTGCGCATTCGCATACGTCATTACGCATGCGCAGAAAGAATTCACGTAATTTTAGCGTTTGATTTTACGATATCCAAAAACTCTCTATAGTCTGTATACTATTGGCGCGGAGTAATAAATCATAATTGCTTGAAATAATTCTTTATTTTCTTGTGAAAGCGGTACTTCTACGGTTAAGTAGAAACCAATAAATTCTAACCAAAATACGACCATTGTGCCGCTCTTGCAGCATATCGACCCATCTAGGGTCTGAGAACAATAGTTTAATCTGTGTAAACACGTTGCCATCAGCCCAGGTACTGACGAAACGAGAATCATAGCCGTAGATGTGGGTATTATACCAAAATACAAAAATAATGGTATATAATACGTAAGAAGTAATATTTGTAATGTGATCTACTATACAAATAAAATAAATAACATATAACCACATAATAATTCATACCAAGGTAGATTTTACTATTATAATATATTTACCTACTAAAATATGATTTTCCAAACGTATCAGGTACCTACGCCACTGCAATACGGGAGATTCGATAATTCTGACAGGTTTATTACTCCGCGCCAATAGTATACTGAGTATAATTGAATATTATTCAAATAAATCCATTGCCAGTTCATGTAATAAAAGTAAAACTTTTAATTATGTCTCTTCACCGATGGAAATTAAACCTGTTCTTCTAAATAAAGATACAACTAAAAAAAGAAAAAGAACCGAGATTTGAACCCTTGTACGTTTTGAAATATTATTAAATATTTTTAATATGTTCGCTTAAATTTTAGAAATTATTACGCAAAACATTTTCTAGTGCACATTGTTAGATGTTCTGATAGTGGATATATCCTAAAAACACTTTGGAGACATATAAATTGAACTTTTCAAATTCCCCATGTTAAATAGAATGCTTTAGATTATCCGGGACACACGGTATAATATAAATAATACAGATAATGTGCAATTTGTATTTTGTGATAGAGACATGCGACTAACGCTAGAAAAGATTCGTTGTTGTAAAGTGGTAGCGAAGGTACATTTCTTAAACGGTGTCGCTTCATTTATAAAATCAGTAAATTTTCGAAAAACATAGTATTTTATTTGTACTTTGGTCATAATTTGAGTGGTTCAAGTAGTGGTTTTCTTCCCTAAAATATAGGGGTAAGTTTAATTTTTGTTCCTTATAGTACCTTTATGATCGTTATTTTTTTTCTTTTAATAAGGATTTATTAAACCCGACATCTTTTTTAACCTTACTTCCTTAACATGCGGTCTATGAGACCGATAAGAAATATTATATGTAGTTAACTTCCGAATGCGGTCATCAAAAAATTTGGGCTACAGAGTAGCTTCCTAGCTTGACATTTGGCTCCAGTGCATAGCGGACGGTCATCAAAAGCGGAAGTGCTTCACGCGTAATTAGGGTATTCGGTGTGTGAGACCGGCGTTAAAGAAATTGTAAAAAAATATTCGGTACATGAAACCGGCGTTAAGGGATTCGTTGTTATTTTAAGGTAATATATATCGTACCCATTATTATTCTCGGTTGCTAATATTATTTTGTATCTATTTAGCCAACCAAAATGAGTTACGAAAAAGAGCAGGCGGAATTGCAAAGACTCTGGAATGAGCTTGAAGGAGACAGTCCCCCAAACTTCGATGATGCAATGTCCGATGGCAGTTTGGAAGAAGACAATGTCGAGATACAAGATGAGAATACAGACAGCAAGCAAGAAGTTGAAACCATGAAAATACCTTTACGCGTACCTTCCTTTGTTGCCAAAAATGGTGTTAAATGGGAGAAACATCCAGGCAATAAAAAAGTAAGAACGCGTAGAGAAAATATTATCAAGCATTTACCTAATGTAAAACCTGCTGCTCTCTATTTATCTAATCCATCGCAATTGTGGGGTTGTTTTTTCTCTTATGAAGTATTGCAAGATATTGTTGAAAATACCAATATTTATATAGTAATAAAAATTATAGTTCTGAAAACCGAACTGCAAGACCAACAGACTTCTGGAGATAAAATCATTTATAGGTCTTTTGTATATAGCTGGGTGTAAAAAAAATAATGCCTTAAATGCAGCAGAACTTTTCAGAACCAATGGTACCTCCTTAGAGATATATCGTTTAACGATGTCGTTAGCAAGGTTTCAATTTTATTAGCTCACCTTCGATTTGACGATAAAAGAAGCAGAGAAGAACGCCAAAAATTGACAAATTGGCAGCAATTAGGATTTTGTTTACAAAAGTTAACGAAAGTTGGCCAAAATATTTTTCCTTATCGGAATTTGCCACAGTGGATGAGATGTTGCCAGGTTTCAGAGGAAAATGTTCATTTAGGGTTTACATGCCTAGCAAGCCCAATCGATATGGAATCAAGATATACGCGCTGGTAGACGCCAAGATGTTTTACTGTGCAAATCTTGAAGTATACATAAAAAACAACATCCAGGACCGTATAAACTAGATACCTCGAATATATCTTTATTACCACGGATCTGCCTACCAATTTCGGGTACTAATAGAAACGTCACAATGGACAATTTTTTTACCAGTCTACAGGTAGCTGAACTTCTACGAAATGAGCACAGACTGGCCATTATTGAAACGATGCGTAAAAATAGACCGAAAATCCCATACAATTCAATATAAAGCGTCCAGAAAAATCCACAATGTTTGCATTTAGAGAAAAAACTACTCTTGTATCGTATATCCCTAAACCACGTAAGAACGTCATCCTTTTATCCACAATGCATTATGATGACGAAATAAACAAAATAACAGGTAAACCATCTGTTATTATGGATTATAATGCCACAAAATCTGGAGTCGATATTTTGGATAAAATGTGTGAAAGCTACAATTGTGCTCGAGGCACTTGTAGGTGGCCTATAGTAATATTTTATACCCTCCTAAATATTGCCGGTATCAACAGTTACATAATACATAAAAACAATAGGAATGAACCTAAAACGCCACCAAGACGACTTTTTCTCGAACAATTGGGGATGGAGCTTGTAGATGGACATATTCGAAGGCAGGAAAATATTCCAAGGACAATACGGACAAGACTCATGGAAATCTGCTCGATAGACATTCCACATAACGCCCTTGTGGCCACTCATGGACGCTGTTATTGGTGTGGTTAAAAAAATAGAAAACCAAGTATTCATGTAGAAAATGTCTTAGATTTATGTGTTTGGAACGCTTACAGGGGATTTGTCCAGATTGTTCTCAAAACCCTCACTGAATCTCAACTGATCTCTTTCTTGGATTTACGTTTAGTTTAGAATTCTTTGTATTTGTTTAGTTTAGAATACCTTCTTTTCGTTTTTTATGATTGATTTCTTAGTTTTAAGGTGCTTCTGTAATTTCTTTTATATATGTGTTCTTTTGTACAAATAATAAATAAATAAAGTGTGTTTTTTTCCTTTTTTGGTCTTATTTTACAAGTTAAAAAGTCTTAAACAGCATTTTTGCATTTGATGCGTAGTCGGTCCCACAGACCGACGTTAAGGCAAATGTAATTTTTTTTTCACGTTAAGGAAGGAGGGTTAATGAAAAGGAAAAGACAATTACTCCAACATGTAATTTGTTAATTGAACTACAATTTGGTTTTCAATCGAATACTTGGATAGACTTCTTTATCTTCAATCACCGGCTGGATTTATTAAGAAACATCAGTTGAAGTGGAAATTTTCTTTAATCCCCAGCAGTGTATCCATCTCTCTTCGCATCCAAAAAAACTTAAGGAAATACGACTTTTGTCTTATCAGTTCCACTAGAGTGCTAGACGTTTTTCACAAATCCAATAAAAATTAACTATCAGTATATGATAAGCAAGCATAGCGTTTTTTAAATTTTAAGTTGTGTATTTAATTTGTATTTATAAAATTAAGTGGTGTCCTTATGTAAATATGTATAAATCTTCATTGTAAATTATGTTTTGTGTCTGGTGAAAAAAAGAAAGTGGATGGAAGAAAAAAAAGGGTAGTAATAAGAATAAAATGAAGAGACGAGTTGTTGCTTTTATAGTTATGTTAAGAAAAACCGAACATTTGATAATATAAAAAGACAAATAAATTAAAATTGAGTTAAAATTGAATTGAAATTGAATTGAAATCGAATTGAAATCGAATTAAAATCGAATTGAAATTGAATTGAATTCGAATTGAAATCGAATTAAAATCGGATTGAAATCGGATTGAAATTGGATTCAAATTAGATTCAAATTGGATTGAAATTGGATTGAAATTACAATTAATTAAGGTCAATATTTAGATTATAAACACGTATCTGAAGAACGAACAAAAATCATCAGACCACACGTCTGGATTAATAATTGACTGTGATATCGGATAACTTCCCTTGAGTGATGACTCAGGTATCAGTGTCGAAGAAGGCACCAGATCAAAGGTCGATATAGCATACACCCCCAATGTAAAATTTTCATTTAAGGAGCAGCGTTGAAATTGAATAATATTGAACGTACATCACTAGGAGATTGACAAATATTTTCACTCTTTAAGAAACAAATCCGAGAACGTTATTTTTAATCCTCTGGGTAGAAATTCTAAAAATTTACAAAATGTCGATACAGTCACATGTGGATTTTAAATTGATGAAGCGTTAGAGAAGTAATGAGTCCTCCAAAATTAGTAGTATAAACACATAAAACACATACTTAAAAACAAATAACGACATTTCAGCAAATTAATTAGAAGAAACAATTTAATTACCTAAAGGAAATAACGAATTGTATTCTGTATTTGTAAATATATATTCAAGGTTGTTAAAAGTAAGTTTGGTTGTCTGTCGCCAGGGGCAAACAGCGCTACAATTAGGGGATAATTTAATAAAAATAGTAAAAAAATTAAAGATAAAAACTTCTTCTAAACCTAAACCCAGAGGAGCTGTGCCTAAGACACTAGCCACATTACCCCTTTGAGTTGCTAGTCTTATTCTCTGTTTTAAATACGTAGAAGTTATTGACACACCTGATCTTAAACGTAAGAAAAACCAACCGAAGTTTTAGCATCTGGGCTCTAAAGCCACAAAAAAAAAGATTTTCTTATAATGTTTATATTTGTTATGTATTAATTGTTTTTTTTTAATTAATGAAGATAGTTGACCACTGTTTACATTTTTTCGCAGAAAAAATCCGATATTGATACATTAAACCTTATAAATATAACTATTTGTGTAACTAGTGAAAAAAGTGCATATTTAATGCACGATGCATTCATGCTTAGTGCAACAAATATGCTTTTTGCACATGTTGGACACAATATTTGTTCTACGATCGCATAATTTTTGCAAAAAATTAAAAAAAAAATAAAATAAAAAATAAATAAAAAAACTACTTTTGCAGTAGTGAAAAAAAGAATGAAATAACCTACTGTCATTTTACATTAATTTTATGTAAGATTTTATCAATAAAAGTGACGCTGAAAAATATTTGTTTTTAAATTTTTTTTATTTTACTTATTTTATTATTTAAATCATGATGATCTCTACCAATTGTAAGACATTTCAACTCAATAGAAAGGGCTTTTTTTATTTTTCCGATTGCAGGTTATCGTGTTTTTAATTAATTATTACTTTGGTCGTAAAGAAGATAGATAAAAACATAAATTATCAATAAAAACCACACCGCAGTACATTGTAAATCAATCATATTTAAATTAACACTATTTTGATTAATTCTCATTTAAATTAATTTTGTTTCTTTACGTGTCTGATTAAAAAAAAGTAAGGAAGACTTTTAAATAAATTTGGTTTACATTTTGCCATGCATTCATATATTATTAAACTATATCGTTAATGAATTGTTAATCAAAACTCAACATTATAAACCAATTACGCAATTACGAGTAGTATTTAACTTTGAATATTTATAACGTAAATTGCAATTGAATAACATAATTTAAATATTAGCGGTCTATTGAATTCGACGTAAAACCTATTATAAAACTAAAATAACATTGTTAAAATAGATTGGTAAAATTTGATATTATTCGTTCAGTGAATTTGGCATTAAATTTGTTCAGTAAACCGATGGTGTAACGATAGACCCTAAGGTGTTACTAAATCTTTGTAATTGACAAGTAAAGTAGTTCTTTTTGCAAACACAAATAAAAGTTCAATTTAATCCACAAGGAATAGAAATAGTAAGTGTGCGAAAAATAATTATTTATGATGTAAGCGATAACAGTAATATTTTATTTCGTGAATGAAAAAAATTATGAACGAGCAAACCTCATCTTTTAACACTTATTAATAACTTACAGTTATTAAAAATATTACTTTTAATGATAGTTATACAAGTATCAAGTGCGAGAAGTGGTTTTTTAGCCAAACGCCAATTCTACATAAACATTTTTATTTTTTTTTCAAATAAAAATTGTTTGTAATTTAATTATACATAACTTTTGCTTAAATTTTTTTTTTTTTTGAGTAATTACTGGAATATGACAATTACGTGAAAATAATTGTTTTAATAATATCTTCAAAAGTATCTGTTATAAAAAAAGTTATGGAAAAACTTATTGGAAACTATATTGTAAAAACTTTTATTGGAACTATTTTTGCTCAAACACATCGATACTCTTTTACACGTTTTGTTAGTATCATAACGGTGTGTTCTATGCAAAACCCTTGCTTTTTTATAATCGAAAGTTAATTAACTCCTTTATTTCTTTTATGTTTTATAGCTTCCCCCTTAAAACATTACTTGATGATGTGTTTTATTACAAACATAAGGTATATAGTATAGTACATATACACTTTGCTTATCATGCAGATGAGAATTCACGTAACACAGAATTCTATATTACACGCTATAGAAAAAACGTTTAATAAAACTTTATTAATATTGCTACACAATTTGATATATCACGTTGTAACGGTACCTCGGTAATTACTTACAAAATATTTTTTTATCAAATGCTGTGTACAACTAAATTAGAAACAAATTTTATTAGGCAGAAAAGTAGAAGTATAGAATATTTTAAAATCTACCTATTCTAAAAAAACTAATAAATGTTAATGAATTCAAATTCTAAAAACGTATAAGTATAACAAACCGAAAGTTTTACTCCCCTTTTTTTACTTTTTCTCGTTACAATAAATTACTTTGCTTAAATATTTTTTTTTATTTGTTAAGTTTATTTACTGACATATGGCAATAATTATTTTAACCAATAACTTCAAAAATATCAATCACACAAAAACTTGTTGAAAATTTTATTGTCTACAATTTTTGTTGAACTGTTTTATTCTAAGATTTATTTTTTAAACAAAATGTTTTAATGACACTACACACGTTTCATCCTCTTATACGTTTGTTGGTATCGAAATAATGTGAAATTCTGTAAAAAACGAACGTTTTTGTAATAATGTATGTCTATCTATTTTTAGCAATTTAGAAAATATTTGCAAATTTTGAATTTGAGAAAGATTTTTTTCCTTTTATCACGATGTCACGTTTATATGATTTTTGGTATGAATGAAGGTCTGTGGAAATAAATTTTTTCGTGTATATTATTATGTAAAATTAAAATTAAAATTGTTTATCGTTGAAATTAGTAAAATTCTTGTTTTATTCGACAAATCTATACCGATGAAAGTTTATTTATATTATTTTATGATTTAGTCTTTAATCCTCCCTAACTACTCCTTCAGAAACAGTCCCATAACCAATCTATTGTTACACTTCATAACTTATTTTGAAGAAGCATTTTTTCATGAAATATAGATTCATCAATACACTAAAGAACAATATTCAATTTACAAAAAAATACACAGTTAAGTATAAGGAACCTTATAACAGTTTCATAGTATATTCATTGCTACATATTCTGCTATAAAAATACAGGGTGTTCCATTTAGAAAATAAAAGTTATTGGCATTTAGACATTGCCGAATTGGTATGATATTTTGGATTAACCTGTAGTTCAATTGAAAAAAAATGTTTCTTTTCAGCTTCACCAACTATCTTAATCTGATAAAATTAGCATTATTTACATTTCCTATTTGTTAACCATATGGTTAATATCTATTATTATATCTATATTTTGTGTGTGTATACCTGTGACTCAAAAAGTTCTGTAAAATTTTATGTCTCTTTTGTTAACAGTTTTTACTTTTGTATCTTAAGTCACTACTGCTTGAGATTAATGACTACCACTCATTGTGGCACCTCGTCTCGGAAGCACTTTTTTTTTATAACTGCTACATCTTTAAAGATTGTCCACGACCCTCACCGACATAAGCTACGGGTAAGTGCACCAAAACGATTATAAATTTTCCTAAAATAAATTTGTCTACGTCAATAAACTGTAACAAACGCTACCGGATCGACAGGCCAGATCTAAAGAATATAGAACTATACTACCGTCAATTAAACATACTCAAAACTAGATAGTTGGCAATAAAAACTGACCTACGACAAGCATTCGTTTATTCCCCTCCGCTAACTTATGCTTATTTTGAGATGAGCCGATAACACCACCATAATAGTCAACAATCTACCAACTTCGATTGCTCATAGAGCTCATTTTGACGACACACCGATAGTAACCAACAACCAAACCTTCAACCACTTATGCAGCTCATTGTGAAAAATGGCAAACAATCAGATCATTACTAAACACGTCTAACAGTAGGTTAATAGTATTAACTAAGAAAAATGCCAACACTTAACTGTAACTTAGTTTATACTACTCATACGTGTCAATGTTTACACGAGATGTCGCAAGACACATATTTTACTTATGTTAATAGTATTATCTAACATATGTACCAGGTGTCTAAACAACTTTTTTTTATGTTGCACGATAAATAATTTCTGAAATACAGCGGGTAACCTCTCTTAGTCAGACACCTAATATACAGAGAGGATACTACACTAAAAATCAATGGGAAGACGCTGGTAAATTGGATTGATTGAGTGAATGAGTAAATAGCTTGGAGAGAACTTTTCAAAGCTGCTGATTTCTGCACATTAGTAAACAGTGGGATTTTTAACTTTCATAGGGAGACGACGTCTAAGCAGAAAAAAAGAAAATACATTTAATTTTGAGAAAATGATTTATAGGTAAATTTGTAGAGCTCTTCTTAAAGTTTGAGAATTACTGGGAAAACAACCGTGAACTCGCTCATACTCTTAGTGGTGGACATACCGTATTTAAGCATCTGATTAGAAGTGTTCCTCCTAATAGTATTCTTTTGTTGGATGAACTAACAAAACTTGGGTTACCATAAAATCGACAAAGTAATTTCTAATACAGAAAACATTGATTTCACATACGACACAAGAACGAGAAGAGTGGGAGTATAGTAAGGGTGTTATGTACAAAAAAAAACAAAATACTTAATTATTATTCTGAATGGTGTTTTTTTCTTTTCCTTTAGTGTTAATAAAGTGTAAGTGCACAGCTAGTCGTGTTTTTGATTCAGAGCAAGTTAATAATCAAATCCTCAATTTACATACATTAAATATTTTAAATAAAATATCAAAGTGTTCCTATCGGCATCAAATTTGCTATACAGTCATTACACTCTATTTTGACCAGTTTTTTGGTAACGTTTTTTCCGATTTAAAAAAAAAATCAAAGTTGAGGACTTCGAAATTTTGGATGTTTAATAGTTTACAATTTGTGCCTATCTGATCTCCAAAGAGCACTTTGCTGTTATGCAAAAAGATTTTTTAAATTTCAAGACCAAACTTCATTTTTTTAAATTAATATGTCACAAATTAGTTTCCAACAAAGCAGTGCTAATCACCAGAAGTTCAAAATTCAATTCAAATATTTTTTGTTTTTTTCAAGAGACGACTAAACAATAGGGGGACACAATGTAGATAAAGTAACGAGAAGCTATTGTGATTTTTCAAGGTAGTTACATAACTAGCAACATCTTCAGGCAAAACTATTTATTTTTGATTTCTTAGTTTTATCACTTCAAGAACACTTTCGATGATTTTACAATTAATTTTTTATGAACTTAATTGTTTCTTCGTTGATTGAATTCTGGTTAAATTTTTGTCGTTATACATTATTATTATATTACTGCATTTTTATTTTATTTTTTTTTTTAAAGATACGACCAACATGATTTCCATCGCAAATTGCAAGTCATTTGTATTTATAGATTTGCCAAAAGCGACTTTAATCTTTTCAAAAAAAAAAAAACAAATAACAAAAAGGCATCGAAATCGGCAAAAATTAAAACTTTCGTAAATTAATCTGTTATTACTATCAATGGAAAGTTAAAAAAAATTTCTACAAAAAATGAAAATGTGTTTTGGGCCGTTTGGTGTACGGTTTACGAAATATTTACATTTAAATTTTTAATTTTCTTGTCATAGTGACGTCAGCAACACAAAATTCCATTTTTTCATTTTTTTATTTTTGTAGTAAATCCGGGCTTTTTGAACCTTCTTATCACCTTGACAGGTTCATAATTCGTCTAAAAAATGTTATCTCAATGTTTGTGAAATAATTTGATTGTCTGTGAAAATGGATTATTAATAATTTTCATGAATAAAGCACAAAGTTCAGGACCTAACAACATACAATAAGTTCCCTAAAATCACTTTCAACAGAGGCTGGTGTCGAATTGATCAACATCACAAAAGTTTCCGATGCACTGCGATGGCTTCGTCGTTACAGGTTGTACAGGCACGATCTTAATATTAAACTTATTACTATTTGACAATGCATATAATTCATTTCAGGAAGACAATATTGGTGGCAATCATGGAGATTAAAATGTTTAAAACTCAAATCAGATAAATAATGTACAAATTATCAACATTTGTATGCAAAGATTTGTAGCCGAGTGCAGACGTAACCACCAAAGTAATCATAGCAATATACCGTGTGTTTCGGAAAATCTGAAGCATTCTGTTTAACATGAGAAATTTGAAAAGTCCTATTTATATGTCCCCAAAGTATTTTTGGATATTTTCACTGTCATAACACTTAACACTGTGTACTATAAAACGTTTTGTGCAATAATTTCTAAAATTTAACAAAACATATTAATAGTTATTTACATTCGCGTGCGGAAAATTAAATTTTGCAGCGCAATATGTTTTTGATGCACGGCACGTCAGCTGAGTGCTTTAAATTTATTAATCGCTGTAAAATAATTTAACGCACAAGATTTGTATTAAATTTTTTGGCCAACGGTTTTTAAATGGTAAATATCTAAAATTAACAAATATTTTCCTGTCAATTGTCAATATCGGTCATAAAGTGAACTGTAATTCAGAATACACAAGATGGCGGTAATCATTTACATGAAACTAAAAATATTCCAAATCAATTTATTTTTTACCATTTAACAGTAAAAGAGTTATGTAATTGATGATTTAGTAGGCGGACCATTTTACGCACACTGTGCTTGCACTGTACATAATTATGAGGTTTCAGGGTTAGTAGTTTCAGTCTTAATTTGATGTTTACACGTCAGGAAGGCAAAAAATATATACAAAAATATTTAATAATATTTCAAAACATACAAGGGTTCAAATGACAGTCTTTTTCTTTTTTTAAATTGTATTAATATTTCTAAAAAACGACTTTCAATTTGATCGGTAAAGAGACATAATTAAAAGTTGAACTGGCAATGGCTTTATTAGAATGCTAATCAATTAGAGAGTTTTTTTAGATTCTATCGAAGAAGGAAGGATCCATAATGATTTATTGGCGTTGTTTTGAAAATAAATTAATTAAAAACATGAAGACTGGAACTAATAATATATTTCAATTAACTTGAAACAAATATAAAGATACCAGTTACAAGTTTCGACTTACAGAAGAAGAAAAGTCATCTTCAGACTGGAAATACAAAGAACTAAAATGTATAATTACAGATTGTACAGTTTTTTAAATTTTAAAAATGCTTACATAGAGAAAAGTTGAAGTAAAACTAAAAGCTGCAGTTTTTTTAACTTGAGTAATCAAAAATTTTATAAATAATAGGGATAGATATCAATGTGAATTAGAACCAACCATCTTATTAAATATTAATTTTGAGAACACAGGGTAACTTGTGCTCTGCAGCAACATAAAGTTGAAGTACCAAATGAAGTAATGTAAAGATATTTAAAAAAATACATAAGATAAAATAACATGTTAAAATTTTGTAAAGTGAGGTTGGAAAATAACAGTGAAGTTGTGTAAACTGTTAATATAGGAAATTGTAGAGCATAAATTACTATTAGAATAAAATACCAGGTGGTAGAGTGTCTGAGACAGTTTAGAATTTAAAAAAAATTTTAAAAAATAAACAACTTGAGTAAATTTAATTGCACATGAGCTTTAAGTTGCGAGGTATGTGGCTTCCAATTTCAAATATTTTTTTTTTTATTATTTTTGTTTATATTTTTTTTTTCTTTATATTATTTATAATAAAAAAATTTATTATATATTTATATTAAATCGATGAGATTGATCTGATCATTCAGTAAAAGTTGTTTGTCAGCGGTAAAAATGTAAATAGTGGCTTCTAAGTAATCTAAGGTCTGTTTGTTATTATGGTTGTTAGTGTTGAAAAGATGTATGTGTTCGCTTAACTTGGTCTTAAAACTTCTAGCAGTTTTATCTAAACAAAACTGCCACATTAGCATATCAATTTATATATGCCACTTTTCAAATGATGGTCAGACGGAGTTAGTTGAATTAGAAAAATATTAGACAAGTTAGGAAGCGGAGTGAAAGCAAATTTGCGGTCAATTATATGTTGGAGTTCTTTAACTAAAGTTGAAAATTGAGGGATGAATGGGATGGATTTGTATTTTTCATTTTTGTCTTTAGATTGAATGTTGGATAAGGATGAGAAGAGTTTTAAATTTTGTTTTTGTAAGTATTTAGAGTATAAATTATGTCTATGAGAAAAATCGTTGGACTCAGCTAAGTAGAATATTCAATTTAATTCTTTACGTAAGTAAATAAACTGTTAAAAAATAGAAGCTGTTGATTGTTTGCCAATTCAACAGTGAAAACAATTCTCGGATGTATGCTGTTGAGAAAAACTAAAAAACCTTGAACTTCATGTTTGTTACCCTCAAAAATGCAGATAACATCATCGACGTATCTCCTCTAAAACTTAATACGTTTATTGAAAAGTTGGTTCTTGTTGATTTTGTTTTTTTCTAAATTATTGAAAAATAATTTGGCCAAGAAGACTACTCATGTTGAGTAGATTGGAGATCAGGGGTAAAACTCCTAGAGGTGGAAGTGAAGGAAAAAGGTTTGATGCGTCAAAGGAAATCAAATATAATTGTTACAAATCGAATGTAACTTATTGTTTACTAAAGTCTCGATTAGTTGTTTATTGTTTGTAATAGAATAAGTTGATGAGAAGTTTAATACTTTTACAATTATATGTGATAAGAATTATATTGATAACAAATGGGTAGATGAATCTTTACAATTGATGTGGTTTCTTTTGCGCATGCGTAATACATTCGTAATGACGTATGCGCATGCGCAGAAGAATTTACGATATCCAAAAACTCTCTATTATTCAACAATTAAACTAAATGTTTTATAATATGAATATTCTAATAAATTCATTGCCAGTTCAAGTAAAAACAAGCCTTTACCGCAAAACTCCACATCGCCCCGATAAGCAAAAATAAAACTGCGTTTTAGGAAAAATAATTCAAACAAAAGCTATACACAATACAATTTACAACAACTTTTTTTTCTCAACTTTTTTGTAAAATTGATATTGGTGGAAAATTTTTTACAACAATTATTGTCACGTGATTTTTATATCTCAGTAATCACTTATCCGATCACAAAATAGTTTAATTAAAAGTTATGTATAATTAAATTATTAACAACTTCTACTTGAAACAAAAATGTGTAAAATAAATATTTTAAAAATTCAAAATTCTGTGTAAGTTAACAGCCCTTTTAGCTACATAGAATGTGCAAAAAGATTAATCAAATCTGCGGATTTGAAAATAAGGCCTATGTACAAAGTTTCATAAAAATCGGACGGGTGTTAAAATTTTCGATTTGGAAAGCGGTGAATAACTCCCCATCTTATTTCACAAGAGGTGGAGTAAATATTCAAACTTATGCCTTTTTACCGATATAATTAAAAGCCGTTTTTTAAAAATAATAATACAACTAAAAAAAGAAATCGGATTGGGATTTGAACCTTCATACATTTTGAAATATTATTAAATATTTTTCTAATATTTTTAGTATGTTTGGTTACATTTTAGTAATTATTACGCAGAACTTTAAAATAAAAATGGTTTTTTAGGACTCCTTCTTTGTGCAAGGTAGGAAAATAAGTAACTCAAAAAGCTGTGATTGCCGACGTTTTGCCCCTCATTGTGAAAGCTTTTTCAAGGCTTACACAAGTATCAGTTGGACATCAGTTTAATTAATAATATAACCATCAAAAATTGTTGATTACGTCAATATTAATATAAAATTATTTAAAAACTTGTAAATATAAGTATAAAAATTTATGAAACACATACATGACTTGTAACAACGAACGACATTAATACATTAATACATTAATGACGTTTGTTGTTACAAATCGTGTTTGTGTTTTATACATTTTGTACTACAAAAATTTAAAATAATGTGTGTAGGCTTACAATACTGTAGGTACAGGGTGTTTCTATAAGAGTACGACGGAGTACGAAGGAAAAAATTATTCGAGTTCTGTTACTTATAATTTTGCTTTATAAGACTATACCGTGTGTCCCGGATAATCGGAAGCTTTTTGTTTAACATGGGAAATTTGTAAAGTCCGATTTATATGTCCCCATAGAGTTTTTAGGATATTTCCACTATCAGAACACTTAATAATGTCTACGTATTGCGTAATCAGGTAAGTATTCCTCCAAAAATTAAATTTTAAAATAAAAATAGTCTTTTAGGACTTCTTCTTTGTGGAAGGTAGAAAAACAAACAACTCAAAAGAATGTGATTGTAACGACTTGTAACAACAAACGACATTAATGTGTTAATGTATTAATGTCGTTCGTTGTTACAAGTTATGTATGTGTTTCATAAATTTTTATACATATATTTACAAGTTTTTAAATAATTTTAAATTAATATTGACGTAATCATCAATTTATGATGGTTATATTTTTAATTAAACTGACGTCCTACTCATAAGCCTTGAAAGAGTCTTCACAATAAGGGGCTAAACGTCGGCAATCACATTCTTTTGAGTTGTTTGTTTTTCTACCTTCCACAAAGAAGAAATCCTAAAAGACTATTTTTATTTTAAAATTTAATTTTTGGAGGAATACTTACCTGATTACGCAAAACGTAGACATTATTAAGTGTTCTGATAGTGGAAATATCCTAAAAACTCTATGGGGACATATAAATCGGACTTTTCAAATTTCCCATGTTAAACAAAAAGCTTCCGATTATCCGGGGACACACGGTATAGTCTTATAAAGTAACAGAACTTGTCAAATAATTTTTTCCTTCGAACTCCTTCGTACTCTTATAGGAACACCCTGTACCTACAGTATTGTAAGCCTACACACATTATTTTGAATTTTTGTAGTACAAAATAAATATTAAAATAATTCAATAAGCATTCATTAAAATTAATCTTATTATTTTCAGGTATTGCATTTCACTGTAATTTCGAAACTTTATACGAACAATTAAATAAAAATATTGTTATAATTTAACCGAAGTTGTTTTTGATATTGATTGTTAAAAGCAAAGATACAATTAATCAATGTTCCTATTATATTTTCTGACGTGGAACGATAAACTTTGTTTCGTATGTCAATCAATACTCCAATTTCCTTGAAAACTTAACGACAAATTTATTTTACTAATATTATTCCTTACAAAGTCCATGAAAACATTTTCAATTAATGTTTCTTTATCAAAAAAAAAATTCCAATTAGGTATGTTTATTTGTTGTTAAACATCAAACGTCTTTCAATTTTTTTTACAATATTTGTTATATCCAATCATTTCACTTTTACTGTATGTTTAGGTATGTTATCATATTTTAAAATATTTTTGAACAATTTTATTAATGGTGTAAAATATTAATAAAAGACAACATACTAAAAAAAAGGAAAAAGACATGTGAAAAGGTATGTGTTATGTGAACAAGTATTGCGAAAACGGATGGATGGTTTCTGGTGCTACTACAAAAGTTTGTTTTGTGACACAATCCGTTATGCAGACTCAGTGTCCGCCTTTAGTTGCGTTTGATAATATTTCTGATCATTTTCCGAGTATTAGTCGCAAAGTTTCATATATTTCTTGTTCTCGGCCTTGAAAACTTGGTAACACCATTGATTATAAGAACTGTCGGAACGTTAATTGTGATCGGTGACGAGGATGCGATTGGTTACGTGAGTGGAAGTTCAAAATTTCCTTTTTGATCATCCCTCAGAGATTGCGTGGAGAATTTTTATTGCAAGAATGTGTTGGTCTAAAATTGGTTGTGCGTCAAACAATACCGCATCTGATCAAGTTTCTTAAGGACTAATTTTTCAAGGATACCCTGTGCTGCTGACGATAATCATTACAATAAAAAAATTTGCAAAAACTTATTTGGAACTTGTAAACTATTAAACATTCTTAGGTATAGCAAACTTGAGATTGTTTACCATTGCTTTCTTCTTGTCACTTTAATGATTGCTTGGTTTTTAAGTTGTGGACATGCTGATGTAACGTGGGCAAGTACTTTCTTATTTTAAATAAAAACAAGAAACTAAATTGCTTTACCTTATCTTACGGTAAGTGATAAAGACCGATTTTTCACTTTTCTCATTATTTTATGCACTTTTTCCATAGTGGGTGAAAATCGTATTAACGGTGAGATTGCAAGAGATCGTTTTGTAATCTACTCGCAAAAACACAGACTTTAATGTCTTTAAGTCCTTAGGCACAAATGTGTTGCTCCCATAATGTCACACGACTGTTTCGCACTTCAAAAACCAAAATCCTTACAAATTCAAACAATCCAAAGAGTGTTGTAATAGACGTTTTTGGGAATATCTTCTGAGTGCACAAGTATTTGCTAGATCATAGAACTGAGTCGCCGGTAATCAACGCAAGGACGCAACAACCTATTTTTTTTATTACCATGTTCAAGGAGCTGGCCCATGGTAATGATTAATAGACGAATAATTCCTGATTCTATTAGTTTATGAAATTCAAGTTTAACATTTTGAATTTATTACTTGACAACCGTCTAAAGCGACTGAAGAGTGCTAAACCTTTAGCGTCAATGTCCACTACTTGATGTTTTACGTCATGATTTGCAGATGTGGGACGCACTAAATTTAGAAAATGCTCTGTTTCCATAAATCGCTTTTAGTTCAGTTACTGCCGATGGTTTGCACTTACTCTGCACTTGTAAGAAACAAGGTATTATTTTCTATAAGTTTCTTGTTTGCTAAACCTACATTTAAGTTAAAATATGCTAAAAAGTCTGCTTTAATAATAGCATCTATCGCTTTAGCTATTAGAAATGTCCACTTAGTAGTAAACCTAAATTAATTGTCATAGTCTTGTACAAGAACACACTTATTGGGGTATCATTTTCTGCTTGCAAATCTAAGTTAGTAGTCGTGGTGGCACCTTTCGGCGTAGCAAATGTTACGCTAAAGTTTGATCCAGTATTAATGAGAAACTTTAAACCACTATTGTGTTCGTCAATGAATAGGGTTAATGTCTTGCAGCAGATGACGCTACTTTCTTGTTTTTTTGGGAATTTGCAAGGTTGTGTGCCAGGAATACCCACAACGCTTCCTGTTACGAGATCTACTTTTGCTACGTGAACGACTGCTTCTACATAGATCTTGACCGTGTAAATGTTTTGTAACTCTTCAAATTTTTTTTTTAAATCTATTATTTGAGATTCTTCCTTTATAACTACAACAGCAGCTGGTGGAGTGATTTCAACCATTGGGTCTAATTGCTTTAGCGTTAGGTTTAAAAGTACCAAAATTAGTTGCACAATTGAAAGCATTTGTTGCATGAATAATTCCTTCAATGCCACATCATTTGCATACCTAGAGTCTTGCACCAATTGTTTGATATTTTGAAGCAATTGTGATAGAGTTTTTTCTCATAGTGACTCACCGGCCATCAGGCGTTTAAACCGCTAAGCATTGCTTAGCGTAGTTCTCTTTACAATAACTTCCTTCAGTTTGTATCTGACTCTTGTTTGTCTGGCTTAATTAGTAATTCGGATACTTCGTCTGCAAGTTTAGGTGGCAACACGGTAATAACTTGATAAAATTTGGTTTGTTTGTTAATCACCATAGAATTCACTTGCTGAAATCAAACTTACACTATAGCAAACAATAATTAAGTTTTATTTGGCTCTAAAGTAATTGGTGAAGTAGACACGTGTTTGCGATATAGCACTAGTTGCCTCTTGTGTCGCTGCAAGTGCGTCTTCCATATTTGATGATAGCTATTGAAACACGTGTCCGAGTATAGTTTTTTGGTGCAGTTTTTTAGTGTTTTTCCGTTCGTTAAAAACATGAAGAATTAAATTGATTTATTTTATTACCTTACAAAGTTGACTACGGAATGGGATGATTTTTTACCTTTTCCATACCTTTTATACACTTTGCCCCTAGCGGGTGGAAATAGTATTAAAGGTGGGATTGAAAGAGAGCTTTTACACTTTGCAGCAACGCTACACTGAACCTATTAATAAGTCCAGATTTTAAGACTGTATATTTACCATCGATCAGTGGCGTTTTCCGATATACATTTTAAATCGATATTAGCCATTCAGCCAGTAAAAATTGTTCTATTTACAAAAACCACATTTGAGAATTTTTTAGCTAAAAAGAGAGGTGTAAATTTTTAAAGCCTTTTCACACGGTTTTTACCGTCACGATTTCTGACCAATTTAGTAATACATTGGGTTAGATGTACGCTTTTACATAGAGTGTTTATTTGTATTAAAAATGAAAATCAATGTTGAAAATTTGATTGCGGCAATCAAATCTCGTTTGCAATTATGGGATACATACATCTTCCAAGGTTTATAAAAATATAAATGAAACAAACAAACGTTAAAGAGAAGTGTGTCAGAAGTTGGACAAAGATGCACGTCATAACAGAAAGAAGTTTGACGTACAGTTTAGAGTACCAATCAGTTCGCTATCAGTTCAGTTTATTTCGGTCCGCAATTCACCAGTACGAGTACAGTCTAGTCAAATTATCAATTGAAGTATCGGCCCGCTTCGAATCCATCGGTCCAATTCAACCTGGGCTCGGATCTTCAGCTCGACACATGATACCACGATCAGGTATCCCCGCACGGCATATAGTACGCCAATTACTATGTGCTGACATACACCGTCTTTATTCATAAATGTAAATAGTATAACTCGATCACGGTACGTCTAATAATAATAAACACTACAAAATACGACTTGACCAAATTCTTTCTCTGATTCAACCCGGTCTAAACGCTACAATCTTATAAATTAAATTTGCCATTAAATTCTTTTTTCTTACAATTCATACTTGAATTGAACTTATGACACATTAAAATAACCGAACCTGATGTAAACCGTGAACATAAATTGTTGACTGAATCATGTAAAACGCTAGACGGCGAAAACTGTCTTATGTAAAAAAACCTTTTACTGTTACAGGTTGCTGTGGTGGGGATTGTCGTTGCGTTTGCAATCATGTTGGTGTTAGGAAAAGCGGTTTTATGGTTGCAGCTGAGTTGTGATGTTTGTAGTTTTATTTACAGCCCCGTTAATTTGCGTTGTGAGGTAGTTACTAAGTCTTTCCAAATCAGTCACTTTACTACAGACAACAACATGATGACGATTATGAGGTGTAAAGTTTAACTGGCTGAGCTGAACTGACACTACCGTGTTGCATAGGATAGTATTGAAGTAGTGAACTATTTCACAGTAACCACATCACCATATTGAATATATTTGTTTAATTTTGTCATAAAATAACAAAAATATCTCCGTCTTTCCTAAGTACATACTATTACTACAGCCCTTAAGTAAAATCTGCTATTTAAGACGAAAGGCTCAGTTACTGGGTTATTATTCTTCTAAATGCTTATAATGTTCGTGGACTTGTATGGGGCATAGCGCAGAAAATTAAGCATACAACAAGTGCACTAAATAAATTTAGATATCATAAATTTAATCTATATATACAGAGTGTGTCTCGACGATAGCATGTTAGACAAATATTGAGAACAGAAAAATCGATTCAGCTGAAAACTTGACAATTTTAGTTTTCTTAACTACCGTTATTCCCAAACCTCCCTACAAATAAATTTCAAAAATGCCTAATACTGAAAGCATAGTTCAATACTATGTCTAACCGTTGTACAAGTTTCGCTTATCTGCCTTTTATGTTTCATTAACCCTTATCCGGGCAACATAATATCTTGACGTTACCGGGCAGCACGGGCCTGCTAGGCCCGTTCTATTTGTATGTGCTTGGGAGGTGAGGTTTATGTATATATGTATATATAATCAAATGTTTTTAAATTATTTAATACAAACAGACATTACAACAATTAAATTAAGAATTATTTACAACAATTATTACACAATAATTTCGAATGTTCGTTACAAATATTTTGTTTACATTCGCTACACGATTGTTTTTGTTTACGATCCTAACTTTAGGACACAAATAGCATCTTCTTCTAATATTTTCTTTATTTTCTAATTTTAATTTTTTGTAGAAATTGGTTCATCTACAAACTGATTCATACAGTGCTGGATACTTAGCTGCAACCCTCTAGATTGTCTTCTTCTAATATGAGGAACTACTAAACTCTCAGATAAAGACAACAAAAATAAACGCCTCTTTTCGTGTTTATTTTTGTTCCAATCTGGTTTTAGATTGGTCCAGATAACATAAGCTGCGACACCACTTACGTCTAAAAGATTCATAAAAATGTAAATGGCCAACGATTTGTTTTACGTTTACTCATGTATTTATGAACCATTTGGTCTAATGTATCCACACCACACTTAGTGTGGTTATAATACATTACCATTTCTGGTTTGTTCTTATAGTCGCTATTGTCTCCTTGATTGTGATGCATAGTTGACAAGATTATCACACTTTTGTTCTTTTTGGGTACATACGATACCAAAGATGCATGTGATGTGAACCCAAAAATTGAACTTTCTTCATTCCGTTTCTTGCTAGGCAAAAATTCTTGCGGTATAAAGCGTTTGTTTTTTTTCACAGTTCCTACGCATGTTAGTCCATTTATCAATAAGCGTTTTGCTAACATATAATCTGTGAAATAATTGTCAAATGTCACGTTTCTGTTTGAATTATAAAACGGTTCTACTAGTTGTTCAACTACACTACTTGCGAGGCCTTTCGCAACTTGATTGCCTTTTTTTCCGATGTAGGGAATCCCATTTAGAGGATAGTACGTTTGGGAATCGCATGCCCACCAGATCTTCAAACCATATTTATCAGGTTTTGATGGTATATATTGACGGAATGGACATCTTCCTCGAAAAGGTACAAGCTGTTCATCCACTGTTATATTATCTCCTGGTAAGTAATGCTTTTGAAATTGTTATTGACCATTTCCCAAATTTCCTTTATAGGTGCAAGTTTATCTTTTTTCTCCGTGGATTACGGGTTTCTTTGTTATCAAAACGTATAAATCGTAATAAATTTTTAAATCTTTTCAATCCCATAGTCCCTCGAAAAATTGGTGGCCCGTATAAAGCACTCCACAGCACATCATAGCTGGTTTCATTTGCGCTCAGATGGCCAGCGCTCAGTAACAAACCGAAAAAAGCGCGAATTTCGATGTTGTCACATGGCTTCCAAATAATATCTTTCAACATCGATTTGGCTTCATTGTTTGTACGTAAAACAATTTCAGAGACTATATCGTCGTCTAAAAATAAACAAAAAGCGTCAATTGGTTCGTCAATAATTTTTCCCTGCGGTATTATCGCTTTATGCAACTTTGATTTGATTATGTTACACGAACGAAATCGACCTGTAGGAGCAGGTTGGCTGCTCCATTCTGTGCCATCTTTAGAACTGTATTTCGATGTAGGAACAACATGTAAATTATGCATCTCTTCGCCTTTATCCAGTTCTTGAATGTCTTCAGCTTCACTAGCAGATGAAACATGATCTTCTTCTTCCTCGTCACTTGATGAATCAATTACATATTCTATGTCGTCGTCATCTTCCTTCCATGGATTTTGGGCTATTTTTTCCAGTTCTGCGTGAGTTAACTTTCGATTCATTCTTATGCGGCACAATCACATTCACAATTGCATACGAACTAAACTTCAAAGAAGTATTGGCATGAATATTTATACTTGTACTATTATCTTTTCATAAATACAGGGAAAGTTTTCTTTTATTGTAAAAACCAAAATTTTTCACTAATTAGCTATATATAAAGACACTGTAATTATGTAGATGCTCATTAGATAATCCTCAAAAGCAATTATTTTCGATAAACAATTTAGGGCTTACTAAGCCCGCTTACCCGGTAATGAGTATTTAGAAGGATTTGCCTGATAAGATTAATATACACAAAATATAATCCAAAATTTTTCATAAGTAAATAGCAAATACTGTTTTGAAAGAATTCTAGAATGCATTAAGTCAAATTATATTTATTAATATAAATATTGAAGTTTGATTCCGTCGTCGGGCCTACTAGGCCTCCTTGCCCGGATAAGGGTTAAATATTAATTTTTCAGTAAATTCAAATTTTCTAACGCTTGAATTAATTTTTTTTAATAATGGTAAGAGATAGGTACGTCAAATCTGGTAGTAGAAGACGTAAAATTTTATGCGAAAACCAAAAATAAAATAAAAATTATGTAAGCGTGCCTGTGGTGTGTGTTTAGTTTCTCATATGATAAAACATTGGCAACTAGATGCTATACACTCTGTGTATGGCTGGTTTACTTATCTTAAATAAAACATGCGCCCTCAGAGACTAGTACATTTCGTATTTACCACATGAATGAAAATATATTTGGCTCATGGGGGCATCAAACCCTCGACCCTCGCATTATTGGCATGACGCTTTAACTAACTGAGTTAATGGGCTTTTGCATATCTCTATTGTATATGCCGTGTGTCATTTAGTGCGATATTGGACGATATCTCGTTTCATGGTAATGTCAGAAAAAAAGTTAAATGCAAAGTTGTTTGATGTTTTGAAGTGCATAACCCAAAATTAGTTTAGTATATTTGGGGTACTATATAAGTGCGATACCAGACAAAATTTTATTATTTTTTAATAATTTTCAAAAAATGTTGACAGATAAGTGACCTAACATTTTAATTTATTACACCACCAATTGTAATGCTATGAGGTTAATTTTTGGTCTACACAAGAACAAATGAACATCATTTAAAGCCTCGTTTAAAGTAACCCCAATTTTATACAGAGTCTTTGTTATTCACATTTGAATTTGCGTAATTTTAAACATCCATAACTTTCTTGTTTCAAACGGAACTAGTATTAACTATTTATCTCATTCAATGAAAAATATTATTTTCTACTAGTTTGCCATAGCATTCTCTATTCCTAAAATAAATATTGTCAAAGATATTAAATAAAATTTTACTCGGTTGGCCATGGATGACACGGTTTTGTATGCAACACAGCGAAATATGAAACACCCTATACATATTTTTTAATTTTTAGATTAACCCAAAGTTTCAACACTTTTTATTAAGCGGTTTAAAAAAAATGAAAACTCACAGGCTAAAATAAAGAGGCCACATTCTCCTTAAAACTTTAACTGCTCATTGCTCAACATTATCTTCCAAATCATTTTGCAAAAAAAGTTAAAAGTTGTCTCTATTTACCATCCTGTTGAAGAAATAAAGCCCGAGAAACCTTCTTCCAATTATGCCTCCCCATATATTAAGTGACCATCTATGTTAATGATCCAGTGGTATCAGGTTTCTTGGATTTTCATCCGCATAATAATGGAAGTTATGACGGTTTACGTAACCGTTTTTATTAAACGTAGCTTCGTCTGTGAAAAACACAAAATCAAAAAAGTCCTGTTATTCTTGGATCCTGTTTAATGCCCAAAGACAAAAATTACGGCGATTAACAAAATCTTGGTTAGTTAAATCTTGCAGTAGCAGTACATGATATGGGTGAAATTTGATTTTCCATATAATTTTATTGACGTTGGATTTTTCCATACCATCTAATTCCCGCGCAATTTACCTACATAAAATATGAGGATTTTCTACTACGGTCTGCATAACAACCATTTGATTTTCTTCACTTGCTGCTGATTTTTTTCTTTCCAAATTTCTTTTATAATTTACGTTTAGAGTTCTTTCAAATCTTTCTTTAAGCTTTTCAAATGCCAAACAATTTGGATAACGTTCCGCCTGAGAAAATCTTTGTGCGTAAATTCTACTTGCTAGTAAACAATTTTCGTCATCGAAATTTAATGTTGAAAACAGAATTATGTTTACATTTTATTTAATATTTTTGTCGATATTTATTTTAGGAATAGGGAATGCTATGGCAATAGAAAATAATATTTTCCATATAATATAAATAGTTGATAGTAGTTCCGTTGGAAATGTTTAAAATTACGCATATTTAAATTTGAATAACAAAGACCTTGTATAAAAATTGGAATTACTTGAAACGAGGCTTTAAAGAATGTTCATTCGTTCTTGTGTAGGCCAAAAATCAACCCCCTAGCATTACAGTTGGTGGTGTAATAAATTCAAATGTTAGGTCATCTACCTGTCAACAATTTTCGAAAAAAAATAATAATTAAAAAACTATTGACTTTAGGTACAGGACATAATACACCAAATTAATTAAAAAATGTACAAGGAATTTAAAGATCTAAAAATTTTCGGGTTGTTCCATTGAAAATAATAAAATCTTGTCTGGTATCGCACTTATGGAGTACCCCGTATATACTAAACTAATTTTAGGTTATGCACTTCGAAACGTTAAACAACTTCACATTTAACTTATTTTCTGGCATCATCCTAAAACGAGATATCGTCTGATATCGCACTAAATGGACACCCTGTATAACTCAGAAGATACGAACTGTGTGCCTGCCTCTCTTGTGTGTTCAGTTTCTTATATGATGAAGTTATTTTACCACTTTACACAACATTGGCAACTAGATGCCATACATTTTGTGTATGACTGGCTCAATAGGGGCGACAATTTTTATTCAAAAAAATTTCCAACAATGTCTTTATACGATAACAACAATATTATATTATGCAATCGATCATTCTGCAGTTATCGTAACAAACTTGAAAATTTGTGCTAGCGGTGAGAGTATCTTACCTACTCAGACAGCTCAGAAATAAAGTAGCTTCCAGTATATCACAAGATGTCAGAAAATGCATTATTTTTGAATAAACAAACTTAATTCTATCTAAGTATATCCAAAAATTGAATTAATAGGTAAATGAGTTTAACCCGCCATCGGTACCGCCTCCTACAGTCTCACGATTGGTAACGCGTTAGATTTTGTCTAACATCATTATTTTTACTTTATTCGTCCTATTCCTGAAAAAGTATTATTGTTGATATAGCATAGGTATTTGTCAAATCAAATTTAACAAAAATAATACAATAACTTTATTTTGTTCATATAATTTGAGAATTAACGTTTTCTAATGTAAACTGGTAACTTAAATATTTTTTATTGTAAAATGGTAAAATAATAATAATACATACACGACCCTATTCTTAAGTTTTGTGAAATTATTTTCTCATGCGAATGACAAAAATTTTCGTCTTTCTCATGAGAATATAATTCCCCAAAATTCAAGAATAGAGGTCCTGTAAGTAAAAACTTTAACAAACAGGACAAATGTGAAAAATAAAATAAAACTTATGAATCTTCTTCCTGGTTGAAGCAATCCATGCAGGTCAAAACAGTTTTATGTATATGTTCTTTGCATACTGGCTTCAAACATCCATCACAAGAGTACTGCGTAAACCGATTTTTTCTTATTGGACAATAAGAGCACCGTGGTTTAGTGTTTTCCTGTTGTAGTCTTTTATCTGGAACTTTCTCAATTTTTCGACTCAAAACATTTATGATTTTCTGCTTTAGAAGAATAGATAAACAAGTGACACTAGATCGTCGTATAATGTGCGGTTTTGTAAGCTCTCTAGCTAAATTCGTTAGGTATAGCCTCCCTTTCGGTTTTCTGATTTGTATTGGTGTAATAAATTATTTGGGAATTAATACCAGCAATATTCAGTAAACTGCAAAATACCGTAAATGGCCATCTGTTGCTCACTCTTGTTACATTATATTCAGTCTTCATTCTATCTACCACATCTACTGCTCCTTTGGTAAGATTATAAAAACTTATAACTGACGGTTTCTTCTGCTCTCCAGTGTTTGCATCAATTTCATCATCTTTGTGAAAAGTTGATAACATCAACACATTCTTATTCTTTTTAGGAATGTATGAAGTTAGCAGGCTTTCGTTGGAATTCATTCCCCAAGCAAACATGCTACTATGTACAGATCGTATCTTTGTATCCAAAAATATTGGCGGGATCTCCCTCTTGTTTTTCCGTAATGTACCGACTAAGGTCAGACGGTGGTTGTTTATTAAATCATTTGCTAACGGCACCGAAGTAAAATAGTTGTCCATGGTAACATTTCTACCAGTACCACTGCAATGCTTTAGAAGACGGGTTACGACACTGTACGCGTCATTTTTAGTTGATATGGGCCACTGGGTTGTTTGCCGGCATATATTTCAATATTATGCGTGTAAAACATTCTAGCATCTACGACAGCATAAATTTTAATGCCATATTTGGCAGGTTTGTTAGCTATGTATTGCCTAAACAAACATCTGCCTCTAAAGGCTTCCAGCATTTCATCCACTGTTACGTAGGAGCCAACAGAGTAATTCTTGACGCATCTTTCTGTAAATTCGTCAAGCATCTGACGCACAGCGGCTAAATTATCTCTTTTAGATCTCTCAGCTCGAGTATTTTTGTCATCAAATCTAATATTTTGTACTAAAGCATGAAAGCGGCGTTGCGACATAGTTGCAGCAAAGAATTCTGGAGCTGTTCCATCTGTCGCCCACAGTTCGGATGTGTTTAAATGTTGAGCCCTCTTTACACCTGCCAAATACAAAATACCCAAGAAAGCATTGATCTCCTCAAAATCGGTTGGCAAATTATGTTTGTCACTTCCTTACTCTAGCTAATTGCTTATTTGTGAAGTTTGTAATGTGATCAATCATTTCATCGGAAAAAAAAAGTTTCCAACATTCCAAAACATTCTTCGCATTTTTGGCTATTCCTTTTACGCCAGGTAATTGGGTGATTATATTATGAGGTGCAGTTTTACCTGGTTGTTTTGTTTGTTTATGAACTAACCATTGAGTGCCGTCTTTACCCGCATATACAGGACCATTTTTCACTTCTCTTTCCATTTGAGGAACCTCGTGACTATCTTCACTATCTGAACCTGATTGCTCTGTATCGGTATTATGAATACTGTGATCGGAGTGATCGTCCTCGTCTGATAAATCACTTTCACTTCTAGCCGACGTACATGGCAGATCATCTTGTATCTCCTCCCAAAGAGCTAACAATCGCTGTTGCTACTTTTCATACGACATCACAGTGTCACAGATAAATAGTTTTGTCACAAAATTATAGTTTTCAAAGCGAAAAAATCTTCCAAACAACTAGTTCACTAAGTAACAATGTCAAACTTTACCGTTACACGATAGGTACCGCGTTAGATTTTAACTAACAAGTTTACTCGAGTCCTAACAAAGGCACACTGGTCACGTAAGCCACAAAGCTCGAACAGAGTAATGGTGGGGTTGCTGCGGAAGGTTCTTGGGAAATCATAGCTAGACGGGGAGAAATCTACAGGTAACGGACTTTACAAAATATCGATAAATGTAACAATGTTGGATAAAATCTAACAGCGGTACCGATCGCGGGTTAACGTATAAATATGGAAAAAAAACGGTTACTACGCACACATTATTAAAGGGCTAAATACAATAAGAGACGTGTATCGTGATAGCAACAGCATCCAGGTAAAACATTAAATTGTTCCCGTTACAGTCGTATTCATGCATTCAATTTCAATGAGGTGTGAAGGAAAAAACCTATAAAAATTATTTTTATTTGGAAAGTAATTTACGTGACGTTGTTTAAAGCTCGCGTCATTTAAAACTTACGTAAGATTAGTTCAAGGAGGAGAAACTATCATAAAATTAGAAAATGTTTCAAATAAGGACGACATAATTATACAAAGGTTAGTAGCATATATGTTTAATGTAGATATTTTAAATTGCAAAAATATGCGCATCACCTATTTTTGAAACTCGTCAAATATGGAATTCGCAATTCTATATGAGAGCAAGTGTAGATATTTTCCACCAGATAAAGAGAGCAATCACAGTAATGACACCTTCTGTTATCTACACGTCCAACAATAATCTCTTAATGTTGAATAACAGCTGTTTGAAATTTACTTAACTTCAAATTAAAACAGATCACTTTTAATGCGTACACAGGTACATGTATAAAATATCTATTGGGAAAAATAAATACTGAGCGAACATAAAGTGTTGGAAAAGCTTCCAGAAACCAAATTTCACATTTCTTGTTAAAAAAAGTATTTTATAATGCGTGTATATAAGAAAATAGTATGTACAATTAGTATTTACCGAAGTATCTTTATTATAATTCTTATCAATAATAATAAATAAAAATATAATTTTTTACACTGGTACTGTTGCTGTAGAAATTGAAAAATTTTTGCAATTGTATTAAAAAATATATTTACTTTAAGAAGTAAAAAAATACAATAATTATGATAGAATTTCAGAATGACGTTTTAGTAATTTGTTTACTGTTGTTTATCTGTTTTTTTTTTTAATGGACGAATGTTATTTACAGACCAAGTGCTGAAAAATACATTAACGACGTTAATTTTTTTGTATCATACATTAATTAATTAATGATTCACTTTCAGATATTATAACATTTTTCAGAATAATATATAATCTATTTTATCCCTTATTTAATTTTAGTTGTTTAATTAGGTGTAATTAGCGTACAATTTAATCTGTCCTTTTAATGAAACATAAAAAATGAAGTACCTAAGTTATAGCACGTTTATAGCAGCCTTCCTCTTAAAAATCACATCCTTCCGTATCGGAAGGATGAGAACGTCATTTCAGAATCGATTATGTTTCTCCAAAGTGCTTTTTATTGTATTTTTTATGCACAAAGATAATTAATTATAAGTGTTGAATTAAAACCTTTCACGATATTTCTTAATATTATATAATATTCAGAAAAAATAATATCACGCAATATAAAGAAAGTTATTAAACACACTTTTGCATTCAATTATAATTACATTGCTGACAAGGTTTTTTACTAATAAAATGTCATTCGTTTAGTTCAGTGACCATTATTTAAAGTAGTTTACGTATGTACAGGGTGTTTCATAAAACTCAATTTTTTTTGTTTTTAAAATTATAATACGCGCTATATTTCTTCATTTTTAGGTACGATACAAAATGTATGAGGTTGTATTTATCGATCATTAACACTTCATAATACATTTAAATTTACGTTTGAATTCTTTCTCAACATCAGATTGCAAAAAACCTAAAGACTTTGTTGTTTTGCAAAAAAAAATATATTACAGCTATTCAGCTTACGCTACAATTATTTTTACAATTATAAATGTATTTTGTAATTTTATTTTGTCTCTCATTAAATTGCTAATAGTATTACTCGAAAAATCTGAGCAAATGAGATGCTTACAAATACTTTTCGTTCCGAATCTGTCACGAAAAAATTTCCAAAGTCAAAGTCGATGTTTGCACTAAAGAAAGAAATTTATAATTATGCGAGCATTATACAAGGTGTTTCAACTAGAGCGTTCATTAAAAGTTTATAGAGTTCCATCCAAAACAAAAATTAAAAAAATCTAATATTAAATGGTATTTTTTAGGCTTTTAGCGCTTTAGGTTATACCAGAAGTCGCTATTCACTTTGTAATTTTAAATGAAACACTATGTATATTTTACTTTTTTATATGTGAATCATAATTCTGGATAATTTTTATTAAGTACCTATCACGCCAACCTGTTATTGTTTTTAAAAATATATGAGATAACAAGTTGAAATACGATTAAGTTTGTAATTCAAAGATCTCTTTATTGCAATAAAAATGGTTGTTTGGAAACAATTTCTAAATTTATGCTATTCAACGTGAACTATAAATGTAAGAATTCAGTTTTTTTAAAAATGCAACACTCTATTTTTCGTTCTGTGATGGAATTAGAGTAAAAATTTGCTACAAATAACTTTGTCACATATTTAATATATAAAAAATAAATAAATTCTTATTTGTATAAATATTACTTTCGTTTTTATTTATTTTAATCCTTTTTGGCAAAAATTAATGCAGTTCAAGTAGGCGTTATATCTATTTTGGAAACGTGAATCAGGTGTCAGAATTTTGGAAAAACTAAATTTATCTCTCTTACAGTAACAGATCGACATATAGCTTTAATAAAAAAATACAATAATAATTCAAACTCAATAAAATCTACTTTTGCTTATCATATTATTATAGAAAAACACTCAGTTAAAAATCAACAACTTATTCATCTCTTTAATGTTAATAATAACATTAATAGCTATTTATTGTATATGTGTTTTAGTAGGCAGATTTTCCACGCAAGAATTTTTAATCGCGAGAACAAAGTTCGAGCGTTTAATTTTCTTAAGGGTATAATATGCCACTTAAACACGAATGCAATACAAGATTTTATCTACAATCAAACCAATTGAATTGAAAATAAGTAATCTGACAGTTCTAAAATTTCAATGTAATAGCAAATATTAGAAAATTTAGTGAAACTTTGGGCGGCTTTGCATTATTAGTTGCTAGGATGCTTGTTTATTAAAACAATATTTGTGAAAAAATTAGAAATCGTTTGTGTGAGTCGTTTTGAAAAATGTCAGAAAGTGATTCTTTGCCGGTAGAAATTAAAGCAGAAGCTGAAGAAGTAACCTGCAACTGTTGCCGGCCAAATGTATAGATGCATACATAAAAGAATTTGCTACCTTTAATGAATGGAGAGAGAAAAGAGGTGCAAACATCATAAACGAAGACGTCCTGTTGGCTTATTTTTTAAATGTAAGAAGCAAGTTTGCTTCCTCGTCAATGTGGACAAAATATTCAATGTTAAGAGCAACTTTGAATGTGCGTAGAAATATTGACATATCAAAATACGGCAAATTAATTGCTTATGTCAAGAGCCAATCAAAAAACTACAAGGCAAAGAAGGTAAAAGTGCTTGAGAGGGGACACATCGAATAATTTTTGAAAACAGCATCTGATGAATAGTACTTAATGATGAAGGTACAACCAATTTTCTTTTCTTTTGTATTTAATTATTTTAAATATTTCTAGGTTGCTGTCATAATGGGTGTTTGTGGACGTTTACGATGTAATGAATTGGTAAACTTAAATATTGAACATGTGAAAGATAAAAGATCATTTATCTACGTGTCCATCCCAGAAACAAAGACCAATATGTCAAAAAGTTTCACTGTATTAGACGAAGGATTCTCTGTTAATGTTATGGAGATATGCAAGAAATACATTTTTTTTGCGATATATAAATTCAAAATGCACCGTGCAACCTGTGGGAATTAACACTATTTCAAGAATCCCCTCACAGATTGCTTCTTTCTTAAAACTTCTAGACGCTAAATCCTACACGGGCCATAGTATGCGCCGTTCATCGGCGACTCTGTTGGCTAATGCTGGTGGTGATATTCTCACTCTTAAGAGGCATTGAGCGTGGAGGTCATCTAGTGTTATTGAAGGGTATATAAAAAAAAAGCGAGTCAAATAAAATCGATATTGCTAGAAAAATTCAAGGAAAATCTAGCACAATGCAAGAGATCTCCGCGATGCAGTCTTCCTCAAACGTGGTTTGTGTAAATGTAAATCTTGATATTGCAAATAAATTTACTTTTTATGTTAACGTGAATGTTAATATTAATGTTAATAAATAATTAGTACATTTTCTGCAAATTTTTCTTGAATTTTATATATTACAAAACACTAATGTTTTATGGAATATAAAACACTAGTGTTTTATAGGTGTTATAATACGTTTCATAACGGCATAATAATAGCTCTATAATATGGTGATTGTGGATAAACACAATTTAGATATATTCGAAAATATTTATATTCACACCACAAATTGGAACTCATTAATCAATAATCAAATTACCCTTTTCGAACTTTGTTTAAACTACAAAAATTAAAACATTCTGTCAAATTTAGTTATCTTCCTTTCCGCCATCTATACTTACATTTAAAAAATAATTTTATGTCAATTTGACATATCTTTTTTCAAAAATAGTATTGATTTTTGAATGTAAGTATAAGATTAGTTTGTTATTATTATTAGCGTTTAATTTTGTACAGATTTTGTCCGAAGAAGACTTTAATTTTATTATAAAGTCGAAACCGGTAACACAACTTATAAATACAAGTATTGGCTGACAAAAAAATGTATTTTATAATTAATTAATAAAAAAGATTCACAATTATGGTTTCCATTTTAAAAATGCAAAAATATACATAGTGTTTTAAATAAAATAGCAAATTTAATAGCGACTTCCGGTATAACCAAAAGCGTTAGAAGTCTAAAAATATTTTAGATAACTAAAACGTAATCAATTTTACATAATTCAAAATTTTCAAATTTTGTTTTTGGCCAGAACTCGGTAAACTTCTAATGAACGATCTCGCTGAGACATTCTGTATAGGTTTTCCTAATTGTTTTAAACTATCATTACATAATATCTATCATTTACTTATCTTAGATGTCGTGTATAAAACGATATCATTTGATAAAGAAAAAAATGACCGATGTAGAACAGGCCCGGCGTAAAAACGACGACGATGAATTGGCGGCGAAGAACTGGCGGCGTCAAAACGTCCTAGACCCCACCAAGGTACAGAATAAGCATACTTAAATATGAAAATATAAAGAAAAAAAACTTGAGAAGAAGAGCTATCACTTTTCTATCAACAAGACAACTCATCTATTAGCCAATAGATACAAATAAAATCTCCGAATTGCATTATTAAATTGTTACTGCAATATCTTTTGTTTTTTTTTAATAACAAATCCGCAAAATCATATAGGGCCCCACTAAGGGTTTTTGTACGGTTGTTCTAGCCGAACGGCCAAAGGAAACTAGCAACATGTGGGGTTTTTTCAAAAGCATTTTTTGTCGTCTATCCGATTTTGCATTAAAAACTGAGGGTTGCCATTTAAAAGTTTGATGTGCCGTCATTTTCATTAAAACCAGAGGTAATATTTAAATTCAGATATGCTGAAAAGATGTCTTCTCAGAAATAAAATTTACGGGTCTAAGTTTATTTTTTTTTTAATTAATAATGTGATTGCAATTTGTTTTGTCGGCGTTAGCCCACCTAGTACTTAGTACTCACATAATCAATCGTCTTAATGTTCCAAAGTTAATATCCTCAAAAACCAACTGGTGTATACAGTGTGTCCAAGATAAGAACGAACGGCATGGAGATCTCGAAAACCGTGAGAGATACAGAGTCGGTTAAATTTGGAAAAATTTGCCTACTCGAGGGGTCGACATTTTGCTGTAGAGAAACTCGATGAATTCGGCTTACTTTCAGAGATATTCAAAAATAACCGAAATAGTGCCATTTCGTTTTCGTCATATTCTGAAATTATTCAAAAAATTACCAAAAAACTGAATGCACTTTGTCAATGCCACTCTTTCTGCTCTATAAGATGGCGTTTACGAATTTTTACTAAAACGTTTTGTTTGAAAGAAACAGTCACCAACTTTATTTTTTCTTATAGCATACAAAAAAAGTACACACTGTATAAGAAAGAATTATTTATTACAAATTCAACGATGTATACACAATATGGGTATTTGTCATTTTATTGAGAAAAAATAACGTTTTATTAAATTTCTAATCTTTTTGGTCTAGTGTGCGGTGAATGAAACCATGGCAACAAAAAAATGAAGTTGAATTAAAAATCGGCTTCATTTCTTTCATTGTTAATTCTGACAGAATTTATTTGAATGACAAAGTAGTATCAGTTTACCAACGTTTTTCAGTGTACGTCATATTTTACAATGGAGCAAGTCATGTTTTCAAATGAAGAGAAATTTGATATGATATCCTACTACATTACATGCCGGAGAGATTCTGGAGAAGCCGAACACTTGTATTTGATCAAGTACCCGGAACGGAGGCAACCAGGAAAGTATATATTTAGGTGTTTGGCGTCCATTCTAAAACAATACGGTTCACTCAAGCAACCTGTACTGTCCCGCCAAAAACATTTGGGCGCAGCAACATTTTCTGCTCGGCGTTATTATTTCAACGCATACTACATCAAACAGATTTAAAATTTACGTGTTCCATTGTAAAATATGCCCTACAGTGAAAGCCGTTGCTAAACTGATACTACTACGTCAATCGAGTCGATTCTGTCAGAACTAACAATAGACTTCATTTTTTCGCTGCTATGGTTTTATTCAGCGCACACTAGACCAAAAAGATTAGAAATTTACTAAAACGTTATTTTTTCTCAATAAAATGACGAATAACCATATTGTGTTGAATTCGTAATAGAAAATGCTTTCTTATAAGAAGTGTACTTTTTTTGAGTGCTATAAAAAAATAAAGTTTATGATGGTTTCTTTGAAACGAAACGTTGTAATAAAAATTTGTAAAATCCGTCTTGTAGAGCAAAATGAGTGGCAAAGACAAAGTGCATTCAGTTTTTTGGTAACTTTTCGAATAACTTCAGAATATAATGAAAACAAAATGGCACAATTTTGGTTTTTTTGGAATATTTCCGGAAGTAAGCCAGACTCAGTGAGTTTCTCAACATTAAAATGTTGACCCCTCGACTGAGCAACTTTTTTCAAATTTAACCGACTATGTATCTCTCACGGTTTCCAAGATCCCCATGCTGTTCATCCTTATCTTGGATACACCGTATATTCAAAAACTATATACAAAGCAACCTAAACTTGAATATTTGTTTGCAACAACTAGAAGATGTTGATAACGGAGTACATTACTTTACCCAAACCATACAGGCAGCAGCACATTTAGCCACTACCTCGGAAAAACTGAGACAGAAAACAGAAAATAACATACCTGTGCATATAAAATACCTTGTAGCTCAGAAAAAAAGAACGCGATGTGTATGGCAAAGAAGTCATAACCCAGCAGACAAAAATGTATATAATAGATTAACACTGCTGCACAAAACCAGAAACACCACGTTTCTATCGTACATTACGAACTTATCAGCAGACGACCACAACATTTGAAAAACCACCAACGACGGAAACTAGAGAAAAACAGAGCAAGACAAAGCTACCACGTTTGTTGAACATCTTTAACAAGTCTTTAGCGCACTTGAACATAATAATAACAATTATGATAACCACTTTTTAAACTCCTTGTTTGCTTCTTGTCTGATAATGCTAAATTCTTTAGTCCAAGCAAAGTTAAAAACATAATATCAAGATGTAACAACCACAAAAAAACCGGTTTTTGATCTGATTACTGGTCAAATATTAAAACAACTAACCAGAAAAGGACTAGTATTGTTAACTGTAATTTATAATAGTATTGTCAGGCTATCATACTTTTTGATTACTTGGAAATTTGCACAAATAATTGTGATCAACACATCAAATAAACCTCCAAACAGAGTCACTTTGTACTGGCATATAAGTTTGCTCCCAATCATGTAAAAAATTCTTGAAAGGCTTCTACTTAAACGATTCTTTAAAGATACGTATATACATACATTAATACCACCCCATCATTTTGGCGTATGCAACAATTCCATCAAAAGCTATGTACAACAGCATTTCTTGACATCGAACAAGCTTACGATCAAATTTGGCACAATGGACTAATATACAAACTTAAATCTTTCCTTCCTACGCTTCACTACCTTGTCACAAAATTCAATCTCACTGACAGGTACTTTCAAGTACAAATTAATGCAGTAACCCTAAAATTATTATTCCGTAAGTTGATGAGTTCCTCAAGGTAGTGTTCTTGGTCCACTCTTTTATTATTTGTACAAATGTATCATAAAACTTATCGGGACGTATGCGGTTCAGCTTTGGGAATGTGCAAAACCATCGAATACCTAAAATTATACAGAGAATCCAACCTAAGATACTTCGAATGATCTTCAATGCAACATGGTACGTCAGTAATAAATTCCTACACGATGACTCGGGAATATCGCTTGTACAAGAAGAAATTACCAGATTTACTAAGAAACACTTTGATCAACTCCCTGATCATCCCAATGAAAAAGCCAGGCATACATTCAACCTGATATCACAAGAAGACTTAATAAATAATCGTCTACAAATATATTAATTCAATAGTAATCAATTGTAAAATAATCGGGAGTGCTATCACTGGATAACATTTCTCTTTATGTATTGTACCATAAGCACATTTATTTATATTTATATTTATTTTAAAAAATTTAAATCTTGCGTCACAGAAATACATAGTTGTTATTATAAAGTGGATAAACAATAGTTTTACCACTTTAATTTGCCAATTTTGCCTAGTTTTTCCTTGACTGAAGAATTGTTCTCTATGTCTTTTAAACCAAAAACCTTTCCTTTCCAGTTTACCACGAGTCCTGTAGGTAAGTGAAGGTGATAGTTATTTTACTAAGAGTTTTTTTCTTCAACTTTTTAACAACTTCACCGATTGGTTTGAAATTTTGACACTTAATAGAGAAGTATTCAAAAAACGAGAGTTAAGTATACGGGGTGATTCAGTTATGTGTTCGCGGCTTTTTATTTTTTTTTTAATTTTAAAGTAAAAGTACTATAAACCATATACAAGGTGGTCCAAAAATATAAGTCGCAACCTTACTACGCTTCTAAGCATAAAAAAAATTTCTTTTGTTCGGTTTACTTATGTAGGTACGGCCTTCTAAAGTTTCAATTCAAAATTGTTTTTTCTTATTATCTCAGAAATGAGTTACAGAAAAAATCTAAAATTTTATATGGTATTATTTAAAAAAATTAATTTTGGAATAAACATATTGTTACTGACAAAACAATGTTCTTTCAATTTAGTGTAATATTTTTCGAGGAATTAGAAAAGAAGGGCGTTGGCATTTGTGGAGTCACATCTTTGAGATGTAAATGTATTATGGTATTTTTCTTTTTCTTTTATTCCAGTGATTTAAATCTTAATTTTTGACATTTATGTATAAATAAATTTATGAAATAAGGAAAATAAATTTTCTGCAATTTACACTTGTTTTTCAATGACAACTACGCGATTACAATTTTTGATCCAAAAAACAGGCATTTTTTTCGTTATTATTTTGGAGTGTTTTTCTAAAGTCATTGTATCAAAAAATACCCCATTAACATATCACAAATATTTTAGTCAAGAATTTGTGAACAAAACAATAATATTTATTTAATAAAGAAATCTGATTAAAAGATAGCATCCCCAATAGTAAAAATTTTCTCACATAAATAACAGTGGACTTACGTGAAAACCTTGGGGTACCCTAACGATCAGAATAGATTTAGACAAAATACTATCTATATTTAAGACGTGTACTAGAATCAATCAATTTATCTACGGCCTAGACACACATATATTTTGCAAATGCAAATGTTTTATACATTTGTACAGATTTTACATTTTTAAAATCATAAAACAATAGTTAAAGTTCTGACAGTAAATGAGAAAAATTGGAAGAAATAATGGTTACAAGTTTGAAAATTTGAGAACAGGCTGGTTTTGTGCTTCCTTTGAAGTGTTTACCCGTACCCCCTCCCGAGACAAAAGTGTTAAAAAAATCAGTTTTTCGTAAATAACTCAAAAATTATCAATTTTATCAAAAACAAAAACCATAAGATTTTCATTTTTTATTTTTGTCTCTGCGATCAATAGGAGCCGAGATAGATTTTAAAAATTTGACTATTTTGCGGCAAAACGGTAAAACGTACGCTCGCAAAATGCTTCAAATAAAAGTTCTATAAAATTTAATTATGAATTGTTTCCTTTATTAAACAACTCCATACAATTAATATTGACAAAGATACAATCATTTAAGCATTTTCCTCAGACATAGTGGCTGCACTTTTGCATAATAAAATTAACAATAAGTCAAAAACGATTAATGCAATTAGTGCGTATAATAAAAGTTGTAGTGAATTAGTTTTTTAAACATAATTAATTTTTCTGCAAATGCGTGTGGTAAAAGATCGTACGTCAAATAGTTTGCTATTGACAGCTGTTTGAAGTTATACTCAAAAATTGACATTTAATTAAGATTCCCGATTTTCGCTAAAAAACGACGTTTAAAATTATTTTTAAATTGGTTTTATACTATTTTTAGTAGTCAAATCTATATTTGTATTCCGTTTTGCTTAAATATCTTTGTTTCCATTGGTTTTACTAGAAAATTGTATATATTATCTAAATCACAAAAGATGAGCCCTACATCACTGTTCGAAACCATCAAATACACAAGTTCAATATCGAGTATGTTTTGTTTTACAATCAAAACAAAATGAATGATTATAAGAACGTGAGAAAGAGATAAAAATAATTCCCTTCTATATTTTTTTAAGAATTATGACTTCAGTTGTATTTTTAATAAACAATCTCTGTTTTATCGATCCTGTGTTCAACAATTACAACGATCATAACCAGTCTATTTACTTGTATTAATTGATTTGGATTATCTTGTGTTTTGTCATTAGTTGTACATATTCGTAAATATTTATGTTGAATTTACATTGAAGTCAATTTTACTTCGTAACATCTACAGATGAAAACTACCGTAGGTGCGATAATTTTACTGCAACGTGAATGGTTTTTGTTAAAATTTTTAAAATAAACTTCAATAAAAATAAATAAATAGTTTTGTTTTCACATTTTATCTCTCAAATTGATTTTAGTAAATTAATTTCTAACCTATTCAGATTTCATATTTCCTAATTCAGATAGTACAGTAATTGAAAATTTCCTATAAAAAACACTTTGTCACCTATGATTTTTGAGACAAAGAAGAGCTAGCATACAATTTTTTTGGACTTTTCCAAGTATTAGAAGTTACTCTTTTATCATTTCTAAGTAATGTTACGATTTCATTTTGTATGGAACACTGTTTATTTGCATCTACATTTTTGTTATTAATGTTGTAGAACCAGTACGGTCCTCTATGTATTTAGTTTGGTATTGTATCCAGTTAACATAAGCGCGCGTTGATTTTATAATTTTATATTACTTTTTGTATTAGAATTTTGTTTGACGCATTACCTAATTTTGTTTAATTGGATTCCCGATTGCTTTGGGTTAACTCATTAATTTAATTTTGATTGTTTCTGGCCTTTATTTTCCATCTTGTTGCTAAATAATATTCGGTGCCGCTGACCTATTTTCAAATTGCTTAAGGTGATACCATTTACGCAGGTACGATTGAACTTTAAATAAGTACTTTTGGGTTCAGTGATAAGCAACTAGGAACTGGTATAAGGTGCATTTTGTGGCGTGGACATTTTTCCTGTTTGTAAAATTTCGGGAATCATCCGTAGGGATAATTTAGTCCGCCAGAATATTAAAGATTGCGGAAAAGATTTATCTTAAGTTTGTGCCTTTTCGCTTTCCAATACCCTTTTTTTGTGGATTTTCAGCACCGTTCCATCTGGTTGGTTATTTGCAATTCATTTATGCATGCAGTCCAAAAATTTAAGGTTTTTTGTTAACTCTTCGCTCGCATAGTAAGCTACAGGGTACGACGAAACAAAATTAAAACCATTCATAATCGTCGTTTGGATTAAACGCTCCTGCACACGTTCCGAGGGTTTTTTTTGTCGTCCCTCCCTGGAAGTTATTCAACAGATAACTTATTAGTAATTAAGAGCGCTGTCGTGTACGCAGAACCCGGCAATTAAGCAAAGTAGAAAGTTTTGATTACCAATCTACACAAAGGTCAGATACCTATTATCTTATGTATAGTGTGCACGTTTATGTATATATATATATTATCTCAGTATTTGTCATTATTTTGGTTTTCGGATCTGAACAAATGCAAATCTGCATTGCACGTAAATATATTAGTCAGTTATATCAACTTTACATTGTTTTAATCAAACACCTACGGATATATGTAAATGTTCAGATTTTTCTGTTATGCAACAATCTACGCTACCATTAAGTTATTATCTAAGGTTTGTACTATCTAAGGTAGTATAAGAAAGAACTCAATTGTTGTCTAAATGTTTTTTGTGGCCAAGAACAATTTAGATTGCGTATAATTATTTTATTTAACGCAATTTTTCGTAATGTTTTCGATCAATACAAGATGCACGCAAGTACGTAACCGTATTTTAGTATTTTTTTTAAGTTACCAAATTTATTGGGAGTGTTTATTATATAAATAAAAATTACTTGGCGCCCCATAATTCATGTGATCATTTTTTACCCAGGGCCCCTTTCCACTGTATCAAAGCTGGTCGTGAATTAAACACTCTCCCCATTGTCACCCGTGTTATTGAGTGGAATCTGACAAAATGGCGCCCAACGTTGGCGCTGTCTAGAAACTGCGCAAGTGAATATGGTCTTGGCGCAGTATTGTCGCAAACTTATCCAAATGGCGCCCAACGTTGATTTTTAATAGTAGTTGTTGCATAATTTTTTTAGTGGTAGTTATAGTATACTTATCTACTTAAAGCGTTACACTGAACATTTAACCCGATTAGTAATACGTTATACTGATTGTTTTTTTAAGTTTAATGTCATATTAAACACATTGCTATCTCTCGGTCATTATATTGAATTCAAATTATTTTAATTATGGATTTTAAGTTCGAATTAAATAGACTCGAAAAAAATGAGCTCACTTACGAGCTGGAGTACCGTGGGTTAAAAGCTTTAGATAATGTAGATGACATGAGAAAGAATTGCGCGGTTTCAAAAGTTAGAGAAGAAGGGAACCTGGTTACATATCCCGAGTATCCTTTTACATTTAAACAAGATACTGATTATGTTTCGAAAAAATTAGTAGAAGCTAAATCCTTACTTTCTGTTTGCGACGGAGGTTTAAAAAGTCAAAAATATCTTAAAGCGTCAACAAAATTAGCTCATATTTTTAGTCGAATTGATTGTTCCAAACCCCAAGTTGACAGTGAAGTTATGCAGCGCTCTCAACTTCTAATAGAAATAATAAATACACATAGCAAGGGTTAAGTCCCCTGCAATTGTCAGTTCTTTTTAATTCAAACGAAAGTGACACTACTTCAAGTTCCGATGATGATTCTCCAAATGCGTCTGCTTTATTAATGTCTCCGTCAACGTCGGTTGTGAACTCCGAACCTCGACTAAAAACAGTTCCAGTACCACAATGGAATTAAAAATTTGATGGTGAAAAATCTAGTCATTCTCTTAATTCATTTTTAGAAAGGGTTGAAGAACTTTCAAAGGCTCGTAACGTTTCTAAAAAACTTCTTTTTGATTCTGTAATTGATTTGTTTACGGGAAAGGCTTTACAGTGGTATAGATCCGTTCGTGAAAAGGTGAATGATTGAAATTCTTTAGTTTCTGCTTTGCGTAGTGAATATTTGCCACACGATTATAACAAAAAATTGTTTGAAGAAATTAAACTTCGCACGCAAGGTCCCAATGAATCAATGACTATGTTTTTGGCAATAATGCATCGATTATTTAGTAGATTAACTTGTAAAGTGTCAGATAAGATTAAACTACAATTAGCCCTTGATAATATTTATCCATATTATCGTTCATTATTGAAGTCAAAAACAATAACAAGTTTCCAAGAACTTCGAGAATTAGGAATAGAGGCTGAAATTGAAAAACAACTTGCTTTGGAATATATTCCACCTCCAAAAGCTAACAAAGCTTTGGAGCCGGATTTAACCTACGTTGGCGATACAGATGAAATTCCACTTCCATCATCTTCTATTGTAGTTGATGTGCTGTCTACAAATGTTAAGTGTTGGAACTGCATAAATTTTGGTCATAGCTGGCGAACTTGTACTACTCCAAAAACCAAAAAATTTTGTTACCGGTGTGGTTTATTAGATGCAACTACAAAAACTTGTGCTAAGTGCAATTTAAACTCTCAACAGAAAAACTAACAGTTCGGATAGTACCCTCTTTATTGTCAAATACTTCGATCAACCGTTTTACATTGTCGTCAAAAAACAAAATTTTATTGGACTTTATTCTTGATCACGCTGAAGGGGATGAAAGACCCCATCTCAAAGTTCAAGTGTTAGGTTTTGAAATTGTAGGTTTATTAGATTCTGGTGCATCTCGGGCAATTGTTGGAAATCCGGGATTAAAAATTTTAAATAAATTGGGTTTTTCCCTTGAAAGCGATGAGATATCTCATTGCACAGTTGCAAATGGATCAAAATGTGAAACTGCAGGTATATTTCAGTACCTTTCCAAATTAAAGACAAAGTTAAAATTGTTTCGGTCCTTGTAGTTCCTTCATTACGACATACTTTAATTTTAGGAACAGATTTCTGGAAAATTAATGAGTTAACCCAAAGCAATCAGGAACCCAATTAAACAAAATCAGGTAATGCGTCAAACAAAATTCTAATACACAAAGTAATACAAAATTATAAATATCAACGCGCGCTTATGTTAACTGGATACAATACCAAACTAAATACATAGAGGACCGTACTGGTTCTAAAACATTAATAATAAAAATGTAGATGCAAATAAACAGTGTTCCATACAAAATGAAATCGTAACAGTAAAATCATTATAGGATACAATTTTTTGGTTGGATAGTACATTAAATACATTGTGTCTGGTAATGAATGGGCCATACTAAAGGGGTAAAAATATGACGATTTAACTTAATTTAAATTTGCTTTGTTAAAAAGTTATAACACTTTGAAAATCGTGTTTTAATCTTATTTTTTTAGCATAGACAGCGTAATTTAAATATATCTATATCAAACTTGGAACCTAGCAGTTTTCGACATTGGCAATTTATAATATGTTATTCATCATGCGTTAAATGCAGAAGTGCGTTGTAATATTTCTGCAAGCAAACATTCTGCAAAAGAGGATCAATTTGCAAAAACTACACTACATTAGCCTTCGAAAAGATATACTTGTTGAGGGTTGCTAAAATGCACCGTCTCGGGGATAAATGACTTTTTGCTGTCGGCTTACGTATGAATTTATGAACTCTGACTTAGAAAAAGCGGCATTTGTCATTTGGTTACTTTAGTTTAGCGTTTCATGATTTTTTTAAGTAACTGGCCTGTTATAGGTGTTTTGATTATTATGCCACGGTGTAATTTGTTTACTAATAATGAAATAACCGATATGGTGACAATGTATGCCCAACAAAATTTTAACGAACGGCGAGCAGCGACGACTATATTGTTGGTCTATATGAACTCCCAGCAAGATTAAATGGCATGGTTTATTGGCACTTCTTACAAAATGATTTGAACAATCTGCTGAAAGATAACCACTTAAATATTTGCCGAGGCATGTGGTTTTTGTAGGATGGTGCAACTGGACATTATTCGCTTGCAGTTACAGAACATCTAAACAATGCATTTCTACAAAGATTGATTGGGCGTGGCAGTGAACATCCTTGACCACCAGGAAGTCCTGATCTTAATGTGATTGATTTCTTTGTATGGGTGTATTCCTGGTGTATTTCACGGAATCAATTTCCACTTGGAACGAACTCTGGCAGAGGATTGTTAGCGCATGCAACGACATAAGAAATCGACATCCTACATTTTGGCGTTCGTAGAAATTTTGTTAAAAAATGTCACCCATGTGTTAATACACAATGGAGTCATTTCAAAAAATTGTTGGGCTATGTTTAAGTACACTTGCTACAATGTTGCTCAATCTTAGATACTTACACTTGTTCAGTTTCTGCTCAGTGAGCGCTGTAGAAACAATGCATCCACTCTGAATAATTCTGCAGCCTTCATCACTTATCTTTATTACAAATATTAGTCCAGTTGCAGTTTGTATAAGCTACACTTGCAGTTAGTTTTTTTACCTTACCAATGCCTCTAAATGTATACGTAAACCGGTAGAGAAAATTTTAAACACATTGATCCACAAAACTGTGCATTTTAGCAATGCTAAACAAGCATATCTTTTTAAAAGCTAATGTAGTGTAGTTTTCGTAAATTGTTCCCCTTAAAAAAAATTTCTGCTTTCCGAAATATTACGACGCGCCAAAAAAATGAAGACATTAGTGGTGCGCTCTGGTTGTAGTGTATAATGGATAACATATTCTTAATTGACAACGTCAAAAACCGCTAGGTTTTAAATTTAACTTAGACATCATTTAAATTACGCTGTCTATGCTAAAAATTAAAATAAAAAAACTTATTTCAAAGTGTTATAACTTCTTAACGAAATAAAATTGTACTAAGGTAAATTACGTTAAATCGTTATGTTTGTGCCTGAAGAATCTAACCTTCCAGTATGGTCCATGCATCACCATACACCCTGTACACAATGTCGCGTTAGAATAACTTTTTACTCAATCAATTGTATCACAAAGGATTAAATAATAACTTCAATTCTAATTTTAATTTGTATATTCACCCACCGTAAATAATAAAGTACACATTTTGTTTATATATTTTCACAACGTCTAAAAAAAAGAAATTGTTTGTAAATAAATTCTCTACAACTTTATTTAAAGTATTTTGAAAAATAAAATAAAATCTATCTCGTCTTCTATTGATCGGAGAGACAAAAACAAAAAATTAAATTGTGCAGAATTTTGTCAGCTACAACATGTTTAACGTTTTTGTTAATAATTTTTGAGTTATTTACAAATTTTCAAAGCTGTAACTATTATTTTCTCCAAATCGTTAAATTTCTTCTTATTTTACTAGGCTAACTTACGTTTTAAACTTTCTAAAACAAACCTGAATTTAATTAAAACAATTTGACATAACCATATACAATAAACTTTTCGGATAATTTTATATTCTCTAGTACGCCACATCCAATTACATCAAGTACCTTGACAAATGAATACAAAAGACATATTTTAAGTTAAAGTCGATAAAAATCAAAGAACGTGAGTCTCATTCAAAACACTACGCAATTCGAATAAAACTTTCTCCATTTAGATGTGCAACAATAACAATAAAATATCAAACTTTCATAAAAATTGATATTTACATGATAAAAACAGTACGATTAGAATTGTTGCAAAAAAAATATAAAATCTAAAACAAAACAAATTTTCGAACTATCGTTTTCAACACAATAAAATAGATTTAAGTTTGAAATTTATTATTATCGGTTTTTAAGAAAAGTGACAAATTCGTGAAATGTTATTTTTGCGAAAAATTTTATATAAAAAGGATGCGTTGACACTTACCTAAAATGTCTGTGATCGTGATTGCTTTGAACTATGGTAATTTCAGCTTCTGTGTAGTAAAGCATTTTCGCAATTTCTCTCAAACTGCCAACCAACAAATAAGCTACCGCAGGTCGTTCAGTTGTGAAATCCAATTGCAGGTAATTTTCGCAAATTGTACAAACAAAAACCGCTTCGTGATCTGTTTCTTCGGCACCTTGTTGATGCTGTAAAACATCGTGAACACCATCGAGTGTTGTTAGGAACTCTTTTAAATCACCGCCTAAACACATAAGTGCCCTTTCTAAAATTTCTGTACACGAGGTCGATATCAACTCTTGACCCAATTTATCTAAAAAATCCTTTTCGTCTAGATCTGAAAAAAAAAGAGAGACTGCTATATTGTGACTTCTAAAAGCAATCAACTATGTAAATACAGGATTTATGATAAACCTAATAGTTTGAAGATTTATCAGGTTTATGTACGCTGTGTATGGATGTATATTAAATATTTTGTAGATAATACCACATTAAATGACATTCGATTAGATTACAAATTAGGGAAAGGTAATTACTATGCGTTTACATCACATCTGAGCCGTTGCTGATATAAATGAAGCTTAGTTGAATCGTGTCGAGATTATAGGAAGTAGATTTAGATTTAATGTATTAAATTTCAATATGGTGAGAACGCATCTGCCACATAAATGAATTCTAGCGGCAAAATTTTATTAATAGTTTCAATATTCACACTTTACACTATTTCATTTTCCTAAGCAATAGAATAACAATATTGCGTTTTTTGAAGGAAATTTATTAATGTCACAAACAAACGCGTTCAGATTAATACCAGTAGAGATAAGAAATAATTTGTCATTTGTGAAATGTTATTTTTTGACTTAATTTACTTTTGCGACTTTTTGTGATGCTAAGGATGTTAAAAAATCGCTTAAAACTTTTTTTCGTGTTATTTTAATGCATTATCATCAATGTAACACTCGCTTTGTTTTTTTTAACGTTTAATGCAATTTTGAAACGGTACTTTATCTACCCTCAATATTTTAAATCCATAAAATCATGATTTATTACTGTTTCGTGATTCTAGCGTTTCTTGTTCATCATAACGACTTCATATTTCGTCTTTTTATAAGTAGGGTAATCATATAATGTTTATTAGTTTTCACTCTGTTTCTTGCAAACTGTATATCATTGTAAGTGAGAAATTAATACAAAAAAAAGACAAAAAGCACTAGAAAGCAACAAGTTTGTCAATTAAACTGCATGACAGTAATTTTGTTCTTAATTAAATTGATATTAATCGAGGGTGTTTGTTCTGCATAAAAACTGATACAGAGCAGATGCATATTGAGGACCTTAAAAAATGACGACTTAAATTTACTTACTTTTGCACTATGTATTTTTGAGAAGTTACCAGACTTCTAAGTGGAGTTTTAAATTTCGAAAAAGATTGATACATTAGTAATACTTCGACTTAGGAAAAACCGGTTTTGGTACAACTTTTATGCCCGGTTGATATAAATTGATCACAGATCCTAAGTCGTCGGTTTCTAAACGTCTTAATAGGAAAATTGTAACCTCAAAAATTTGACAATTGTCAAGACAGATGTATTTTAATAGATGAAAGTTAGTGTGTTGCTCATGAACAATCTACTTGTGCCCCCATTATCAAAATTTTAACGATTTTGAAAAACTTCTGGTTGGCCGATTTGAAAATTACCTACTAAATAAAGAATTAATGCGAAAGAAAAACAGTTGATAGCATCTTAGCTATTTTTGATCTTCAACATTACAGTGTCTACAAATAGAAGTTGCCTAAACTTAAACTTTAACCTTAAACCTGATCAGTACAAGACTTCTCTGAGGCGAGCAGTCTTCGGACCTTTCGAACCAGTACCACAATTGAAATGGTTAGACAAAGTGTGACATAAAGTCTAGAGATTTCAATACGCCATCGGCCCAGGAGTTGGGTCTTAAAAGTGGCAGTCGGCTCAAAATCCTCAAAAAAGACCTACACTTACAAACGTACAAGGTACAAATGACTCATAAGCTCAAGCTTGAAGACCATCCACAACAGCTGGAATTTGCAAATTGGGTCCAATGGCGTTCTGATACCCAATTCTGTAAAAAAATCATCTTTTCCGACAAAGAGTGGTTTCAATGTGATGGCTACGTCAACAACAGAATTGCCGAGTTTAGGAGTCGGAGAATTCACACGTCAAAAAAGAAGTATTGAAAGAAACCAAATAAAGACATATAAAACAATATGCAGACTAATACTCACATACGGCTGCGATTGGTGGGTACTCAAAGACCAAAAAGCAAAAATAAAATAAGTAACAAATGAGATAAACTAAGGTATTTTGAAATAAAGAAGGACCTGTAGGTAGAACACAAACACACATACTACATTATCGTGGTGGACTAACTCAATTAGAGTAAGCAAAAAAGTACCAGTAAAACAAATATGGAAAACCAGAACAGTAAAAAATAAAAAAGAGATAAACCAAAGTGAACATGGAATGGAGAAACGGAAAAATACTGGACAAAAAGGAAAAACGAGAAAAAAGCATAAAACCTGGTGTGCAACAAAAAAAAATAGAAAAGGAAATGTATGTAAAGTAATAACAAAAGTATATTAACACAGTGTAAAATGTATATTGTACAATCCAACACCAAAAAAAGAGTAACTAATGTTTTATAATACTGAAGATAATAAATTCTCTAAAAGAAACCATTTCCAATGTTGCGAGTTCTAGAAACAATCAACGGAGAACATTGCTGTTGCAATCAAGCCGCAAGACGAAGAACTGATTTTGAAACAACTGATAATAAATTGTTACTATAAGATTTTGTCAGTTTAATTTAAGTCAAAAGATTAATTAAAAAATAATTATTTACTGAAAATACTTGTAGTACCCGCAGAGTTTAAGATAAATGTTTGTGTTGGTATTATTGATCAATATCTAATTGGTCTCGTAACTTTACCAAATTAACTAAATTAAAACAATTATTTAGAATTTCTCCAAAACACTCTTGATGACTTACTTGACAATGTGGCAATAGGTTTATGTATGATAGAGCACCGCCTCATTTTAGTGTTTTTGTTAAGAGATTGTTTAATCACTAATATCAACTTAAATAGATTGGACTAAGGCATAAGTTTTGCAAGTTTAACCTAAACGACCCACCTGATCTTAACAAGTGTCACTACACTGGAGAACGCTAATGAAATTAGTGTATTCTTCGCCAGCTGTGTTGCAAAAAAAATTGTAGAATTCATTGTCATAAAATATAATCAGTAGATCAGTAGATTTAAATTTTTGACAAAGAATAAATTTATGTCTAAGATCATTTTGATCAATTTTTATAGTCAAAAGTATTTGATTACACTTACTTTATACAATCATTATACATACACATACAACAAAATAAAACATATTTATTCATTTACAAACGTAAAAACAATACCTCCCGAGAAAATTGGACATTCTACACTTGATCTCACTTTGTAATTTTAACAAAATTCCGTAAACTATAGCATATAGGCATTGATTATAAAGTTACTAAAGATCCGCAACCGCTCTGAGTTTGTGCGTGTGTCTGGAAGTTATTGTGATTTGTTGTAGCAATGGCTAAGTGCAAATACGTAAATTGCAAAAACAATACTAAGAAGAACAGAGACAAAAGTTTTTTTTTAATTTCCAATAAAAGATGTACACACGTCAGCGAGTGGCTAAAAAATTGTGGGAACATTGTTATTGCTATTGTAGATGTTGACGCTTTAGAAAATAAGTTAAGTTGTGAAGAACATTTTTTAAGGTCAGAGATAATTATAAACAATAAAAGAAAATAATTACATAAAAATGCAATGCCGACAAAATTCGAGAAAAAAGGTACTTATAAAGCAAATTAATATTATTTTTATTTATCTACTGAAATAGTTTTGTGTATTAACTTAACTTTCTATAGTTTTTTTTTTAATTTTAAATTGATAAGATAAAGAATTATGCACTTGTTTGAAATAATTCACATAAATTCGTATCGTGTTTTATTAACTTTATTTTGTTTGAAAATTGGTCTTATATAATTTATGACTGTGGGTTTTGCGCATGAATAGCCCATTAACAACTTCATTTATTGTTTGATTACAATGTACTAAAAAAATTGTGTGATTAATGAGAATTAAAATTTAAAAGAATATTAAAATTACATACAATTGACTCAACATATCATTTATCAGTAAATTGTATGTTATTTTTCTTCTTAATAAATCTAACCAAGATCTCTATTCAAAAAAAAAAAGAAAAATCTTTTTTTCAACTGGGGCGAATCAAATAATTTGGTTAAAATAAATAATTACAACAAATAAAAAAAAAGACAAAAAAAATATATGTTTATTTTAATTTTTATTTTATTTAATTTTCTTAATAATTATACCGTTTTACAAAAACTTCTTCGAAAAATATTTAAAATTTTAAATTAAAAAAAAAAAAAAAAAAAATATTTTTATTTAAAAAAAAAAGTAGTAGCAATGGGGGCATTCAGCAGCAATAACTAGTACATTTTGCAATTACTCTCTGTACATGCAAGTACACGGCGTGTACTTAGTGTAATTGCGCGCGCTTGCGGGGTGTAGACGATGTACATGTAGTGCTTTTCAATTACTCTCGGTGCTTGCTACTTTTTAATTACTCTCGGTACTTGTGGGGTGTAATTGGTGCAACCCTTTTCACCGCCTCCTTGATGAAGTAAGATGGCTGATGCATGTGCGCTTGCGGGGTGTAGACGATGTACATGTAGTGCTTTTTCAATTACTCTCGGTGCTTGCTACATTTTTAATTACTCTCGGTACTTGTGGGGTGTAATTGGTGCAACCCTTTTCACCGCCCCCTTGATGAAGTAAGATGGCTGATGCATGTGCGCTTGCGGGGTGTAAACGATGTATATGTAGTGCTTTTCGATTACTCTCGGTACTTGCTACATTTTTAATTACTCTCGGTACTTGTGGGGTGTAATTGTTGCAACCCTTTTCGCCGCCCCCTTGATGAAGTAAGATGGCTGATAGTGGGACTCGGCCATTGAGGGTGGCCATCTTTTCGAGTACTTGTTCATATGAGTGCGATGATTGGATAATTCGCCGCCCCCGGTAGGGTGGAGCGCAGTTAAGGCGGCGATTTTTGATTAGAATTGTGGGGTGTGGTCGTCTTTTCGAGTACTTGTTCATATGAGTGCGATGATTGGATAATTCGCCGCCCCCGGTAGAGGGTGGAGCGTTGTTAAGGTGGTGATTTTGATTAGAATTATGATATATTTGATAATGATATGCAAGATGGCCGTCTATAATTACAAATCGTCGACACCGCCCCGCGTCGCGGGTGGGTTTAATTAAGCCGCACTCGAGATTACCGAACAAGTTGGAACAGGGAATTATGTCCTTTTCTAACCAAGCTATCTCTCTCTCTCTCGATGTGCAGGTGTTGGTTAATTATAAATGCATAGATTGCAACGGGTGGATTTAATTAAGATGAACTAGACAGCTAAACAAGTTGGATCCTGAAATTGCGTCTTTTTCTAACCTGTTTATCTCTCTCTAGTTGTTTGAAAGCCCAGGTGTTCCTTAATTATATATGTGCGGGGTGTAAATTACGGATCACGCTTGTGATAAAATAAAATGAAGCGGTCATTAGTTTCTTTCGAGTCTTCGTGGAGGTGATTTCGGTTGTTCTTAGTGTTATGAGCGATAAAATAAGTTGTGATATAAAAATTTTATTCAGCGTGCAAAATCGCGCTCCGTTCCATTAAATTTGGATTCCCCGTCTACGACGATTGGGTTTTGTGGTGGTGGTGTTGAACAGAAAAAATCAATGGATACGTTAAACACAGGAGTCAACAGCAGCAAAACGCTCCGGTGGATTCGAATTCGTCGTCGTCGTCTTCGTGGTCTTTTGCCACGGAATACGACATAGCCAACGAGTCGAGACTTCTCAATTTCAACAACGCTTCGAACGAGAAGCTGGTGAACGCGACCTGCTATAAGCTAGACTATGACGATGAGGAAAATATATAGAAATCGGGTACAGTACTTATCTGCAACTTACACCGGTAATTAGAATTTGGAACAGCCCAGAGTATAATGGTGTATGCAGCGCAAGTGGCCCACACAATGCGCATTACAACGATCGAGAAAAAACAATGTCCTGCTAACCATTGACGAATGGAAGAAGCTAATGGGGCTCCGCAATCATCTCATGAACGACTTTTTCTGCAACTCCGTCGGCGAAGAGTTTAGACAGGAGTTTGTAGATGTTAATGATGGACCCATAGAGTGCATAAGTAAAACTTCTGACATATCTCGCGATGTGAAAATCGTTTACACTACAGAATATCATCCCGATTTGATTGGTTGGAACGCCTGTAGTGATAATGGTTTTGTAAACACAATCACTTTAACCCGTGATTATAAAAATTGCGTTCTAAACAAGTGGGATGTGGATTGCATGTTTGGTTTGAGAGAAATAATTAATTATCGGTTGGAGTTAATGCAATCACACAATCTGGAAGCGTTCTACAACCATGTAATCAAGCGTGTTGCAATCGAGCAGGGAAAGAAGAAAACATTGGATCAATCCAACTACGACGATGATGGCTGGAGTGTTTATGACGCGTATGAAAAACTGTTAAACATTGAATGTAATATTAATTCGCACAATGTATTATGTTTAATGGAAGTTTTATATCGCCGTCCTAGTTTTATTATGTCGTGTGTAGCGGAAAATATGCGCTAGAAACCAAGCATCGATGATGCTTTTATGTATTTCTTTTCATGTATTGTTTTTAAATATATGCATATTTGTCTAGTAAATAATTTTTTAATCAAGCCTACAAGATAAAAAAATATTCTATGATGTCTGTATAAATATATTTGCATGCTAATTGTCAAGCAAAAGGCGTCATGCTGGCATCAAAGAAGGGTAAAAAATGAAGTGCAAACAAGGAACTGGTGTTATAAACAGTCTAATTAACAAACTTCCTGTAGAATTACACCTGCCAGGGTATCAATATTGTGGACCGGGCACAAAGCTACAAAAACGGTTGGCCAGGGGCGATGCTGGTATTAATGCCCTAGATTCGCACTGCAAAGCACACGATATCAGCTACAATACCAGCCCTAACGATTTAGCTGCAAGACATCGGGCTGATCATTTGCTCCAACAAAAAGCTTGGGAGCGATTCAAGTCAAAAGACGCAAGTTTGGGTGAAAGAACAGCTGCTCTAGCAGTTAGTGCGGCTATGCGTGCTAAGCGGTCATTAGGCATGGGTTTGAATAAATCAAAAACTAGAACCATGAAGCGAAAAATAAAGAAACGAAGAGTGAGAGCGTCGTTCAACAAAGTTCACCGTATGATTAAGAATAATACGAAAACTAATTATGTAAACGGCGGCGGAGGCGGTAACCCTATCTCTATGATTAAAAAAGCCTACGATCAAGCGAAGCTGGCTGTTCGACATTTTGGTGGAAAACGAAACATAGTAATGCCTCGTATCATTCCAATCCCTAAAAGTGGTGGAATATTACCATTTCTAATACCACTATTTGCCGGACTTTCTGCAACTGGAGCGCTCGCTGGTGGTGCCGCTGGAATAGCTAGAGCCGTTAACGACGCGAAAAACGCAAAGCAGCGTGCTGAAGAAGCTACTCGACATAACCGCACGATGGAAGCTATAGCCCTGGGGAAGAAAGGTAGCGGCATATACTTGAAGCCATACGGAAAACGCGGCTCTGCATTATATCTAAAACCATACACAAAGACCGGTTCTGCACTATATCTGAAACCACATCGCGGTTCAAAAACTAATAAAGCTTCCCGAAAGAGCGTTAACAGATGTCGATTTGCGAAAGTTAGCTAGAAATGCGCCATACTTTAGAGATGTATTTATGCGCGATAATTTACCAAAAGAGGACCTGCTGTGAACGAGTCAGCGATTGTAAACCTAGATAGTGTTCGGGGACCAGGAACACATTGGGTGTGTTATAAGAAACGAGGATCGAGAGTATGGTATTATGACAGCTTCGGCAATGTAAAACCACCATCTGAATTAATCAAGTACTTTCGGGGATGCGAGATCTACTACAACTACAAAAAGGACCAGGAGTTTAATAGTGTAATTTGCGGGCATTTATGTCTTAAATTTCTACATTCGTAAATGTATACAAATTTTGTATAAATAAATAAAATATCTATACACATGTATCATTAATCAGTTACAATGTCGATAACATTCAGTTTGGAAGGTGTTGGTAATACAGCTTCGCATGATTTTATCCACCGATTGAATTAGACGAAAAATACAATCATGTGATTGGTCTGGTCGGATTTTTGGGTGTAATTCTATTCGAAATATTAACGACGGCAACGATAAATTATACTATATAGATAGTGATACTGCTAAAAATCTGCTAAAGCCCTCCATATCCCGCATGGATCATACGAAATAGATGAACTTAACAATTATTTAACAAAACAACTGGTTGCTGATTATCGTACAAAAACAAATTAAGCAAAGAAGAGGGGATTGGACGACTCCTCTATATTTAAACTGCGGGCAAACAATAATACTCTGAAATGCGAACTTCAGAGTGTTTATGCGATTGACTTTACGCAGCCGGGAAATATTGGTCGTATGCTTGGTTTCGAACCCAAAATACTCAGCCGTAATATTAGCCATAAATCTAGCTTGGATATTCAAATAATAAAACACACCAACATACACGTCGAGTGTAATATTATAAAAGGAGCGTACAGAAACGGGAGAATTGCAAAGACCTTGTACGAAGTGGACATTTCAGTACCACCAGGATATCGTTTGGATAAAATACCGAGCAATACCCAATATTTGGAGCTAAACACCCGCATTATAAGCAATATTAGCATCAGATTAGTCAATCAAAAGGCGAACCGATAGATTTTGGCGGCGACGAGCCTTTCACTGTGAGATTGGAATTGAAGAAAGAATTATGGGGTTAAAATTTAGTAAAAACACTTTTTCTGTTGTAAACTGCGGCGGCCAGATCTGCGGCTCTAATAAAAAAACGCCGATTTCTATAAAAACAAATCATTCGCTGGAGGATCCATTAATAAACAAGCCAACAACAACACATCATCACAGATATTTCGTGCATTATCAAGTAAGAAGAAGAAGAAAAATAAGAGCGTCAGCAATCACTTGACTGTAAAGAAAAACTTTTCTTAAAATCAATCGGTGTTAAGGTGAAACAATAACAGAAAAAGGAAAAAAAGATGAGCGAACAATTAAATATTTTCGACGATGCTCATTTCGACGATTCAATCGTTAGATCTGATATTCACACGTACTTGCCTTATGGGTCCAATAGTTATGCGCCATCAGACGAAATCAGAATTGCAATTCAAAGCCAGGATTTGATTACGGCCACCCACGATAGTTTTCTATACATCGAGGGTTATATTACCCGAAAGCAAGCAGACGTCGCAAAAACGTGTGATTTAACAAACAATTTTGCTTGTTTCTTGTTTGAAGAGATTCGATATGAATTGGGCGGACATCGCGTAGACGTTAGCAGAAATCCTGGTATCGGGTCGGCAATGAAGGGCTATGCATCGTATGGTGCTGCAGACAAGAAAGCGCTGGCCCACATTGGATGGTCTCCATTGAATGAGAACACTCTACAAGTGCAATTCAGCGCAAACGATGCTGATTTGGCCAAAAATTCGGGGTTTGTCTGCCTCTGAAGCACATATTCGGATTCGCCGAACATTATAGACAGGTTATCGTGAATATGAAGCAGGAGCTTGTTTTGATCAGATCGAGAACTGATTTGGATTGTTATTATGGGGAGGCCGATGCGACCATAACGCTTTCCAAAATTCAATGGAAAGTGCCGCACTTAACACTCAGCGATAGAGCAAAGCTGAAACTGTTCGAGAAGATTAATAGAAACCCTGTAATCACCATACCGTTTCGACAATGGGAATTATATGAATACCCCGCTTTAAAGCAGGTTAAAACTGATACATGGCCGATAAAGACGTCTTCGCAATTAGAGAAACCCCGATGGGTTATTGTGGCTTTTCAGAAAAACCAAAGGAGACGCTCAAAAATGGCAAGGCGAGTGTTTTTGATAGCGGTAATATTACAGATATTAGATTACATCTTAATTCTGAGAGATATCCGTATGAATCCATGAATTTGGATTTTGGCACAAACAAGTATGCATTGGCGTATAGGAATTACATTAACTTTCAACGAGACTATTACGATCGAAACGAATGCAATATTGTTGGAGGGTGCGCCGGTTCGAATGTCACATCAACAATCTCCATTCCCACATTCGACTATCAGCAATTTAAAAATTGCCCTGTCTTTATAATCGACTGTGCCAACCAGAACGAGAACTTGAAGAATTCTACCGTGGACGTTAAACTGGAATTAGAATCCGCAGCAAACTTTGAAAACAATATGGGCGCATACTGTCTAATAATCCACGATGCCCTTATCCAATACAACCCGATAACCGGTGAAGTCAAAAGGATGTAATACGGTCAATATGCAAGAGAAAACGAAAAGAAGACAAAAATATTCATATACACTCGATGTAATTTTTGATAAATAAATAAAGTGCATGTACTTCTAAAATATCTTTAGTATGATTTAAATAACCCTCACGATAAGGTTGAATCGAGAAAAATGAAAATTGTGACTCAAAAGTATAGATTGCCAGTGCATAATAATGAATTAATGATGTTATGCAATAGCGACGTCAAACAAAGTAAACATGGTGTCTTACTACCGAATACAGTAAGAGCAATCATCGCGGGGCCGTCAAATTCGGGAAAAACTAACGCGATGTTCAGTCTTTTAACTGAAGCAAACGGTCTGAAATTTAAAAACGTTTACGTCTACTCCAAATCACTAAACCAAGATAAATACAAGCTGTTGTATGAGATTTTAACTGCGATGCCCGAAATAGGTTATTATACGTTCAGTGATAATGAAAATATTATGCCTCCTAACGACGCAAAACCCGACTCTGTATTTATTTTTGACGATATCGCGCTAGAGAAGCAGGATAATATTAGGGCATACTTCAGCATGGGACGTCATAACTCGATAGACTGTTTTTATTTGGGTCAAACGTATAGCAGGATTCCCAAACAACTGATACGAGATAACGCAAATGTTGTTATCCTTTTCCAGCAGGATGAGATGAATCTGAAACACGTGTACGATGATCACGTTAGTCCTACAATTAGCATGCAGGTTTTTAAAGAAATGTGTGGTGAGTGCTGGACTACGCCGCATGGTTTTCTAATGATTAACAAAGACGCAGTTGATATAAACGGAGGACGTTATCGAAAGGGTTTCGACGAGTTTATATTACCTTAAGAACCGCAAGAATCTGTTTAGTTTCTCATCATATGCTCGTGGGTAAAATGGGTCAGATATATAGCAAGCAATTATGCGGAGTTATAGATAAAAAAAAGTGCGATTTTCTACAATTGTAACTATCGAACATGCTCACATGTCATTGGAACATAAACAGGCTCGTAAAGGACACTGGCATTTTTATGCAATCGATCGAGCGAGGTTTGAAAAAGAATAAATCAGTGCGATGTTATACTAGCACCAATTCTCGATATAAAACACCGCGAAAAACATATGAATCAGAACCATCGTAGTTGTGCAAATTTAGAAACATCTTAATATATATATTGGTATTATGTGCTGGATTTGATTAGTCCTCATAGTTAACAAACACGCGTCACACGGTGTGAGTTAGAACAATGGATTCCAAAGAAATAAATTTAAAAAATAAGATACAGCAAGTTCGAGAATCGATTAGAAAAAATACAACGCTCTTAAACGTCAACGTTTGGACGCAGGAAAAGCATTTGTGGATACATATAAACCGATAATAACACCACTAACTAATATAGAGTCGACAATTAATTCGAAAAATGCTGACGGAAAGACCAAAAACTTGAATGGCGAAGCAGACATCAAAGAAATCGAAACAGTTGCGGGCGCGTCGGATTCTTCTTCGAATGTCGAGTTACCTACGTCGCGTTATGAATTAGAGAGATCGTATACGAATTTACTAGAACGTCAGCACCATCCATTACCACAAAAATATATGGAAATGTTAATGAGCGATACGCGAGGTGATAAAGTTGACTTTATGTATGGGGTTCATTACGACGCTGATAACAATAAATGGGTTATTGGAGATTCTGTTGTCAATATTCGCGATAAGGATCTTATTATTAATGGGCGTTTGTATAAAGGCACGCCTGGCTTGTACGAGCTGATATTTATGAAAAAACCAGATAGAAAGCTGATTCACAAATCAGATGAACTTAAGTATGTAAGCATTCTTTATGATACAAATGTTTATAGAAGAGCGTATAACCCCGACGCTCCGATTAGAGCAAACAGAAGCATAAAATATACTGACACAATCAAGCCATTATTACGTAATCAACAAACACAAAAAAGCAGTCTCGTCGTGTGCGAAATGATAAAGATAGCAGCGACGGTGATAGTGACGAATCTTTATCGTATCATTCATCGTCAAGCGGTGCGGCGGGGCGAGGTTTGTTTAAGAAATTCAGAAATAAACCCGTAGAGTATAGATACTGGAACAACATCCATGAGTTACTGGACGAATTACAAGTTTTGTGGGGGAGAAGACTGCCGGGAACAGCGGTGTTAGAAACGAAATAATATCAATTTTAGAAGAATTATATGAAGACGGCCACATCGAAAACATGCCTTATACTATATAACAACGTTCGTGCTGTGTTTTATAATTAATACTCGAGTGATACCCGAAACAATAATGACGTCTATAGACAAATTTGGCCGCTTGCATAGCAATGCAGGCAATTGCTCAAACACATTAATCGAGCCTCTAATAGCAAAAATTAATGCTATACAAAAACAGTGAACGGAGAAATCGCTACTCTTTTAACTGCGCTACCGGGCTATGTCAAAGCGAAAATGGATGCTGCATTCAAAGAGTTGTTTAATGAAAATCCGCTTCTGAGAAAAGCTAATCTATCAAATCGTTTGCTACACATACACGAACGCATAGAGGAACTTGCGACATCGTCAACAGCTTCACCCATCTTGCGGGCAATGGAGAAGCTCAACAATCGTATTGTAGAACTTGATTTGACGGCGTCGGTGATAGGTCAAATTCTGGTGTATTTAATGGAACATCTTAAACAAAAAAAATTGTTACAATCAACACCTACCCTAGAGACGTTTATAAAGACGTCTGAGGAGATACAAACTAAACATAAAGCGTCGCTTTAACATGTCTGTTGATAAATTTGGACGCCCGTTATCGGCCTCGATGGCGCCGACGAGTGTGTCATCTCTACGAGGCCCTCCAGGTGTTGGTTTTAAAATAACGCCAGACAACAACTACGACATGGAAAATAGAAGACTAATTAACATCGCAGACCCTCTCGATTTACATAACGCAATCAATTTAAAAACTTATTTGGAAGATAAATATTTTTTAACGAAATGCAACTGAAAAACGTCGGATATCCGCAAATCGAAACCGATGGCGCAAATAAGGAATACGTGGACGCTACAAGTCGCGAACTTCAAAGATCAATTGACGCTTTTCAAAAATCAACTGACGCTTATGCGAATACTATATACGCCGAATTAAAATTAGCGATTAATAAAATTAATGATATTCAGCAAACGAACGCTAAAGACATCAACGAAATTATTCAAAAAGTGATCCCCGATAAAGTAAAAAACATCAGTGAACGACGTTACGCTAGATATGTTTAAGCAATCAATTCAAGACAATCCGTATGTAAACGGGCGATATCTGAACGAATTAAAAAGCTGATATCAAAACATTAAATGCCCGTCTAGATTCCAACGTTAAATCTAGAGATGATTCTATACGTGATTTAAGATCAGATTTGAACAAAATGAATAGTCTGTTACAAAATTTAAGAGAGAACGCAAGCGCAACACACCGATAACATGTCAAAGGAACAAGTTGTGAATGAATTACATAAGCCCGCTAGAAGAAATTTCAGACGCCGAAAAGTCATTATTAGAGGATTCGACGACACGTGGGAATTAGATTTGGCGGAGTTCCAGCCGTTTTCGCGCACTAATAAAGGGTTTCGATACATCTTGGTTGTTATCGACCGTTTTTCGAAATATTTATGGATGCGTTCTGTAAAATCCAAACGTGGTGAAGAAATTACTAAGGCGTTGTCTGACATTTTCCGTAATTCGAGGCGCGCACCAAAAAATATACAAACCGATGCCGGAAAAGAGTTTTACAATAGTACGTTTTCGAAACTCATGGATAAGAAAAAAATTAATCATTATTCAACGTATTCTACAAAAAAGGCAACTATAGCCGAACGCGTGATACGAACCATAAAAAACCGACTCTATAAATTATTTAGTTTGCAAGGCAATTATCGATGGTATAATTTAATTGACGGTGTTGCCAGAGACTATAATGATACGAGGCATAGAACAATTGGTATGAAGCCACGCAACGTAACATCAAAAACAGACTTAACCCACGTATTTGGTCGCATAAAATTGTACTTGAACAAACCACGTTATGCCCCAGGAGACATCGTACGAATCTCTAAACATAAAGGTGTATTTTCAAAAGGGTACAATCATAATTGGACTAGCGAGTTATTCAAAATCGCCAAAGTCCAAGTTACAAATCCTGTTACATATTTGCTTGAGGATATGTACGGTGACCCGATTCGCGGAGGTTTTACCAAGAAGAAATTATGAAAACTAGGCACCCCGATGTTTATCTAATCGAAAAAGTATTAAAACGGCGCGGTAACCGACTTTATGTTAGCTGGCTCGGACACAAAGAAAACAGCTGGATCAATACCGAGGATGTTTTATAAGCGCTAAATACTTACTTATATGAATGTAATAGAAAGATCTGTAAATAAAAACAAAAAAAAATATTTGCATCTATTTATTTAAAAAAAATCGCGCGCGAGAGCGTAAACACAATTAACAAATTATATCTAAAATACATTTTGAAACACACGTGTACATAGAATTAAAAAATTATTCAAATTCACACTAATTGATACACATAAAACTTATTACTTACACACATATTTTTAGCCACACAAGCTAATAAAACAAAAACACGCTATTGCTAATTTGAAAGCGTTTTATGAAGACCTACAAATTTTTTAAAACACGCTAGTTCACATTGAGATAAAATTGTTTGAATTCAAACTAGGCAAAATTCATAAAACGCATTCTACTTATTTTTTAAACATATAAAACTTAAAAATATTGGTTACAATGTAGCTTATTTCTAACAGCAAAATTTTGCCTATAATTAAACAAGCAAGAGCGACTTAAGTTAGATCGTGATTTTAGTTACATAATAAATAGAAATATGACAATGATAATAATTTAATTACGGATCAGATATTATCATGCAGCTATTTCGATATCGACCAATGTCCCCATGCTAGCGTATTAACCCCGTCTTCCTGAACAAAACGTTTATTGTCAGAACCAGACAAAGCGATTTTATTTTGACGTATGCTAAAGATATCATGCTTGAATGTTCTAATTATGTTCTGCTCTCGTACAAATGTCACATTTTCCGTCAAACACATTAAGTAATCATCAAATGAAATGTTATTTTGAACAACCCTCTCTAAAACACCTTTAGCTTTTTTTTACAGTTTTTACGTTATTGCTTGCACTGTGTTCGTCGATATTTGAATGTTGAATTTTGAAACTATATAATTTGGATTTCAATCCAATAAATTCCGTCATTATCCTACCAGCATTTTCATCTTTCATCAAACCAACAACTTTCTTATTACGTCTAGTGATACCGAAATAGTTATTTGCTACATACTAGGCCAGAAACTGTAGTTTTGCGAGTATGAGTACGTTTTGTGGGCCGAAAGAAGAGCCGAAGCCCAAGTGCGTAATATCGCAAAAAGTTTCTGGACGTGTGATACACAAATTTTTTCGGCCGACAAAATTTTTAAATTAAAATATTAATGATTATTGTTTAAATAGCGTCGGTTTAGAAAATTCATCTTTCTTATGTTGGCGATTCAATTCACCGCTATAGTGATTTGAATTTAAAATAATCTTATTGCGCTTGGTAATTTTATGAATTTTTTGTGAAAAACATGAATGAAGAAAAGGTATTAGAAGTACCAGCTCATATTCGAAATGTAGCAGAAGCTGCAATTCAAAATTTACTTCCTGAAAAATCATCCAATCGATATTGGAAAGAATATGAGATACTAAAAAATGGGGTTCTGAAAATGGCGTATCGGTGTATAATGAATATGTTTTGGTTGCATATTTTGAAGAAAAATCTAAGAACTTCAAATCGTCAACGTTATGGTCGATGTATTCGATGCTTAAAACTACCTTAAACATTAAAGACAACATTAATATCGAAAAATATACAAAATTAATAGCTTTGTTAAAGCGCAAACATGACGGATATCGTGCAAAAAATCCCAAAATTTTAGAAATGGATGATTTAGAAAAGTTTATTAACGAAGCACCCAATGAAGATTATCTTATGATAAAGGTAGGCATGATTAATTTTTAATCTTTATTTACAAAAATTATTTATAGACAGCATTAATATTTGGCATATGCGGTGCATGCCGAATACATGAATTACGAGACATGAAAATCAAAGATGTCATTGATAAAGGGATGTTATTATCTTATCCATCCCTCAAACAAAAACTAAAAAACCTCGTACCTGCTGTGTGACCGAACTTCATTGGATGGATATAATTCGCAAATATGTTACGTTAAGGCCCAATACAGAAATTGATAGATTTTTTTATTTTATGCAAAAATAAATGCTCAAAACAGCCAGTAGGCATTCACTCCTTTGGAAATATGCCTTCTAAAATAGCTGCATATTTAAAATTAGAAAATCCAAAAGGATACACAGGTCACTGCTTTAGGCGAAGTGGTGCTACAGCTCTGGCAGGGAATGGGGTAGATATAACAACCCTGAAGCGCTTTGGCGGATGGAAAAGTACTACAGTCGCAGAACAATATATAGAGGATTCATTGGGTGCTAAAATAAACATTGCCAATAAATTATTGCATCAAAATCGTTCAGAACCTCAGCCCTCGACAAGTACAGGAATCCAGCAAGAAAGTTTACAAGAACCGATTTCATTAAAACCATCTAGTATTCATAATGTGCAACTTAAATTACAAGACACAAATTTGCCGAATATTAATCTCTCCCATCTGGAAAATTGTACGATCAACTTTAATTTTAAATAATTCTTTGAAAATTTACCTCTGATTTTAGTTAGAATTCCGTTTGGTTGTTTGTTGTTCCTCTATTTTTGTTTCTAAATAAATTATTCAATTCAATTGGATTATTTGAAGTTAATAATTACTGAAAAATAAACATAACCTAAAAATGCTTCTTTGAATTTACTGCTTACCTACGGTTGAATTACATAAATCGATTTATGAATATGAAACTGTTTGCGATGAAATCCTTTAAGAACACTGAAATATTTTTTTTAATTTATTAGTTCACATTCCAAACTACACAGTTGTCAATCGGAACTCGTTGTTAATCAAATTGTCAATGCAACCAACTTAAAAATCGATCATGAAAATCCTTTTTATTTTCGTGCCATGACTTGAAAATAAGTGTTTTCAAGACAATTTAAGCGAATAGAAAATCAGTAATTTTAGACGGAGGCCGAAAACGTTATTTTCTACATATTCGCTCGTGTCAAAAGATGCGAATCTACTTTCATAACGTCATATATATTATCTGTAAGATTATAAATCAGACTATCGGTGTCTGTATACAACAACTTGCAATTATCGTGACCAAATTTTCTCATCATATATTCATAGTGGAAGCTATATAGGGGAATTTTAGAAATATCTAATATAACCATACCTACATAAATTGGTTTATTAATAAACACTTCTGTTTTGTTCATCTCAATTGCTACAGTGTTATTATCAAAGATTGTTCTACTATGAAAATTTGGTTGATTTATGTAGTGACGCGCTCCGAAGCGACCACCCCATCGTTGGACTATTTTTACGTTTTTGTGTTTTCTAACGTTTTCCATGCTTTTACCAAAAACCGCATTATTTAAAAGTTTGTACAGATTCTTTTCAAAGTCGTTTTGAGAATTCATTCTTAATCGCGTATTTAAATCTATATATGGCTTGAGCCAAGCGGATTGTTTAAATGAGAGAATTCTGTGAATTTGTTTTAAGATCATACCGTGGTTTAAGCATTGCTGTAAATTTCTGTAATGAATTATATAGCGGGTTTTGTTATGCAATGTAGCTAACAATTTTTTTTGTTTGCAATTTGGCGGAAATTTATGTTCTGGACAAAAGGGCAAATGATTGTGTGAATCGTGTATTTTTTCGGGGTAATCCAGATCAACTTCCAAAATATAACCTACGTGCGAGTCGGGGCGAATATTAAACAGGTCAAAATTAATAATTTCGTTGTTATTTAACCAATTAAAATCTCCCGTAGGCAAGCAACTGCTCATTCCCGTAGAGTAAAGGTTATTAAAATCGTAATACATCAAGTATGCGTCAGGTATTGCCGAGTTATAATTATTTAAATATTTATTATTGGCTTTACTATACCGCACGGAACATTGCGAAAGTCCTCCTCTTATACCTCTCTCTATAAACATTAAAATGTCGACGTCTGATAGCAATTCTAATTCAATTTTAGTATACCTCATCATGGCTTCCCAAGCATATGCGGGAAGGCTAATATAATATGCGGGATCAATCGCGTATGTTGAAATGCATCGATGCCTAAAATTTTGAAACACATCCGCCAACAAAAGAACATCGCATTTTAAATATAAATCTACATATTCACCTAAATTTTTTAAATTGAATGTCTTCCATACTGTTTCCGCGTGTTTGTAATCAGAATCGGAAATGTTTGTGTTTGTTAACTTATCAAAAAATCGTCTTTACTCGGCAGCGCAACAATATCCGTCAATTTTTCATAACAATCTAAATAACTGTAACACATAACGCCTTTTCTCGAAACCAAATTAAATTCATTTTCATTCAAATCTGAAAATTGGGTTTTTGAAATACAGAGCTGGTTTATATGCAAATATGAAGCCAATTTTTCTAAAGAACTATTCAAAAACCTAAATGAATCGATAAATCTAAATTTCATGTTGTTTTCGAAGCTTGCTTCAAATCCTATATATTTCTCTTTAGTTAAGGGCACAACGTAAATATTCTTGCATTTTTTAATTAGCTTTCTGATAAATATATGACCGTCGTAATTCGTTAAAGAGTGAAAAACTACAGATATCACTTTTTTAGCTTGTAATTTAGATTACAATCTTGATGCGCGGCCGTTTTATAAGATCCCAGTATGTGGTCGTGGACGCGAACTTTGATATCATTTAATCGAAACGTTTTTCCGCATATTCCACAGTTTGTTGCACGTTCAAATTCTAATTTTTCCGCGTCTGTTAGAGGCAACATGGGGACAACCGTGTCGAAATATTTTTTAGAAAATGTGTTCGATATTTGAATTAATTCGTCTATAAACCACTCGTCGCAATCTAACCCCGTGTATTGCCTGTAGTAAGACACGCTGCTATCGAAAGCACAGTACAAATAATAACCTACACTAAAAGGTTGATGATATTGAAACTTGTCAATTAAAGAAGCGTTATCATCATCATTTCGTTTTATTAAAAGGCATTCAAAATCCGCATATATAATAAAAGGTAATAACATTTGATTCGCATAATTTTTAAACACAACTGTTGATCCTTTTTTTGGCATGATAACTTTACATTTGTTTAAATTTATACATTCTAATTTATGTTTTTCCAAACGTTCAGAGCTAGAGAAATAATTTAAGCAGCGCTCGCATAAATAAATCGCGTGATGGTGTTTTGTGACTTGCGATCTAACAAGCCGCGATAAATGCTTGATTAGACAGTAATGAAATTTAATTCGGGACTTACTACTATTGGTGAAATCGATTTCATCTCGAGTTGTACTGAAATCACCACCTGCGGAGCGTCTGCATACAGCGTTGTCTAAGTCGTCGGCTTCGAAATCTTGTTCACCGTCGTTGGCGTCCTCATCGCTGCTATCGGCTTCTACCTCGTATCGATCCTGTATCATCAGCAGGTTGACATGGTTAGGCTTCACGTTTGATGTAAGATACGTGGGCACCGTGATAAACTTTCCATTCTTCTTCTTTTGGAGCATGTACACATTGATTGAAATATTACTATTTTGACGTTCAAATTTCGGGATTTGAACCAATGTCATGGGCTGGTTGATGCCTGCTAGGTTTAATTTTTCACTATAATGCGGATACGATGTAACACGATTGATGTTTATTTTGTTGAGAGGTGGCCACAGCGCCGCTATTATACACCAAAAGAAGCACCCATTGTCCTTGTTTTGGATGTTAATTACAGCATGTTTGAGTGCTATTTCTCGAGGCAGAGGCAAATAAGAGGATGCATGTAGAACGTCGCCACATTTGTTGATATTGACACCCAAGGATACGATGCGACAAAGTGCCCACCCGGAGTCTTTTTCGTCAAAATTTTCCATTTTTTCATCAGAGATTGCACGACATTTTCAGCAAACCACTCGCCAAAACCGCTTTTATTCAGTGTTTCGTTGTCTTCGTTCATCATTAACAAATAATTTTTAGTTGAAAAGTGTTTGACGTCGCGCGTTTCACCACCGTCTATTGAATTCTTAAGAAACTCACCAGATAACACAAAGTTTATTTTTATATTTTGTTTCTTTTTTCGAATTAATCGGATTATCCTCAACCAGATCGCTTCAAGACAGTCAGAAAAAAATGATTCGATGAATTTATGGGTTAAATTCAGAACGATGCTTGTTCTAATTCTACACGAAAAGGCTGACTCTGTATCAATCCAGCGGATTCTGCTAGACCGGTTCTTCTTTGACGGCTTTTTCTTCTTTTTAACTCGCATAATAAAGTTTTATATAGCAGTAAATTCGAAATAAACGTTTGAATAACATATCTTGATGTATTTACCAGAACACTATTCTTTTGCACTTTTGATGCCAAGCGAACGTATTTAGATATTAATTTTAAAAACACATCGATTTTTCTTTCACACTTTTTTTTAACCAATAAATTGTAAGAATATTTTATTTTATCGATGACCCCCGTTGTTAAATTATTTAACGACATTTAATGCTAAATTTTCTCTATCAAAATTAATATATCACATTTATTATGCAACTAAATTGAACTATATTTTATGCCCGCACGCGATCTTGAATGGATGATGTGTGTGTTACTGGTCAAACACGAACTGGAGCTGGTCGACGGCTACACCTGTATGTAGTTTTTTTGTACCCACCCTCTTAATAGCTATTGGCTTTTTGTTAAAACTATCAATAACATCGTTGCTAAAATGCGTTACAAGCCTTTTAGGCAGGTAGTAGAAGTGCTCTTTGATATGGACTATTACGCAGCGACCATATTTACCTTCGAAAGAACGAATCTTGTCAATTACATATTCTTTATTCAACTCTAGGTCTTTAATTAAACCCTTTGTATGAAGCTCGCATTTGGCTACTTTATTAATATTATCAATCATCGACAACGCACACGTCGATGATGGAGTCGTGCTTGATGATTCTGACATCGTTGTGAATAATTTAATACAGACTGAGATTATGCGCCAACCCTTTCGTGTTGATATACCCTAATTCCCACCACTAAAAACTCTCTTGGTTTTACTGATTTAAACAGCTTTAATATCGAATTATGACAGCCAGGGTTTTTTTCATTTCTGTTCGAATTCTTTCATTATAAATTGCGATTAATAAATAACTATGTGAGTTTAACGAGAAGTTGACTGTTTTTCTAACCAACGCAGCCAATCATTATTATTTAAGCACGATTCGCTAAAATTATTCTTTGCGTTGTTTTACGAGTCGTTTATTGATATGATACCGCTTCACACACCAAAATTGCGCGACCACATTAACTGAAACATGTACCTACATAAAAAGTTGATTTACTTGAATTATAATTAAGAAAACATTTTTGGTTTGTTAACACAACGTAAATGTGCTTTGAAGATAATAATTTTAGGTTTACACATAAAATATTTGTATCGGGATAAGTTATAATTTATCAAATTAAAATCTAGCTGTTACCTATATATATTTAAATAACACACCCATTTTCTTCTAATGAATAATAAAATTTAATTAGAATAATTATTGGTTTTAGAATATTTCACACGGCTTTTTGGAGACCACCGGCGTTGGTTTTTGTTACATCACACAAAACACTAAATCAGGGAATAGCCATTTGTTGGGTCGCATCTGCGTCTCGTGTTATAGAAATTTTTGATGATATCACTAAGAGTCAGTTTAAATATACGAGCTTTTTTATCTACTATACCCAAAGACGATCCGTATAATAATTTACTATTGTGTACAACCAACACGACTGATGCTATCAAAGAATACACATTTTGGTGGCGTATTTTTTCTCAAGCGTCGCATGCAACGGCCAAAGCCACCCATATAGTGATAATTTACACAATCAGCTATTGTGAGACGCCACCACAGTGAACAATATATCTCAGCTATAAATGATTTTTCGAGCCCACCCATGCTTAATCAGTCAAGCTAGAGAAGGCTTAAAATTAACTAAAGTTCTAATGAACAATTAGGCTCATGCGTTTTACTTCCGAATTAATACAAATTATTATATATTTAATTGTATAGTTAAATCGATTACGATTAATATTTTTGACTGTGATTTTCGTTTTCTTCAGCTTTTATCTGCAACAGTCAAAGTCGCACCCTCATAATGATAATTTACGACGCGTAATTAAACTCGTTCGTTTACTTCTGAAATAATACAAATTATCGTATATTTAATTGCATAGTTAAATCGATTTCAATTAATATTTTTACTTGTGATTTTCGTTTTTCTAAGGCAGGAGCCTCCCCTCTTGCTTGTTTCTTTTCACATTGTCCCATGAACGCAATTCTGTTGCGCGTCAGGGTGTATTCTTTTTCATATTAACCAATAAAAGCGGTTTCGGAGATAATTAGGGTTGGTGGTTTGTCTCATCTTATATCGCATCTCTTTTGGCTTGCATATAAAAGTGAAAATTTTTACGTTTTGAGCCAAAAAATGCCTCGACGACGTCTGTTAACAACAACGAAGATGTCCGTGTGTGTGGTTGACTCGAGCCACACAGTACCCCACGAGATGATGGATGATCATCTCCGTCGAGTGCACCCCGGGAGTATGAACATCGGGAGCAAGGTCGCTTGGGAGTTGTTGTATGTATTTTTTACTTTAAGTTTGGTTTATATATATAAAACTCATTACTGTTAAGCAAGTGAATTTTCATTGCATGTTTTTGCTAATAATTTTATAAATAGCCAGATGGTTCGAGTCGGCGACCGTCAACAGCTCGCGAAAGGCTACGTGCCCGGCTAGCGGCTCGAATCCCCGCGGATGTCCAGCCAACACCGCCACCGCCGCCCTCATCTCCGTTGGATGAAACAAGCACGATAGAAATCATATATATTTATTTATAAATAGCAATTTTAAATAAATTAAAACTAACGTTTTATGATTTATTTCAATCAACTACGTAATTTACAGGTGGTTGTATGTGAGTCGATAAAAAGGTGTTTTAAGATTTTGTCGGTCTTTGGAAAAAATAAGCGGTTGTTATTTTAAACTAATAAGTGCTTAATTGTGTTTAAACCATTTGTTATTAATATTTCCAAGAAGTGTTGATTAAAAAAACAGTCAGTCTAGGTTCTAACTTGTTTGATTAAACGCGGGTCTACTTAATTAATTAAATCCACCCGTTGCAATCTATGCATTTATAATTAACCAACACCTGCACATCGAGAGAGAGAGATAGCTTGGTTAGAAAAGGACATAATTCCCTGTTCCAACTTGTTCGGTAATCTCGAGTGCGGCTTAATTAAACCCACCCGCGACGCGGGGCGGTGTCGACGATTTGTAATTATAGACGGCCATCTTGCATATCATTATCAAATATATCATAATTCTAATCAAAATCACCACCTTAACAACGCTCCACCCCTACCGGGGGCGGCGAATTATCCAATCATCGCACTCATATGAACAAGTACTCGAAAAGACGACCACGCCCCACAATTCTAATCAAAAATCGCCGCCTTAACTGCGCTCCACCCCCTACCGGGGGCGGCGAATTATCCAATCATCGCACTCATATGAACAAGTACTCGAAAAGATGGCCACCCTCAATGGCCGAGTCCCACTATCAGCCATCTTACTTCATCAAGGGGGGCGGCGAAAAGGGTTGCAACAATTACACCCCACAAGTACCGAGAGTAATTAAAAATGTAGCAAGTACCGAGAGTAATCGAAAAAGCACTACATATACATCGTTTACACCCCGCAAGCGCACATGCATCAGCCATCTTACTTCATCAAGGGGCGGTGAAAAGGGTTGCACCAATTACACCCCACAAGTACCGAGAGTAATTAAAAATGTAGCAAGCACCGAGAGTAATTGAAAAAGCACTACATGTACATCGTCTACACCCCGCAAGCGCACATGCATCAGCCATCTTACTTCATCAAGGAGGCGGTGAAAAGGGTTGCACCAATTACACCCCACAAGTACCGAGAGTAATTAAAAAAGTAGCAAGCACCGAGAGTAATTGAAAAAGCACTACATGTACATCGTCTACACCCCGCAAGCGCGCAATTACACTAAGTACACGCCGTGTACTTGCATGTACAGAGAGTAATTGCAAAATGTACTAGTTATTGCTGCTGAATGCCCCATTGCTACTACTCGGGTAATTTCATAAAATTTAATCTATTTTCAATATAGTTTGAAATTTATTAATTTTAAAATATATTTTTTTTATAATTATAATAATAATAAAAATTTTTTTTATATAATTTTTGTTTTTTATAATTACATCCAGATATGATCCTCAAAATTAGTTGATTTAAAAAAGGGATTTTCAAGTAGCTTCAACTTTTTTCTTTGAACTTTGATTTACTTAAAAACGACGTCGTTTTATAATAACGTATCATATAATGTTATAACTTGTGTTAATCAGTTTATAAAGACACCTGTTTTAAAAATATTTGTTTAATTATTTTAGTTGTTAATTTTCTAGTCCACTTTTGAAATAAAAATTAGTATTTACAATCATTGCATTTATTTACAACGTAGACTAGCTGGCGATAAATCATCGAAACCTGATACCGTTGCTGATAACATATTATTAAGACTAAGTTCAGTTTTACGACGGTGGAATTTGTAGTTCGCATTTTATAAGCCGGTGTCACCCAAGTACATTTCAATTTTTATAAAAGATGGAGATTCTCCATAAGGCACATTATTTAACATTAGATTGCGCCTTTTAAAGAAGTTTTATTGAATGATATAAGTCTATCTAAAAATTTCACAGCATTAGTGTAGATCAAATCATATTTTTCTATAACTTCTCGTTAACTGATTGGTGCACCTCTATTCTTATTATTCAATTAAAGACTGTTTGCTTGTTAAACATTTAATTAAACACGATCAGGGTTTTAAAGCCATAAAACTTAATTAATAAGTAATATTTTTCTACGGGTGATTTTAATTAATCACTTGATAATGAAGCCACATGGATTTGAAACTATGGTCGTATTAATGTTTAGCAAGCAAAAATTATTTAATTGAATAATTAGAAAAGAGGTGCACCAGTCAGTTAACGAATAGTTTTATGTTGCGTTTAGCTAAAGATAAGTGGGAGCATTGCTTAGCGATATAATCACCAGGTCATCTCCGGTGAAATGGTTCAATTCCAGTAACGGCAATAGATTTTCTTGAACCAGTTTTAGAAAGTCTGCTCCTACTGTGCTTCAGAGGGCACGTTAAGCCGTGGATCCCGGTTACTATACTAACAGTAATCGTCAAAACATATATCACAGCTACTTCTAACCCGTCTGGCCAGCGTGGAACTCACTTTATATAGGAAGGCGATGCTCTTACAAAGCCATAAGCTGAAGGGAACCTTGTCAAAAATATACGTATATATATATATATATATATATATATATATATATATATATATAAGCAACTTTGCCGACAGGTATGTAAAGCAGTTACATAGTCGATTCTTCAATAATTATAGCCAACATAACAGTTGGCAAGTATAAACATTTTGAATCGCCTGCAGTAAAGTACGCAAGAGGTTGTACAATAGCAAACAAACATTGAGAATCACCCGACAGTACGAAGTACGTAATTTTTATACTTACCAACTGTTATGTTGGCTATAATTATTGAAGAATCGACTATGTAACTGCTTTACATACCTGTCGGCAAAGTTGCTTACATTTACGTACGTGAACGCTTTCACGAGTCGACACTAAATGTCGAAAAACTTATTGTTTAAATATATATACCTATGCCAAAAGCTAACTTTAACAGATGCTCTCCAAATAACCGAAATAAACAGACTTCATTGGGTCCAACTTAGAAAAACTAAAAATAACCCAAATGTACATGAAAAGGTTGATGTTGAAAGTTAAACTAAGACATAGAAAAACAAATACGTGGTTCAAAAGCAACATTTCTGACAGAAAGAAAAGTTGATTATTAAATATCACATAATTGAGAATTAAAAAATAAAAAGTTTAGTCTGTGATATCGCAATTGAAACAGTCGTGTTTAAAACTGAATGATGTTTAAAAATGTGGAAAAAATCTCTCGACAATTTTCCGAAACAATCGTATTGCAGTAATATTCTGAATTGAAATAAAAGTGAAAGCTATCCTTACGTTTTCAGCTGTTTCTAGGGTCTTTGTTCTACCAAAACGGCACAATAGCGACGCCTCAACGACGCGATGTCTCCAGCATGTACCTTCGGCTTCTTGTTGCTGAGCGACTCGATATTTCAGTTGCGAAGCAATATTTAAGCTGTGCAGCGTTGGACTTTTTTTAAACCCGAAATCATCATGGTATAACAGAAAATAAACAGAAATTTAATAAAAATTACAGTTCTTTTGACATCTGGTAAATGATTTAACTTTAATGGGTGTTTATCTAATTCCTTAGCAGCAACAATATAGTATATTATACACTAAGGTTGTGAAGTCTGTCATTATTGCCTTATTATGGACTTCACAACCATGGTGTATATACTATTTTTCCACTACTAGCTAAATTTAAGCCAAAAATAAAAAATAAACATTTTTCTTGTAAAAATCAAGTAGCACAGGAATGCAAATAAATCAAAAAGCATGAAAAGCTACATACGTTAAAAAACCAACTGCAAATAATTCACTAAACACTTGTGTGGTATATTTCACCTTCATTTTCTGAAAATTATTCGGAGTAATATGTAAATTAGTTGATTTAGGAGCCAATCACAGCGGTTTAAATTTGTCTAACATGTAGAAATTTTTTAATGTCTTTCCAAGATGCTTTTTGTTATTAAAGATTATATCGTATTTAATCAAGTTATTTTGCACCGACTTCAATAAATACCGACTTCAATAAATAGAGGACATCGAAGAAATAATAGATTTTCTTATCGTTTCTTGTCGTCTGCTTGTGTCATGTCGAAATCGCTGTCACGCTGCTTTGGTGAGACAAGGGCCTTGGTTTATAAACATGTTTTGTTGGTTAGAACTAACACAATCAATAACCCATCATTTAAATATATGGCGAGGCCATACTTGTATACATGTACATTGTATTGTTTTTACTTTTTTAATTGACATTCATAAAATTCTCAATTGCTATAATTTTCAATTAAGTTTCTGTCCGTCATGAGTATAAGACTAAAGTGGACGAGATCAAAAAAGCATTAGCACCTGATAAAAAGAAAAGACGACTGATAAAGCAAAAGATAACAGAATGAAGATCGAGGACTAAGTAGAGAGACGACATTGAAAGAAGAGCAAGTGAAGCAATGAACAAGAATTTGATAGCTTAACATAAAAAGTTTATCCAAAAATGAAATAATTTGCGCTGAACAATGGCGACAATAATGATTAATTTTTAAATAAAAAAGTTTACTGCTTATTCAGTACTAAGCAAAAAGATAAAAATACAATGTGTCTTATGCAACAATATACTAAATTAATAATTCATTAATTTTAATATTTGTGTAGCTTAAAGTGCAACCCATACACTTTTATCAGGAAACTAATACCAAGTTTTCATATTTACATACAAGTGAATGGACAGACGGAAGGTTGATTATGGAAGTAGAAGAAGAAAATGCATCAATAAAAAGTTGTCCTGGTAAGGTAATGCAAACACGACTTTGATCGTTTCGATGTACGTTTTTCCTTCGGACAATCAGTGCTAATAATTTTTTGTGATGCATTTGTTATATCACACCGAATTATAAAAAAAATGTATATGCAATACTAGTTATAGTGGGTCCTATAGAAAGACGTGGACTTTAGAATTCCAAAATTTCAAAATTGGTGCTCATAGCCAGTATTCACAATTTCTTTTTTGATTTCCATAAAGTGGTGTTAGACATTTTAGTAAACGCAACTCACAACATCAACAAGAAAAAAATTAAATGTTTTTTCATTTACTTTTTTTCAAAATTCAATATATAGATTGTATGGCCAAAAAGTATCTAGAATTTGTCAATAAAACAAAACCGTTTCTATTGTCAATATTTATCTCTATCGCCAGAGATACACATATTTCAACTATTTGAATGTTCAGAACATTTTTTCTAGAATTTTTTTAATAATTTTATTCAGCTGTTTTCCCAAATTTTCTTTATCGGCTCAATTGTCTTAAAACATTTGCCTCGATGTAATTACTGAAATCGTAAAAAGAGAAAAAGTATTGACGTTTGTATAACTTTATAACTCTGTATAACATTCCCTGTAGCTAGGATGCAAAAGTTCACGGAAATACTTGTAACTTTTTTCGGGAACTCCATACCGGGTTAATTTTTAATTTGTATAAAGAGAATTAACTATATTTAGCAAACGAGGATGTGTCCATATACAGAGTGTTTCAAAAATACGTTCCAGTATTTGGCCCACTTATAGATCGCATCAGTACAAACAAAAAAGTCAAAATAAACATAAGTCCAAAAATTAACCTTTTCCAAGATACAGGCGGTTTTTGAAATTAAAACTACTAAGCCCAGTTGGAGTGATTCGTCGTATTTATCACGTCAGCTATGGAAGTAACAAAACAAAATTTGTTGGTTTCTGTCAGTCTAGTTGCCGCATTTGTTGTAATCATTGTGTGGCTGTCATTGTTAGTGTTATTGTTGCTATTGACGTCGTTGCTGCTGTTGCTCATTGTTAAAATTTTCAAATATGCCGGAATATGCCAACGCAGAAATGGCAGATATACATTTCATGTATGGCAAAGCCAATGGAAATCCTTATAAGGCACGTCGCTTTTATGCCGAAGCATTCCCAAACCGAGTACTTCCGTGTGCCAAACTTTTTACAAATTCATATCAACGTTTATCTGAAGTTGAATCGTTTAAATTAAGGAACGGTGATGGTTGTCGGCCTAGATTTAGTTTCTACTCCCGAGACAGAATTTATTATTTTAAGAAGAATTGAAGAAAATCCCGGTACTAGTACTAGAAGACTCTCTACTGCAACAAATAATAATTCTTCCATAATTTGGAGAATGTTACGCGAGCAGTAATTGCACCCATACCATATTTATGGGGTACAGGCTCTTACTGTGTCTGATTATGCCGCACGATTGGTGTTTTGTAAAGGATGCTGACAAAAGTTGCGGAGAACCCAAAATTTTGTTACGGAAATTTTATTTACTGACGAAACTGGTTTTACGAGAAATGGCGTTTTTAATTTCCATAATAGCCATGTTTGGGCCAACGAATCAAATGTTGAATCAAATCATCAACACCGATTTTTAATCAACGTTTGGCTTGGTGTGTTGGGAGACCATCTGATACGATCTTGTTTCCTGCCTAGCCGTTTGACTAGTCAATTGTACCTTGACTTTTTGCGGAATAGCTTGCCACTGCTATTAGAAGATTTACCCCTCAACCACAGAATTATTATGTGGTTGATGCACAATGAAGCTCCTACGCATTATGCAGTCTTGGTTAGAATTTACCTAAACAAAAATTACAATGGCAGGTGAATAGGGCGAGGAGGTCCAATTGCATGTCCACCTAGATCTCCCGACTTCACTCTGCTCGACTTTTGTATTTGGGGGTATTTAAGGACATTAGTTTATTCAAGTCCTGGGAATAATTTAGATTAGTTCCGAAAACGAATTGAACATGCCTGCCAGACTGTTAGTACAAATCCGGGACTCTTTCAGATAGTGCGAAGTTCACTTTTACGGAGATGCAAAATGTGTATACAAATGTAAAGAGGGCATGTTGAGCCATCTTCTTTAAGAATCAATTGTAATTAAAATGTTGTATTTATACTGATATTAGTTCTATTGAAAACCTCGTTGAAATAAATTTGACCTTTGGTTTACCCACTTCTTTAGCTGACTTGATAAATACGACAAATCACTTCTACTGAGGGTAAATTATTTTAATTTCAAAAACAGGCTGTATCTCAAAAACGGTTGGTTTTTTGAGTTTTTTGTTTGTACTGTTGAGGTCTATAAGTGGGCCAAATATCGGAACGTATTTTTTACACACTCTGTATATAAAAAATGTAATACTAAGTGTTTCCATAATTGCAATAACTTTTTTAAATCAAATGGAACACCCTGATTTTTATTTTAATTTGCCGTATGAAGGTAGGAATTCTCTTTCACATCATATAAGCATTGTTTGAATTACGGCTACTACTTTTGGAGATATTTGCAGTTTTCTACTATTGGGGGTACTAGATCTGTTATTGAATTGGTTATGATTAGAATTATTTGAGAAACAATAACATTGTGTAAATTTGACAATATCCTATAAATTTTCAAATCATTGTTAGGGGTTGTGATTCCAATCATGTCGGCACGTTTAAATTACGCAAATAAAAATTATTTAAATTTGTTTACTATTTATGGACAATGTGATACTTTTGCTGCACAATATTATCATTACACTAGAATTTAAACGTGCCGACATGATTGGAATTACAATCCACAACAATGGTTTGAAAATTTATTGGGTTATCAAAATCTCACAATTTTATTGTTTTTTAAAATAATACTAATTATTGCTAATTGGATAACAGATCTGGTACGCCCCAATAGTAGAAAATTGTAAGTATATCTAGAGTAATGGTAACAAATTAATTAATTGAAAAAGTTATTGCTCTTTGAAGATGTCAAAATGTAACACAAATATGAAACACTAAGTATTACATTTTGACTCCACATCTTATGAGTAAGATGGGGGAGTTATGCGACAGTTTCCAAACCGAAAATTTTAACACCCTTTTTTTACTTTTCCGAAAAATCAGAGTTAGTACGTTATAATAAAAGAAAAAATTATGTTAATATACGCATATTTTTGAATTTTTAAAATAATTAAAAAAAATATTCATTTTAGACATTATTGTTTCAAATAAAAGATGTTTATAATTTAATTATAGCCATTTTTTGTTTAAACTATTTTTGATCCGATAAGTTATTACTGAGATATAACTATCACGTGACAATATCAATTTCAGAACAAAAGTTGAGGAAAAAAAGTTGTTGAAAATTCTATTGTCTATAGCTTTTATTAAATCATTTTTTTTTAAAACGCAATTTTATTTTCGCTTATCGGCGATGTGGAGTTTGGCGGTAAACGTTTGCTTAATCTATTGACACACCTTTGTTTGCAATAGTTTATTCTCTTTATACAAAATAGAAACGAACACGATATAGAGTTTCCAAAAAAAGTTACAGATATTTTCGTGAACTTTTGCATCTGTAAAAATTTTATTAAAAAAATTAAAATCTTAAAATCTATAACTCCTAGCTAGAGGGATTGTTATACAAAGTGACCCTAAAATTTGACGTACAATTCAAAAATGCAATAATATATAGGGTGTTCCATTGAAAATAACAAAGTTGATGTCGACTTCTGGTACAACCGGAAGTGTAAGAAGAATGAAAATATTTTAGATGAATTTTTTTTCATTTATACTTTTCCGAATACGGCTACTGGCGATTCCCGGTGAGACACTCTAAATTGAAACATCAAAATCAATGTTGAATGAGTTATGTAACACCTATTCTATAAAAATGTTATTTATAATACCTCAAGTGTGTTGACTGTTTCCCGAATTTTGTCAAGTCAAAAACGTAATTAATTACACGTATTTCATCACCATTTCGAGAAAAAATTGAAGCAAAAACAGACATTAACTTAAATTGGGGTTAGTTTTATGGTAATAAAATTTCACTTAATAATTTTAGTTAAGGAGTAAGTTTTTGTAATGCTATGGTAATCGTATTAATTACTAAATTTTGATTGGGTTTTCCACAATCTCGTGCAATTGTTTTATCAAAAAAAAAAACAAACAAATGTGGCAGATTGTTAAGTGATTGATTAATTAAGTTACACAGTGAGATGTTACTCAGTAAGTGAGATATTTATTACTGACTGAGAAGTTTGAGATCTAGTAATTGGCCGATTAATTGCCTTAATCTAATTGACTACTTTCTGTCTGTAATTAGCGCAGAAACGGCATAGTTGATACAAAAATGTTAAACTTAGATTTTACTTGTTTTGTCATGTTCTTAATTCCCACATTGGAATTCCAGAACGCATTCACTCATTCATAAATTTCTTAACTACTAATTTCATAAATCCGTAATTGAATTTTATTTAACTCTTTGGCTTTCAGTGTTTTAATAAAGTCGTGACTAATTAAAAAGTTTAACGCTTAACAACCGTTTATATGACAGTAATATTTAATTTAGTTAAAATTTTATCGTCTGTATCTAATGTGCTTATTTGGTAATTAAGCTTTTGCAAAATGTAATTCTGCGAATTTCATCAAGTACTCCCTAACTATGTTTTGAGGTGTTACTAACTGGGTATTATAAGTAAATCAATCAACATAAATGTTTTATTGCTTAAACCGGAAAGATTTATACTGTGTGTAAGTTGTAAAGATAAAGTGATTTAGAACGAAATATTGCAGTTAAATTATACATAAAGTGCTTTTTTGTGTTTTTTAAAATAACATAATTTATTAAAAATAAATAAATATTATAAATAATGTTATAATCATAGTTATTGAAAATTCTTAAATCCTTGTAAAATTTAATTAAAATAAATATTTAGTTAGGTACTCCAAAAATTTAATTTGTGAATCTATATATTTTCATGGTAGTTCAAATATTATGGATAAAGGATAAACAATAATAAAAATACAATAATGTAGTCCTAAAATTTTTAAATATTAGGTACAGATATTTTTCACTTTTAGAATACTTTTATAAAATTTGATATGCAGTTTTACATTATAATACCGACAAATATTAGTAGATTTAACTGCATACATTTTAACTAATACTTAATAAACGACCAATAAGTATTGCGACGACTAGTGGCATTATCTAAACGATAACTTAGAATGCATAACACACTCGTGCCAATAAAGCCAAGTATTTCTGTATAGTAGCATACACGCACAAAAGAACACCTGGTCAGGTTTTATCGGCACAAGTGTGTTATACATTCTAAGTTATCGCTTTAGATAACGATTTTCATTTAAGCATTCAATCGTCGTTACTTAGTTTATACTATTTGTACGTTTATACATGAGATCTCGCAAGACATGCAATTCACTTAGTAAATATAAGGTATGTACATTTAGATGATTACGGTACGTACAAGTTAAGTAGTAACAAATTTACAACAATTCCATTGCACATTATTCATTTTTAAATATTACTGATATTTTGGTGGTCGAGACCTTCACTTTTAAAATAAAGTGTATTTACTTTTATAAAATTTGAAAGTCACTTTAATCGAGATTCCACCGCACTAAAATCAAGTTTATTTATTTGGATCTTTGAACTCATACTACTTGTAAACTAAACAATGAATTTTTAATTAAAAAAACATACACATTTAAAACATCTGCCTAAACCTAGCTGGTTACTTAAAACAGTAAAAACCCTATTAATTTTTTTTTTAAATTGTAAAACCTTAAAAAAATTGCATTTGTCATGGCTTATTTTATACAGAGTGTTGATTAAGTACTTGTACAAACTTTAAAGGGTGAATCTTTGACTAATCTTAAGATATAAAGTTCAATAAACAAAAAAACTAAGTTAATATTTGAGTTTCCCGTCATAAATATACTCAATATGCCAAATTTTTTCTATTACCATGTTACTTAACAAAAATATAAACAAAAACCAAATAAAATAGTTTTTTGGACGCTCTGTATTTTAGAAACCACGCCATTGCGGGCCCATGTTCTCATGAACTTTTTATCTTAAAATTAGTCAAAGACTTACTTTTAAAGTTTGAATACTACTTAATTAATTCAAGGTTGATGGTACCTTAAACGTTTACGGAACACGAAACATAAGATTATTTTAAAAATTTGGTTATTTAAGTAATTTTAGATAATCTATCAATTTAAAATATTTTCAGGAATACGAAGTTGACGTTTCTTGTGGCAACTTCTTTATTTCGAATAGCACATTTTGAATATTTTGGAGCTTTTAAATTTGCCATTACCTTCTGATCATTTTTGCTCAATATTGTACTATACTTATCTGTAGCGTTTTTCAAGATATTAATTATTTTCTAAAATTCTTGTTAAAACATTGCCCAAATTGTACGTTTATTGCTGCGGTATTTGAATTTGTAAAAATTTAATATTTTGGGAATGACTAACCAAGTTTCTGTACATTAGTCCTCTGTAGAGACGTTTGCTTTACGGTATAGAGAGTAGTTAAAAATTCGTGATTTTACCGCTAAATACAAAAGTGACGAAAAGTGCATTTTTTTAATGGAACATACCGTATATTATCAAATATCCTAAAAGACAATTAAAATACCTTTCAAATGACTTATTATCTTTCTATACCCAAATAGCTAGATTTCCGAAATAAAAGCAAGTTCCTGCAAAAATCAGAATATTTTGGTATTATTTATCATAAGTAGTCATTATGAACATTTGACAAATAGTACGTTAAATATTCTCGACGAAAGTGTCTTAGAAACAAATTATTTATTTGGTGAGATGGTCTTCCTTTTTATGTTAATATTTATTTTGTTCTCATAGGAAAATTGAAGTAGAATTTCTTTTCGAATTTCCTTCCTATAAGAAAGGGTCCGTAGGAAACTGTGGCAAACAAAATAAATATTAAATTATTTATATATTTATTCGTATGGTATATTGTATTGTGATGTAAGTGTTATGTATGATGCCCCAGAAGATCAGTATAAACCTGTATAGAGTGGTGACAAAACCGTCTACAATAGTGGATTGGTTTGTCTTGGCAAAGCATTTACTTCAAGGTTTAGGAAAATCACTAAAACCTAAACATGCCAACTCTTACCCACCTTAGTATTCACATGTAATAATATTAATTAAGTGGCCACCTATAATAAATTTATTTATTTATTTATTCGTATGGTACATTTTACATATTGTATTGTGATATAAGTGTTATATAAGGTGCCCCAAAAGATTCGTATAAACCTGTATAGTGTGGTGACGAAACCGTGTGCAATAGTGGATTGGTTCGTCTTGGCAAAGCATTTACTTCAAGGTTTAGGAAAACCACTCAAACCTAAACATACCAAAATATTCTAATTTGTGCAGAAACTTGGTTTTAATACTGAAGTCTTGCTATTTAGGTATAGAGGTCATTTAAAAGGTATTTTAAATGTTTTTAGGATATTTAATAATAGTTGTACGGTTGTTCCATTAAAAAAAATGCTATTTTGTAATTTTGTATCTAGCAGTAAATTCACAAATTTTTAACTATCTTGTATGTCACAAAGCAAACTTTTCTACACAAGACTAAAGTACAGAAACTTAGTAAATTACACTCAAAATATAAGCTTTTTACGAATCCAAATAACACAACAATAAACGTTTAATTTGGGCAATGTTTTTTACAAAAATTTTGCTGAATAAAATAAAAAATAAATCACCAAGCCCAGATAACTCAACAACTGATTTATTGAAATTATATTGGAAGTATTTGATCTCGCCATTGTCTACTACAAACTCTTTAAGCAATAGAAATTAGCGATAGTTACTCAAATTTTTAAGAAGGGCGATAAACTTGAAGCAAATGATTATAGACTTGTTAGTTTAACATGTGCTGTATGAAAATTTTGGAAAAAGTGGTAACCGCAAAATTGTTAGAACATTGTTTTGGAATTAGCATTGTTCCAAACAATCAACACGGGTTTCTATCAAATCGTTGTGTTGTCACCAACCATTTAACTATGGTTAACACTTGGACTAAAATACTGGAACAACAAAAAGCTGTGTATGTTTTGTTTTTGAATTTTAGCTAGGCGTTTCATAAAGATCCGCATCATCTGGTGTTGCATAAACTAAACTGCTTTGGAGTAGTCGGGGTATGTTTTAATTGGATCAAAGCATTTCTGTAAGAAAGAACATTTGTGGTTCGTGTTGGTAACAAATTATCCGTAGCAAAAAATGTTGTACTTAAGTAGTGTATTATGTTTCTTGCACATACATGTGATCTGTTATTGTCACTACAATCCAAACAACACTGTTTATGCAGACGACATCAAATTATTTAATTGTCCAATAAACAACGGCAACTTACAACAAAAATTGTCTATGGTGCTATACTCAGTATACTATTGGCGCAGAGTAATAAACCTGTCAGAATTATCGAATCTCCCGTATTGTAGTGGCGTAGGTACCTGATACGTTTGAAAAATCATATTTTTAGTAGGTAAATATATTATAATAGTAAAATCTACCTTGATATGAATTTGTGGCGGCTAGGGGTTAGTTCTAGGCGCCGGTTTGCATCAGAGAAAAACTACGTTGAGTTTACGAATACGAGTTTATTTTAACTTACAATAACCGCGCTGTTAGTTGTTTAATGTTAATGCGTTTGCTGCGAGAGCGGAATGCGAGTAAGCGCCATATAGGAACGCGGAACTGCTGGGATCGCACTAGTCACTTTGGTTACTACGCCGTATCGTACTCTGGGTCTGTCTTCTGTTGACTCGTTCGCCTCATTATATACCGTCTGGCGTGTTGGGATGCTTAGCTTGCAAGGTTACAATAATTCCTTGCGAACGTAGCATTCTTTGTTTGTTTATACTTCCGCAAAATACGGACGCGGAAATTGCTTGTGCATGCAGTTCCTATAAATTATTATGTAGTTTCTTTTTTATTGTTTCAATCCTTACTTTGTGGAATCTATTTTTCATAGTAAATAATTTAATTCAGCAATATTCCACCGTTTAATAAGATATAAATAGATACAAAACTTTTGTAAAACACAGTATTTGAATATAAAATTAAACTCTAAAATCGATAAATGACAAATGTGTGGTTCCTCAATTTGTCTATTTTAAATTTTAATTTTATATAGGTACGTATACTGAGTTTTACAAAAGTTATGAATCTATTTGTATCTTATTAAACTGTGAAATATTTCAAAAAAACTTATTTACTATTATGTGGTTTGTTTCTTATTATTACAATTAAGAATCGATATAGCTAAATAAAGTAATTTTAAAATAATTATTCTTTAGCCTCAAAATGTGTGTTGGATTATCCATTATCAGGTAAAGTGGGGTTGTTAGCGCAGTCATTACGGCAGACGGGTTGTAATTTCTGCGAAAGATTACAGATAATTAGTTGTTTGACCGAAGGGCTTCGTATACTTTCTAAATGAAAAATATGTTTAGTTTGTTATTAGCAATGAATCGGCTTGTTTGTTTGTTTGTGTGTTAGTGCAAATAATTTTGAAATGGAAAACTTTTCACCAGCAAAACGTGTTAAAAGTGGTGCGTTATCTGCTAATGAAAAATTATAATTTTAAATGTGCATGACGCTGTTCGATGTCAACACCCTGCAAAAAGTGTCGATGATATTGTAGGATTATGTTCTGCAATGACGGCAATACCAAAATCCACCATTTATAAACTAGTGAGGGAAAGAAAAATTTGGGACAAGTGTTTCACCCACTTCCATCTCCTGGTCGGCGCCCGATGGAATTAGATGATGCAATGAGGAATTCTGTCCGTAGAAAGGTTCACTAGTTCTACTTACGGAAAGAGATTCCTACAATCGATAAGATTTTACTAGCAGTAAATGAGGATGAAAATCTACCCCAAATGAGTCGTAGAACACTGTGGAAACTTCTTCGCAAGTTTAAGTTTACTTGGGAGAAGATAAATAGAAGATCTGTTTTAATTGAAAAACAAGAGATTATTACATGGAGGAGAAATTATCTTTGAAAAATAAGAAAATATAGGCGTAAAGGCAGGCGTTTATTCTATTTGGATGAAACCTGGATCAATGCAGGACACACCTTAAATAAACCATCGGATGATAATACCGTTACGAGTGCTCGACAAGAAGTTATAAAGGACAGGATTTCGACCGCCTTCTGGGAAAGGAACACGGTTAATAATTACTCATATTGGCAATGAAGATGGCTTTGTAGATAGGGGTTTGTTAGAATTCGAATCAAAGAAAACTGGCGACTACCACGAAGACATGAATGCTAATGTGTTTGAAGAATATTTTGAGCAGATGCTAGATTTGATATCCCAAGGATCTATAATAGTTATGGACAACGCCAGCTACCACTCACGAAGATACAAAAATTTACCTACCAGCGCTTGGAGGAAAGCAGAAATTATAGATTGGTTATCTGTTAAGAATATAACTTTTGCGGATGACATGGTGAAAAGAGAATTATTGGATATTGTTAAAGTTCATAAGAATAAGTATATACATCATGTTATTGACGAAATGGCAAAGAATCGGGGCATTGAAGTACTGCGTTTACTACCTTACCATTATGAGTTGAATCCTATAGAGTTTGTTTAGGCTCAAGTAAAAGGTGACGTCGCTCGTAACAATACAACTTTTAAACTCGACGACGTGAAAAAACTTCTGGAAAATGCATTAAACAAAGTAACACCTGAAAGATGGAAGAACTGTGTATCTCATGTCGTTAAGGAAGAAGACAAATGTTAGCAACTGGATAATTTAGTAGAGATAACATTGGAGCCAATTATTATATCAGTAAACACACAAGACAGCGATTCTGATTCCGAAATGGAAACTTCAGACGAGGAAGAAAGTTAAATGACCAAGCGTAATGTGCCTGAAACAGTGTTCTACTCTCTAAACACCATTTATTGTAACCATGAGTGAGTATTGTCAGTTATTTTTAAATATACCTATTTTACCTACTTGTTATTTAAATGAACATTTTTATGCCTGTTACTTTTATCTATTCATTTTGATAAGTTTCCATGACAACCACATAATTTTATAATTAAGCCAAATTTACTTTTTGATGCCTAAAAATCGGTCCCCGCAAATTAATTGTAATTGTAATAAATGTACTGACGATATCTGCATTACTATTTTATTTTATATTTATGTCATATATTATTTATATGTTATTTATTTTATTTGTGTAGTAGATCACATTACAAATTTTACTTCTTACGTATTATATACCATTATTTTGTATCTTGGTATAATACCCACATCTACGGCTATGATTCTCGTTTCGTCAGTACCTGGGCTGATGGCAACGTGTTTACATAGATTAAACTATTGTTCTCAGACCCTAGATGGGTCGATATGCTGCAAGAGCGGCACAATGATCGTATTTTGGTTAGAATTTATTGGTTTCTACTTAACCGTAGAAGTACCGCTTTCACAAGAAAATAAAGAATTATTTCAAGCAATTATGATTTATTACTCGGCGCCAATAGTATACAGACTTTAGACTGGTGCGTTAAATGGGAACTACCACTCAACATTGACAAATGTACAGTGATACATTTGGACAATAGAAACCCAAGCACAAATTATAGTTTAAACAAAATCGACATACCAGTTGTTAGGTTACAAATATACTATAACCTCAAAAAGAAAGGCTTTCGGTATGTTGTTAATGTTAAAAAAGGTTTTTCCGTCTCATTCACTTCAATTAGTAAAATGTTACCTACACGACCGCAAATAGAGTTTGCATTATCAGTTCGGCTACCATATTATAAAAAAGACAAAATTCAACATGCAGTAACTAGATGGGCAATTGGTTTGAAAAATTTGCCATATAAAATCAGGTTAGAAAAGCTAGATATGTTAGAAGTTAAAGACAGACATCTAAGAGCAGACTTGATACAGATATTTAGAATTAGACATCATTTATTTCTAGTAAATATAATAACTTTTATAAATTTAGTGGCAACAAACATTTGCAAGTACATAATTTTAAGCTTACTAATAAAAATTTCAAAAAAACAACAGTGAGACAGCACTTCCTAACAAATAGATCTTTCGAAAACTGGAACGCTCTGCCAAGTGAGGTTGTCCTAGCCAACACGTATTAGAATTAAAAAAATAAGATAAGTTTAAAAGTAATCAATAAATAGTATACTATTTTCGAATATTCAATTAAATATAATTATAGTGCATAATTTAAATTATAATCTTAGTCACACAAATATACTTTTTTAAATAGTTGAAATTGCGTAATATGTTTGCCTCCGCAATTTATCTTTCTTTTAATAATAATAATAATAATAATAATAATAATAATAATAATAATAATAATAATAATAATAATAATAATAATAATAATAATAATAATAATAATAATATTAATAATAATAATAACTCTGGCAGTGTATAAATAATGAAATGGAGAATGATAATGAATCACGGGTGAATCGGCATTGTACCACCAAAACATCTTGTCGCATTCGTGAGTTAGGCAGAGGCTCACGTTCGAAAAATGTACTACAGTCTGCCGAGGTACACCGTGGCGAAAGCATCACGGGTCCGGGTATGTGGGGCAGTGACGGTAGTTACTCACGTCGGACGTAGACTAATCACACACACACACAAAAGAATTACACCAACCAATTAACCTGTTTGACAAAAACGGTTGGAGTATCAAATTATGGAACTCCGCCGTTAACTAGGTAGACTAACACAATACATAAAACATAACACATCACCAACATTACTGAAACATTGTGCATAAAACATTTAAGAAAATAAAAACACACACTAAACACAAACAACACAACCAACATATTACATGAATATATAGACACCCTTAAACAAAAACTCGTAGCCAAAGCACAAAGACTACACAGATACAAAACATGCACACTACGCAAGCAACAAAATGCACTATTCACAAACAACGAAAAAATATTCTACAAAACTTTAAAATCAGACATAATACAGACACAAAATAACGGCACACCAACACAAGAATAACTTACAGATTACTGAACCGCTCTGTGGTCTAAGTCACTACAACATAATAAAAATACTAACTGGATCAGGGAAGAGGAACAAAACACAGAATACATACCCCAAATGACATGTACAAACATATCACCACAGGAACTCACAGACATAATAAATAAGGCACACAATTGGAAAGCACTGGGGGTAGACGGAATTTAGAATTTCTGGTATAAGAAATTTTCCTGTCTACACCCAATGTTAGCCAAAAACATCACACGTACACTATACAATCCACACACAACACCTACATTTCTAACACAAGGCACCACATACATGAAACCCAAATCTACAAATACACACAACCCAGCACAATACAGACCAATCACATGTCTCCCAACACTTTACAAAATAATCACAACATGCATCACAAACAAAATATATACACATATATCATAACACAACATACTTACAGAACAACAAAAAGGCTGCCGCAGGGGTCACAAGGGTTGCAAGGAACAAGTTCTGATAGACTCAGTTATTCTTAGACAGTCAATCAAACAAAACAGACATCTACACACAGCATACGTCGACTACAAAAAAGCTTTTGACAGCACACCACACTCATGGTTAATACATACGCTGCAATTATACAAAATAAACACAACGCTCCTCACATATTTACAACACATCATGGAACACTGGAAAACAACATTACACCTAATCCTAAACAATACACACATAAAAACAAATGCCATACAAATAAAGCGAGGTATTTTCCAGAGAGACTCTTTGAGCCCTATTTGGTTTTGCCTAAGCTCTTAATCCACTCTCCAACACACTAAACAACACAAAATATGGTTTCCACATAAAACATAACAAAACAACCCAATATAAATTTGTTGTACATGGACGATATCAAAATATACGCAGACACAAAACAACACTTACAACAATTACTAAACATAACACACCTATTTTCAAAAGACATACACATGGAGTTGTTTGAGCTGGACAAATGTAAAACCTTACACTTAGAAAAATGAACTCTAAGTTCGGAGAAAGTCCCGGTTAGAAATAGGTTCATAGAATCAATGGAAGAGGGGAACTTTATAAATATTTGGTATTCGAACAGGTTAAACTCACACCACACAAACACATAAAACAAACACTCACCAAAGAATACACAGACAGATTAAATATACTACTAAAAACACAATTAAATTCAAAACACATCACAAAAGCCATAAACACATACGCTATACCCACACTTGCATATTCCTTTGGAGTCATACATTGGACACATACAGAATTAGAAGAACTCCAAAGTAAAACACGAACAACACTAACAAAATACAACAAACATCACCCAAAAACCGCCACAGAGAGGTTGACCCTACCCCGATGTGAGGACAGACGGGGCATCATAAACATATCCACACTACACTACAAACAGATGGACACATTAAAAAAAAATTTCTACACAAACAACACACATCACAGTTACACAAAACAGTTACACTCACAGACAACAACTACACACCACTATATCTACAGAACGCAGATATGGACATACAAACACATATAAAAACAACACAAACACAAAAACAATCATGGATCCAAAAGGCCCTCCACGGCAACCGACTGTCGACAAAGAAGCGTCGAACATGTGGTTGACCCGTGGGGAACTGTTCAGCGAGACAGAAGGGTTTATGATCGCAATACAAGATCAGGTCATACACACAAAAAACTACATAAAACACATAATAAGAGATACAAGAAAGACAAACAACAAATGTAGAAAATGCCACACACACACACAGAAACATTACAACATATTACATCTGGGTGCACAATATTCACTCAAATAGATTATCTACATAGACATAATCAAATAGCAAACATAATTCATCAAAAACTAGCCATCCAACACAAACTAATAGACACATACAAACCGTAGTACAAACACATACCACAAACAGTACTAGATAACACAACACATAAAATATATTTCGACAGAACAATAATTACAGATAAAACAATACACCACAATAGACCAGACATTACACTCATAGACAAACATAATAAAACAACAGACATAATAGACATAGCAATACCCAACACACACAACATGGAAAAAACGAACACAGAAAAGCTTCAAAAATACACAGATCTCTCTATAGAAATAAAACGGCTATGGAAGATGAAGAAAATGGTCATAGTACCAATAATCCTGTCTTCCACAGGTATCATACCACATGCACTACACAAAACCTACATACACTAAACCTAGAAAAACACACATACATTACACTACAAAAGCAGTCATACTCAACACATGCAACACAGTGAGAAAATTTTTTAAACAGATAACACACAAACACAAAACATGAATAGTCTGCAATAATAATAATATTTTGAACACCTTTGCAGATAAGTATAACACAATATTAAGAAAGTAATGGCAAATCTAAAAGTCTCAAAATATACAGGATGTGCTATATGAAATAAAGCAGTTGCCATCCCTGAAAATATTTTAAGTCAACAGATCATCCGCAATTACTTAAATAACGAAATTTTAAGAATAATACTATTTCTAGTTTTCCGTAAACGTCTAAGGTTCTATCGTCCGTGAATCATTTTGTATACCGTTGCGAATTTATCATATCAAATTAGTCAGCGACTTTTATCTAACTTTCAATAATTATTTAAAATCAACGTTTACTGTTTATCATAAATTTTTTTGGGCCTAATTTTAATTAAAACACAACCGTAAATTGTTATCTAAAAGCACGTGCAAATGCTTTGTCCCCATTCTCCGTCTCAATTAGCAGTCGGCAGTTCAAACAGACGCTTTCACAGCAAGCTCATAAAACTGATTATCAAAATAAAACAAACAAGAATAAGATATGTACAGTACATAGACCAGAAAAGATGGAGAACTAGTAATACTCTATCCTGCTACAGTACAGCGGTTGTGACCAAAATTAATCGTCCGCCATTTTAACGGAGGCAGACAAATCGATTGACTTCACTCAGCATTCTGTAATTATATCTATTTATTTAACTGGTATTATAATAGTGAATTGTGTAGTTTTTAGTTCTAAGATTTGGACGGAAAAAAAGGTACCAATTGAAGTATTCGTAATTTACTTTTTAAAGCGGCAAGAACACGTCGAAATCCCTGTGGCGTCGTGGTTTGGAAGAAATTTATTTCCATTCCCGTTTTTACCAACAAATACACTTATTATAATTGATTGTGAAATGCAATTAAAAATTTAAATTGGGTATGTATTGATTATCAATTTAATACTTTTAATTTTAAGTTTCTTTTCAGTTATTTACTGTTGATAAACACATCCCAGTTTGTGCATCAGCTGTTTAGAACACAACAAAATTACATTTTTACTCAATGATTACAATTTTATTACCAATTGTAATTACACCAATGAATAGATAAAACATTAAGAACTGATAAAGTAAAATACTTTTTTGATCGTAGATGTCACTCTTGCCGTTTTAAGGATAGAAGAAGAAGAAGAATTACTCGGTTATTACAAATGCTTAGTGTAATTAATAATTCAGTTATAACGTGATTAGTTTAACGTTAAAGCTATGTAAAAGAACTTGACTGAACATACAAGTTGCCTACAGTTTCTTAGTTCTTCACAACGAATTGATTTAAATTTATTTGTTTTCAGACATATTCAAATTTAAAAGTAACATTATGATTTGTTACATCATTTTTAAATTCAATCCAAATTATTTCGATTGAATTCAAGTCCGTGTGATAGGGTGGCAATGATTGTGTTTGCCCATGAATTTATAAATTAAATGATTTGTATAAACCAATGGATTAACTTCGATTTGATAAAGAAGTTTTGTTTCACTTTTTTAAATACGAGGGCGGTCTGAAAAGTTTTCGACCTCAACGTGAAGATGGCAGCACGTGTCAATAAAAGTCAAGGAATGTAGTTGTGCATCGTTTGACAGCAATACATTAATGTTTTAGCCATTTGAGACTTGCAGTTTTTATTTGACAGTCGTTTCAGTGAGTCGATGTAAGTATTTTTGTGAAAATGAAAAAAATCGAGTATCGAACTGTCATAAAATATTTGTTTTTGAAAGAGAATACGCCTACGCAAATTCAAGATGAGTTAGACTCTGTGTACGGGAACTCTTCACCGTCATTTACCACTGTAAAACTTTAGGCAGCTGAGTTTAAACGTGGCCGTAAGAGTTTGGGAGATGATGAACGTTCGGGACGTCAAAAAACTGTAACAACTGACGATAACATTGTTAAAGTTTACCAAATGGTGTTAGACGATAGCCGAATTAAAGTTAGAGAGATAGCAGAGGCAATAAAAATGTCCAAAGAACGTGTTTGTCACATATTAAATCAAGATCTAGGCATGAGAAAGCTGTCTGCGAGTTGGGTGCCTCGTTTGCTAACGTTAGACCAAAAACGTATTTGAATGAATATTTCCAATGCTTTGTTGGCGCAGATTAGGCTCAATAAATCTGAGTTTTGGCGCCGATTAACTACTATAGATGAAAATTGGATACACCACTATACGCCTGAAACACAAATACATTCAAAACAATGGACTGCAAAGGGTAACTGTCTCAAAAAAAGGAAAATCAGTTTTTTTTGGCTGGGAAAGTGATGGCGACAGTTTTTTGGGATAGTGATGAAGTTATCCTAATCGATAATTTTCAAAAAGGGAAAACCATTACAAGAGCATACTACGCATTATTACTTGACATGCTGAAAGCAAAATTGCTGATAAACGCCCATATTTGCAGAAAAAGACAATCCTGTTTCACCAAGACAACGCCCCGTCTCACACCTCAACAGTTGCCATAGCGAAAATCCATGGATTACGGTTTAAACTGGTTAACTATCCATCTTATTCACCAGATCTAGCCCCAAGCGACTTTTTTCTGTTCCCTCAACTAAAAACTGCGCTCGGAGAACAAATATTTTTGTCAAATGACAAAGCAATTACCTTCGTGAACAATTATTTTGCAGAGAAGTACTATTTGGACGGATTAAAGAGATGGGAGCATTACTAGGAGAAGTGTATAGAGTCACAAGGAGACTATGTAAAAAAATTTAAATAAATTTGAAGATAAAAATTCTTGTTATGTTAGGTCGGAAACTTTTTAGACCACCCTCGTATGTATAATCCCATCGTATTTAACTCTTTGTGCAAACTAGCTTTTTCCCAGGCACATGTTGAATTAGACTTAGTAAGAATGTTATAGTATGAAGCTAGCACGGAATTAGGTTTTTAACATTTCGAATTAATTTTTTAGTTAATCATTTTTTCATATGATCGTGATAATCGCCTGACTTTGATTTCGATTTAGACATTAACAATTAGCTTTTCTTTTTAAACAAGAGCTTTTGCTAATTTGGCACTGTCATCGTACCATTCAATGCAACTTGAATGTGACCTGTGCAGATAAAGATTCATCATTATAAACACTGATTCTGCCTTCACCTATTTTGTTCATCAGTAACGTAGTATGCTTTGATCTTATTGCGAAAGTTTCTAACAAGACCTTCCTGTTGTATGCCTTTTGAAACCCACTTTTATAATAAGAAAGCTTCTTAATTTTTTGATAAATATATATTTTTTTTTTTTAAAAGTCTGTCATAAGTTGTACCAAAGCAAATTTTAATAATAACGAATCAACATTAATGTACAGTTGTAATTAATCTTCAATTTGTTCACACAAACTTTGAAACATTTTGTACTGTATACAACATTCCGATGATAACACTTAATAACATTTAACGATGTTTAGCTCATCTATTTTACAAACTATTGTCTCACACAGTTCTTCAATATTGCTTACTTATTGTTCAAAAAAAGGAATGGGCGATAAACATTCTAACTCTTTAAAATATCTCTTGGAGGTGTAGCAGAACCACTTTAAGAAAATGATTTTTTTATAAACTTTACATGAGCATGTTGTGTGAAATAACATTAAAGTGAAATCAGGCTTCATCGTTAAAGAATATTAAGCTGGAATACACAAAAGCGATATGAATGAATATCTTTGTTTGGTATGATGTGACAGTCATTATCAAAAGTGCAACTTGTTTACAGGCAACGTAGAGATGTACTTGGACTTTTTGTATCATTTATCAAACATTGTCAACCATTTCTGGATAGGTCTTTGTAAGTACATCACTATTTTGAATAAGCAACAATCCGTTCTCACAAAAAAGATGTATGCACTTTGTTTCGCTGTGATAAAAACTATTGTGTTTTGACGCAACAATTGAAATTTAATACCTCAATTCTCCATCAACTTAGTGAGCTTAATTAAAATACTGTTGTCAAATAGCCATACAAAAGACGAAATGGCAAAGAATAATAATATACAAAGCTCACAAAAAGTAAAAACAATGAAGTTAGGTTATGTTATACAATTAAAAATTGTGGTGAGTTCACAAAACGGTACTTTCTAAAGGTGCGTTCACAATAGCATATCTTTTCTAAAATTATGAATTATAATTTTATTAAAATTAAAAGTACGGTAGACGGAAAAGTTGTGTAACAAACTCTTGAATTAAACGCTTCATTTTTTTGACAAATACGTAAGAATAAGTAGTTGTTATTCAATGTTTCGTTAAATAATAAAGTGACTTATTTAAATAAATTTAAAATTTGAAAAAAATTACAATCCCGACTTTAAAATTGTCACATAACTCTATAAACTAGAAAAAATCTAAAATGTGGAGTAAAATCAATGATTCTAAAACTAAAGCGTTTAGTAGTCTGTAATAATTATTTACTTTGTGCAAACAACAAGCAAAACAATGTTTAAAAAAGTTTCAATGTTTTCTGTGACCAATGTCACCCGAAAAAGCAAATGTGAAATCAAATAAATTGAACATAAAAGTTGAAAATGTACACTTTAGGGCTTGTCAAATGTTTCCAACAACAATTTTTCTGAAATTAAAAAAAAACTGATCAAATACTTCATTTCTAGTAGTTAATACTTTAATAAAATCGTATATATTGTAAATAACAGTGTTCTCCGCCTGATAAATCTTAAAAGGTTACCCAACAATAATCGTTAACTAACGCAGCTAATTCACAAACAAAGCAAATTTGAATGTTTAAGTTTCTGGAAATGAAATTGAGTTTTAAATAAATATCCATGTAGTTTAATTACACCGAGACGCTTTTTAAGTGGTTCGAAATTAAAGGGAGCTTGAGACTAAGACGCTACTTTGTGATATCAAAAAGGGTCGGCCTTAAGAATGAATACATTAAGAAAGTTCTCAGAAACAATAATCCGAGATAACGTAATAAGAGATGGACCAACGCAAATAAAGATTCTCTACTTAATATAACACAATTCTATTACTAATACCTAAGATTTAAACATCGACTGGCTTCAAATTATGTAATTAAAAAACCTTATTAAGATTAAGAAAAATCATTATCAACATAAACATAAACCTTTATTTATTCAATTAACTCTCGAATTTCTTAATGAAATTCCTAGATCCTTCTCAAGTTGAGATAAGTATTCAGGAAGAAAGAGAAAAAGCTTTGGGTTAATAAGAAAAAAAACAAATAAATAGAAATTCGCGCATTCTTTATAAACAGACTATTGTTTCCTAACAATGAAAAATAAATGGTTTTTACACGAGTTTTTTTGCAAGCTTCTCGAGATAATCGTAATAACAATGGCGCATTTTGAATTTTATATTTGTTCATAAAGTGCGCTACTTAATTAAAGGATTCTTATCTAAAGATGATAAGTGAATATATTTTTCTAAATAAATTTTTTATACTATTGCATTGTAGACTAAGTAATTTAACAAACTTATGAATAGGATATAAAAAACAAGAATCTTACAGATCAGTATACCGATAAAGTTAATTGCTTAAAATCAGTTTGTTAAAGCACTAGGCTTTCAATAAATTTTTATTAATATTACCTACCTTTATCGTTATATACGATATCGTATAAATCTTCTAGAAAATCGTAGTGATTGCAACTGCTAACATCGCTAGGTAGAACAGACCTGAAAATAAAAGATCCTTTACTACAAATTGGTAATCATCGAATATATTCTGCAAACATATTCAAGTGAGAAAAGAAATTTTCGCCGTGCTCATCAAAGTACCCAATTACACAACTTCAATAACGTTCTTAAACACTTGCGTATTTTCTGATACGTACAAATTACGTTTTCAGCAAGATCAAAGGGCGTCATTTGGTATGATCCATTAAACTTAATTGCTTGTTTGATTTTCAACTGAGTCATTAAAATTATTCTTTTTGGGCTTTAGCATCGTTTTAATTGTGTAAAAAAGTTTGAACCGAACTCAGTGTGATATGGCTAATGAGTTTTTACGTAATCTGAAAAAAAATTCACATTTTTACAGTTATGCTGCTAACTATTTAATGTAATCGCAAATGGTTTTTGTAGCCGCAATATAAATATTTGTAAATTTAATTAATAGCCAACATCAAAAAATAACTAATCAGCAACATGTATATGATGAAGTTTAAAAATGTTCAACTTTTATAAAGCTTTCAGTAACCATGTGATGAACATTGTAGCAATAGTATTTTCAAGGCACCGTTTATTTTTTCATAAAAATAATAGTTTTAGAATTTCAAGTTTTCAATTGGTTTTCGAACGATCGGCAGAAAAATATTATGTGTACCTCGTAAAAAAAATCTTTTCCTACGAGGTACACAATATATTATTATTATCTTTATTTTTAAGTAAAAATATGCCTTTAAATATTGTCACTGTTTTTGACATACATTGATTATTCATTTAAAAAATGGATTAGTTTACTTACGTTTTGACGACCGTCGTTTCCATTAAATCCATTAAGTAATGAAAAATAATTTAAGGGTTGTAGTTTTTAAACTGCCTCAATTTTTTTAAAACTAAGCTTTTTAAAAAGAAAAATTTTAAAGACTTGGAAAAACCGAAAACCGATTAATCGATTTCTATGGGGTAAGTTTTTAAAGTGTTACAAGGCAATATCTTAAAAACGGTATAATATATTTTTATGAATTTGGTAGGAGTAATAGGGACATTGGGGAACATATTTAACCAATTGTTTTATATTTCACCTCCTTTCCAATTTTGAAGGGGACCTTAGAATTTTAAATAGGATTATGCATTTTCTTTCTTATATTATTATATTATATTATAATTAATCAAAATCAATTAAATTTTAAAATAAATCAATTTTATCGAATAATCACGCTCATTTAATTTCACAATTAATATTACGTTTCTATGGAAATAATAATGTGTACTTAAAAGAAATCTGTACTATAGTCTGTAAAATGTAAGATTCGTATTTTCGGATTAGCGCTTCATTCAACTGCCACAGGTAGAAAGTATATCTATTTCGTTTCCTCCTACAGCGTATGATGTAGGCAGAAAAAGTAGAACGTTTTAACGCGACGGGTGGTGAACTAACACCTTCACTACACGTAACGAGATATCGTACATTTAAACATTTGGTTAGAAAGAGACAACAAAACGAATGGTATGTTGCAGTTTAACCAGTAAATACTCACATAAATTTGCTTTAAAGCGATATTGAAAATGTTTCTAGCGTAAAGTGCATAACTTGTAATTCTAAATATATTTATGTTAATCATTTGAAACAATGCTTTAATGACCTTTTTCTAAAAACAAATTAGATAATGACGTTACCGTATTTATTTCTTTTAATGAGTAACACATATATTTTAAATACAGTAATGACATTAACCTTCATTTATCTTGGCAGAAAGTATAAATTCAACTAATGAAGTGAATTATTGTGTAGTTTTCTTCGTGCTTTCTTTAAAACGTCGAAAGATGCCTGGCAAATGCTTAAATGAACGGTGCCGCGAATTAGTTCTTAACGTACATGAATATTTCTGCAGAGAAAAAGATAACAGTGGCTCTTTATGTAGTGTTATGGCAGTGCAGCGAAGAACATGTGATGCTTTAAAATATCAGTTGACACATTAAAAAAAGATCATTGCTAGTGAAAAAACTAACACTCCATTGCCTAAAAGGAACAAGAGATGTCGGAAAAAATATAAAACAACAACAAAAAAAAGCAAAATATTCTATAATCATAACACTCATAAATTTTACCTGCTGCACCAATAATTAAAATTTAACTATTTCAATCCTCTTATTGTTAATATGTATTGAAATATTTTTTCCACTTGCCAACATAAAACTGTCATTGCTTTGTACGGGTACCTGCTTTGTACATGGACGGTTTTTGCAAACGTAAAAAAACTGTAAAAGGAAGTATTTCTAAAAAGTAATGGGCAATTGCCCATATTGTCCATATGTAACCCCGGGCTACGTTGTTTTGAACTTTTATTATTTTTGTAAAAAAGGCATGTTATGTGTGCTAAAGTATTTTTACTTTGTTCAAACTTATCTTTGGCTAGACAATTACGAAAATAGGCCCTAATGAATATATTAAGAATAGTTATTTATGATACATGTGTGAAGTAAAGCTTTTATGCACGAGTTGTGGAGTTTAAAACACAAGCCGTTGGCGAGTGTTTAACCCCAAGGAGTGCATCAAAGCCCTTCATACACGTGTCTCATACAACACTTTATCGACGTCGAAAATAATTTATGCAAATAGAAACAATTACTACAATTGAGAAACGCATTTGGTTTCACTTTTGTTAATTTTGAGTTGCCTTAATACGTAAAATAGATGAAAATAGCTTTAAATCATTTCACCCATCTACAGGAAAATTACAAACTATATTCACTGCATTCTTTTTTCTAGAACATTTTTTAAGATTATTGACTTTTGAGTATTTTAAACTTTTAAAGTACTGTCAATATAATTCTAATCCTGTCTGAATACCTGTATATATACTGACTTCCAGAAAAAACACCTAGAAGTTGTCGAACGATTTTGATAAAATTTTCAAGAAACGTCTATTTTCATTAAACAAAATGATGATTAAAATTCGAATAAAATCTAGCCAGTAGTTTTTGTTTTTTTGCCTGTTGTTTCCATAGCACATAGTAACAATAAATTTGAAGTATTAGACCATTTAGTAACTGTCAAGTTTGCAAATTGTTGTTGTTTTTTCACAACTTCATTCTGAACTTGAAAACAATTCCGAGAGTACGTCAACATCGACATTTTGTCCAATTAAGTGATTTTGAACTTGGCCGTATTATTGGTATGAGAGAGGCCCGACTTTTGCTAAAAGAAATTGCTCGTCGTGTAAACCAAAATGTTTCATCGGTATGGAGATGTTGGTCCAAATGGTCCGAGAAAGGGGTTCAACATCATTGCCGTGGATCTGGACGTCCTCAAAGGACTACAGATCGCGAAGAACGTCGCTTAAGAGTTTGGGCTACAAGAGATAGATATTCAAGAACTCGATCAATTGCAAATAATTGGATGAGAGGTACAGGACTTAGGATATCAATGTCATCTGTTTATCACCAGATAAGATCTTATGGGTTGCGTTCATATCGTCAATTTTTATGTCTTTCTTTTACACCACTTCACCGTCTACGCAGACTAGAGTAGAGCAACGAAAGGGTTAATTGGGCGCAAGAATGGCATCAAATTGTGTTTAGTGACCGATTTTGCTTGTGGGCCCACGATAGTCGTAGGAGGGTCAGACGGATGCGTGGAGAATGTAAAAATCTAACATTTTTTGTGGAACGCAACACAGCCCTCACTCAAGGAGTTATGATATAGGGTGCAATATGTTATGGTAGCAGATCACCCTTGGTCTTTATTGACGGTAACCTTAACGCAACTGGTTACATTGCTAATGTGCTACAACCAGTTGGCTTTCCATATCTTCAGGGGCTGCAAAATCCCATTTTACAGCAGGATAATGCGCGCCTTCATACAGCAAGGGCTACAACACGGTTTTTGGAAGAATCTAACATTAAAAAAAAATATTAAGCAGCGGCGTAAATACCGGGGTAGCTGTGAAGTTATTATTAAAAAAAAATGTAAATGATATCAATTTTGATTACCTTGTACAAATTTTAGAATAAGCTCTTTATTACGGACCAAAAAGTGATTTTTCAATTTTTTTGTAAGTGTAATATTTTTCAAGAAAAATTGTTTATCGTAATGTATGTTCTTTTGCATCGAAAATTATCATGTTGTAGTTGTGATTGAAAAAGAAGTGTAAAACGCAGAAATTATATTTTTTTTTATAAATTTATCGAGTTGAGTTTTGACTACGGTCGTGAGCACACATATTTATAAACGACTAAAAGCAAACTAATTTAAAAAAAAATTATAGTTGCGTAATTAGTGAAGTGACAATTTTAGTTAGGAATAACCAATAATCTGTAAGTCAATTACAAGAATTTAGCTGCTTTTTCGCTCTTTCTATTGAAATAAGTGCAAGATTCTAGTGGACGATAATTGATATCAACGAGTGTTATCGTATCAGTGGTCAACAATCATGCCGCCTATTTGTTGTGTTTGTTTATCGGAAATTTTGTTAGGTACTAGTACCAGCACTAGTATAATATCATGCTTTACCTGCAAAAAAACAGTACACAGATAATGTAGTACCCCTAATCAAAATCACACAAATACACCCATACAAGATTTTATTTGTAATATCGGCTTGAAACTTTAAATTCCGGAATCTTGGAATACAAACAACATATCTCTGTCAAAAGTTAATCACCGTTTTAAATGAAAAAATTACAACTAACTTAATCCAAATTAATACATGTATCAACAATTTATTTGATTTGAGATTAGATCATGATCAACTGGCTCAAAATGTAACCAAAATTCAAGAACTTGTGAAATAATTAAAAGAGAAACTAACATCATTGTTTTTGGTGTACCAGAAGTCAATAAAGGTGTAAATAGTGTTGTAGCTGTTGTTAAAAATGTTCTGCACCCATTAAATAATGGTAAAGAAGTGCTTATTGCTAATTGCACTAGAATAGAAAAACAAACTAATGGAAAAATTCGTCCTATCAGAATAGCCCTAAGTAGCAAACATATAGTTACCGATATACTTCAAAATAAAAACAAATTATGTAAAGACACCTTTCCACAAATACACATTAAATCAGATCAAACGCCGTCAGAGATACAAGAACTGAACAACTTGCGAAAAAAACTCGAAAGATTGAAAGAAAGTGGCAAAATAAATGCTACTATAAAAATGTGAACAATACACCTAAAATTGTTACAAACGAACTAACGTCAAAAAATAGACCAAAAAGGCCTAGAGAACATAAAAACAATTCACCAAAACGAGGCATAAACTCAGCTAAAACTAAAATAGGTCTTTAAATGCAGAACAATAACAATTGCTAAAAATTGTTTTTGAATGCCACAGGATTTGTAAATCTACAAGACTTTATTAACTCAAAAATTACAAAAGGAGTTTCAATATTTTGTATAAATGAAACTTGGCTGACAAAGCAAACATACCCATGGTAGTAGCTATTATTTTTAAAAATGATCTTGATATAAGTCAGTATATTTCTTGGAAACTTTCACTTTGCAACTCAAATTTGAAACTGTTTATGATCCACTATAAGTAAAAATGTAAAAATATAAAAATACAGAAAAATTGTTAATAAAATTATACTGGGTGGGCCAACGCTGACGAAACAGAGCCACTTGCAGCCACATCGATAGTTTAAAAAAAACTCAAACGCGTCAATCTTTCAATTTTTCTATTGCATCATATGACGATCTCTAAGGGTCTTTATATAGTTGTTCTAGCCAAACGGCCAAAGAAAACTATCAACATGTGGGGTTTTTTGGAAAGTATTTTTTGTCGTCTATCCGACATCCATTTAAAAAGTTTTATGTGACGTCATTTCCGTTAAAACCAGAAGTAATACTGAAATGCCGACAGGCTGAAAAGATGTCTCCTTCAGAAATAAAATTGACTGTTTTTTTTAAATGATCGATGAAGCTGTTGACTGTTTGTGGGCGTTGGCCCACCCAGTTTGTAAATTCCTTTCAAAATAAAATGTTTAAAAATCGAGTTTTATAAACTGTTTTAAAAATTGATTTAAAAACGATTTTTGAGAAGTAACTGGTTTATCGATATTATATTTTGATTAAACGATTTTTCTAAAAACAATTAATCGGTTTTTGTTTTTGTCGGTTTTCCACTAAACAACGGCCATTTCCTGGTTGAACACCTTCAAACACGTATTGTTAGTGTCTACTCTTTAAAACAAGTTAGTTTTCAATTTCGAATTTCACAAATCGCAATTCAGTAATTAACTTTTTCAATTGAGTGTAATAAAAAAATTTGAATAATTTTTAGCAGCGCACTCTATATAAGTTACTATATTCAGCAAAGATATTTTTACATTTACTAGAATAATAAAGCAATCGGAAAATATTGTATTAAATTCGTTATATAAGCGGTCTATTGTTCAACGAGAGGAATTATGAATCCTCTCGTTGAACAATAGACTGCTAATACAACTAATTTAATAATATACTATTGTTGGAATACAACGTTTTATTGGTATAGCTAATTGGTACCGTCGTTTTATTCCTAACTTTGCTACTCTTACGTCTCCATTAACTTTTTTCACCAAAAAGAATTCTTCATATTTTATAGTCAAATGAATACCAACAAGCATTTTAACAACTCAAGGAACATTTAATATTTGCTCCTATTTTTTCATGTCCTAATTTTTCTTAAGAGTTTATCATACAAACCGATGGCTCAATTTTGGTCTTGGTGCTTTCCTAAGCCAGCGTGGTGAGGACGGTGAATATGCCATATGTTATCTTAGTCAATCTCTGACAAAAGCAGAACATTACTATTCAGTGACAAAGAAAGAGCCTTTAGCCCTATTGTTGGCAATTGAAAAACTACGCCCTTACATTGAAAAATCGCATTTTACCGTTGTTACTAATCACCGCTTCCTTCTGTGGTTAAACCGCCTCCAAAATCTTTCTAACGTTTAGCTAGATGTGCGTTACGTCTACAGCAATACGACACCGAACACGTCGTAGCAGATATCTTGTCTCGTTCTATACCTGTAGCTAATTCGATTTCTGTATGTACTCTCTCTCCTACTCTTGAACTTGTTTTTCCCACTCAAGATCGTTGGTATAACCAATTCGTCACACGTGTAGTTGCTTCTTCTAAAAAATTTCGGTCTTGCCTGTTTAGAATAACAACTTATATCGACGAGTTAAGTCCCGTACTGATCAGGATAGCTGGAAACTTGTAGTTCCGACCGAACAACGTAAATTAGCGCACATCACAATCCGCCTATACCCGGACGTTGCGGTGTTTTTCAAGACTACTGCACGAATACTACAAAGTTATTATTGGGCTAAACTACGTTTTGATGTGGCTACTGTCGGTGTGTGTTCCGACCATAATGTCGAACAATGAGCTTCTTCAGGATACCTTGCTCTTTAAACCAACTTATTCGTCTTTGGCAGATCCTTTCTTTTAATTTAGTGGGTCCTTTTCCTCTCTCGATTAAGGGCAATTCTTATGTTTTTGTCTTAGTCAATTGCTTTACTAAATTTTCTTTGTTCTTCCTACTACGATCGGCTACAGCTAAGATTCTCGAAGTGCCATTATTAATTAATTTGTAACGGAAATAAACCCTACTCCAAGTACTCAATATTCTCTGAGGATTTATTAATTGGTATCTTCTAGTTAACTTCCCCGAGTAATGTTTGATTGGAATGAATGAAAACGAGAAAATGTAGCTAATTATGATTGCTTAACTAGGGGATAATTAAAAATAGAATAAAAAGCTATTTGGACTGTTTTTTCTTGTGAATTTATTGTATTTTCCCATCTGCCAACGTTTCGACAATAATTCTTGTCTTCCTTAAAGGCTATAAAAAACAAATTTATTACATTTTCATATGGATAAAAACAATTTCAAATTGTAGCTTACCTTAGTTAAAATTACATAAAAACACAAAATATACCTTCTGGAGTTCCCCAGGGTTCTACATGGGACCTGTACTGTTTTTGCTATGTTATAAACGATATAAGAGATTGTATCACTAACTGCCAATGTTTATTGTATGCGGACGACCTTAAGTTATTTAGAACTGTAAAAACATTCAGGACTGTATTTTGATTCAAAATGATTTAAATGCAATTCAAAATTGGTGTGGTAGAAATGATTTGTTCCTGAATATTACTAAATGCAAAGTCATATCATTTTATAGAATTAAGTATCGATAGAATTAAATATTGTATCAATAATATTTTTAATTAGAAGGGTAAAAACTATTAAAAACTTAGAGTCACATTTAGTTACAATTTGGTTTTTGTGCACATTTAACATCGTGAACCATGCCTGGAAAATGTTGGGGTTTATATTGAGAATTGGTAAAGATTTATCTCAGTGTGTGTAAAATTCTATTTTGCTCATTAGTTCGTTCTATCTTAGAGTACTGTTCTCAATATGGTCTCTTACATTAAAGTATCAGATCATCGTATTAAAAAAAATTCAAAATAGATTTTTAAAAGCAATATCTTTTAAGTTAGGTTTGCATTCAACACTAACAATATTTTAATGCATTTGAACATGTCTACACTAGAAAATAGACGTAATGGCCGTTTGCTTTTATATACAAATTGGTTCATGGGCATAAGATGTTCTACGTAGAATCACTTGATTTTGGAGTCAAGTTATTTGTAATACAGAAAAATGTTTTGTTAAAATTGGTCATTTTAATACTTGTGTGCCTGTTATCTTCTTGTACGAATGATGCGTTATGTCAATGTTTACAATCTGATCCCCAATGATCTGTTTTACCCAAATATTAACGTTTTCGTAGCAGAGCAAAATCTGTAGTTCATTTCCTCTAGTGGTATAGTTTATTAGCGTAGTAAGAAAACAATATTAATTATTGGTACCTTGCAAATGTTATTTCATTTTGTTTTGAAATTGATGTATTTTTTATGTATAGTTGTATATCTAGTTTATTAGCGTAGTTAGAAAAATACTTATTGTTACCTTACAAATTGTTATTTTTATTTCATTGTTGAAAAGGATGTATTCTTTGGATAATAATAAATAAAATACAATCGTCAAAAATAATAAAAACGGGCATAATAATACGTTTTATTATATTTCTAACACTAAAGCTAAAAAACATCGTTCATTTACTATAATTGGGGATTTTTATTTAAATATATATAGAAAATATGCACATCTTCGACCAAAGGACATAATTTTTGATAGATTTGATCAGCATGGTCATTGTCATCGTGTTGTAAACCTAAAATTTCAAACGTCTCAAAAGATGTTGCGCTCTTTTTAAATTTTCCAAATCCCCATAAATATACAGGTCATAATCTTAGAAAAACCTCGGCAACTACCTTAGTTGACAACGGTGGAGATATGATATTACAGCTCTAAAGCGACATGGTGGATGGAAAACTAGCAGCGTTGCCGAAGAATATATCAAAGAATCTGTGAGTAACAAGAAATAGATTGCGAATAAAATTCTAAAGCCTTTAGAATATAGTGAACCCAGTACTTTAAGGAAAGTTACAAATATTGGTGATGAAAATATTTTCACTCAAGATTTTTCTAGCAATGCTGATACTGTTCTTAGAAATGATTCTGACAAATGTAATGTGTTCATTAATGACAGAACTGTCAGTCTTGACCGCTAACAGTGCTTTAAACATAAGTAACTGCACCGTACAAAATTGTACATTCAATATACACGTTAACAAGTGATATTGTTTAATATTATTGCTAATTTTAAATTTATCGTAATAATTTAAATTATAATAATTAGAAAATTATTAATATTTAATTCATAGATGTAAGATGATACTTTAACGTCCACGTAGTACCTACATAAAACTGTAAGTCATGTCTATACATATTTTATTTTTATCTTTGCGCTTGAAGAAAAATAGTATATGTCACTCGGAGTAGAAACCGCATTATGTGTTTCTATGCTCAGCACATAATATTTGCCTTCTACTCCTAGTAACATAATATACTATTATTCTCAATGGTTCAATCGACGTGTTGAAGCAAAAATAATGTTGATAAACAGTTAGAGAAATTGGATGCATTCGAAAGTTAATTGTAAAGGAAACTACTAAAATGTACCATTAGTAATAAATAATCTCAGTGGAATTAATTAGTCAACAATTGCAGGATCATTAAAATTTTGGAGCTTTTTAAAAATTTATATTCTGTCAATTTCATTATATACCCTTACTAAGTGTTACAGTGTTATGATACCATCTTTAGAAAATTATACTCGTGCTTGGCACTTGGTCAATTTTTATCAGTTTTAACCCACACTATAACCGATAACAATCATAACTTTCTTTCTCCAAATTACAAGATCTTCAACACAAAATATTTTGTATCATCAAAAAGGCTCTTTGGTTTTTTGCAACAAACGTCTTCAATCGCAAATTTCAAATTTACAAACAAGCATACTTCGCACGCCAATCCACAGCTGCACGCGGTGATTGCGGCCATATCACAACCACTCTTCTCGCGGTTCTAGGATTGCGATATACATGACATGCCAAACGCAAAAGGCTAAACTATGTCATTTTAGGTTAAGTAAGAATAAACTCGTAGGATCGGAATAAAAAAGCAAGAAAACTCTGAATCTAAAAGCCGATCAAATAGGGTTATTTAAATATTATGTATTTAGGGGTGAGCTATAAAAATTGTTAAATTAAAATAGCAAATAAGCATGTATGAAAAAAACGAAACAAAAAATTCAATGTCTTATTGAGAACTCCTTCCGAAATTCTTTACAAATTCTTCTATTATAACCGATTAAACAATTGTAGACGACTAACCACTAAAGAACTGACCCCAAACTGCTCATTATTTCTTAACTTAACGCCTTTCCTGTATGACAGAGCTTTTGTCTTCAGATATGATTCTCAACGCAAAACTCTAAAGTACAACTTTTAACTGCTGACTGAGATTTATAATACACTCCTATTTACTAACCGCCGCATATATAAAACCACATATTTGATTCTGGGGTACAAGTAAAAATGTTATATTAGCATTTTTTGAAAAATATAAGAAGCTAATTCTTTTAAAAACTAAATTTTCTAACTTTTTCTTGTATTTTTAGTCCAAAATGTAAAGGCATTGCCATTGTGGTTAACATATTTAAAGATAAAGGCAAATATATGAAAGCAGTATCATTTCAAATTATAAGCAATTAATTACATTTCTGAAAAGTGTTGCTAAATAGTAAAATAATAGTAAATTATAAACCGAGATAGTAAAGTGCAAGGTTCTTTCTCAAAGTGCGTTTGTTGCCTGAAGAGAAAGCCAAAAGGCACTACAAAGCCTTGAGGAAAAAAGTAGTGATTTTCAAGGTGAATCTACTATTTTTTGCACGACCCGACAATTTTAATTAAAGAAAATCTCAAAAAATTGCTATTGTCAACATGACATTCACATTCCCAATTTATCACACAAAAATTGTTGTGTTTGATCGGAAACAAAATAAACTTGTTACTATTGAATAAATAAGAGTGACCATATTTGTGACCATATTGGTCTTTTGTGAATGCCAAAAAATTGTGCTCGTATTTTCTTGGCTGTTTTCCCAAGTTCCTTTAATTATTATTACAAAAATGTGTGATAAAATGATTGAAGAAGCTGCTGCAGAAATAATAGTGAATTTATTGCCAGAAAAATCCCGGAAGATTTATCAAAAGTGTTTCGCGGAATTTTGTGATTGGTGCCTGTTGAAACAAGTGGATGAAATGTATAATCCACTCTCTGGTCACATTAGTTCATGTTGAAAGCGAGTCTTGCGATCAAAAATAATGTTGACATCAGCAAGTATTTCAGATTAGTTGCATTTTTGAAAAGGAGAATGTTGGTAACAGCACAAATGACATCCAGGATTCTTGGGATATTAAAAAACTATTTATTAAAATAATCTTCAGGTACATATGGGATGAAGTTAGATTAAACAGATGACATCCATGACTTGGGATCAGTATATTGGTATCTGTAAACAATACTAAAAATCACTAATAAATAAAGCATTTACGATAACAACTCTACGATTGATTATGTTGCCATTTGTAAAAAATATACCTATAGTTCTACAGAAAAGAGCATAGACGATTTTTGTGAGTTATAGAAACAACAAATTTTTCACGCAGCCCGTAAGTAAAAATAATTTTGGCAAATAACTGCAAATCTCAATTTATCTTATTGCACATACCACTAACTTTAGCGCCTATCAGGTGCGGATATTAGCGTTATAAAATGTCATGGTGGATGGAAATCTAATTCTGTCGCAGAGGGATACGTTAAAATATTTATTGGCTAATAAGAAGATAAGGCCAAAAAAATGCTTCTGGAAAAACTCGAAAAAGGTAACAATCCGCCGTTGTTTTTTTCAACGGATTAAATCTGGTGAATGTTAGTATCCCAAACAATAAAGTTAATCAGTCAACATCTTTGTTTAGTTTTACCGGTGGTTCTAATATTAATGTACATATTAATATGAAATAATAAATGTTGGTTATGCTTTTTACCATAAGTAAGTCTCTTTTCAGGGAGTAAAATCATTCATTATTATAAGCGTCGTGCAAAAACATTTTTTTTAAATTCTAGCCAATCAAATAGCTATTTTCCATTAATAATAAGAAAATCTATGAATTTATCAATACCAAGAATTGTAATCAATATTTTATTTTTTACATTTTACCCAACTTTGTACACATTGAAATTATAGATTGTTTGAACTCCAAAGTTATTTTCTCTGCCTGTAAAGTTTCTGTTTTAATACTGTTGTAATAATTTGCAAACTAAGGCAGTTGTAAAATTACCACATCGCTAAATGTGTTAAAGGTATTTTTAAAAACCTCTTCATTCGATCACGCACAAAAATTAAGTCAAACTAAAAATATGGTTAGAGTAATTTAACGCTGTAACCTAAATGTAATTTCAAATTCGCCGGTTAGGCGATACGTAAAGGTTTTATGTTTTCTTTATTATAAAGAATAATTTCCAGATTTACCTACGTTTTTTTATGTAACGCTCTTCTGCAGTCCTATGTCAAATACGTCTTAAAATGTTTATAGAATTTTTAAATGACCTCTTTTGTATGTATATGTTTACAATGAACCTCTTTTTGATGACACCTTTTTAAATCGGATCTTGGGTTTTACATGTATACATAATATGTTATCCAAATATATATATTCAAAATGCATTTCAGATATTAAATCTCAGATGAAAACTTTCAAGCAGTATTATTGAATACAATCAGTGTTGTAGATGAAATAAACTTTTGAACAAGCTTCAAGCTTTAGAAAGTTGTTTTTGTGTACCAACAAAACATAAACAGACGAATATCTAAAGTTTAATTGAGAAATGAACTAATATTTTATTAGTGATTGTTTCAAATCCGTACAATATACAAGAAAAATTAATAATACAGTTTTCCGTTTATTAAAACAGAAGCTTTGAAACTTTAAAAAATTAAGGTTTTATTGGGAATTAAAATGCAATGAATTCTGTAACCAACAAACTAAATAAACAATCTCTTAGTTGTTTTTGCTCATAAATTAAGAAACAGGTTATTGTTTTTACGGAGAAAAAGTGATACTTTTTATGGCTCATCCAAGACATATAAAGTAACTCTAAATAAAATATATTAATTTTTCTTCGTCGGTAAATTATTGCAAAACATCTAATTTTCAATTTAATAAAAAAATTTTTAATTTGTTTGCATTTGAAACAATGTGTAGGTATTATTTCTATACTGTACAGGTTTGTACTGATCTTCTGGGGCACCATGTATATAAAACTTATATCACAATACAATAATAAAATGTACCATATGAATAAATAAATAAACGAAGAAAAATGCCAACAGTTAACTGTAACGACATGTGTGTTAAATAAATAAATAAATAAACAGTAAGTCAAGTGACCACTGTCAACAATAATATTTGTTTCAGATTAAGATGTTTTTGTATGTTATTATACCGGGTTCTTCTTTTTCAATTACACATTCTATGTTCTATGTGTAATTATAAAAGAAAAAATGTCAAAGCATTGTTCTTATCCTAGGAAACCTGACAAAAACAATAATTAAAATTTAGAAAAACCAAGTATGCAAGGGTCAAATCATTTTATGTCAACTTGTTTTTTACTATTGAGTTTTTATTAATTAATTACTAGTGAAATACATAATAAACAGGTATAATAATGAAGAAAAAGCGACAATGCTTATGTGGTACCAACAAAATCGTAGCTTGAGAAACGTTCGCGACATGTTTTCAGTCCACTACTCTGAAAAGCCTATACCTTGTGCAAAACCATTCTCAATATTTTTAACAAATTTAAAAGAGATGGTTGTGTTATAACTGGTCATAGAAGAAGGAGCAAAACCAATCATATTGTAACCAAAGAAATGAAATAAGAAATAAAATATCCTCTGTTATGTTAAGGAACGGGCCTACAGGATCACTTTTAGATGTAGCTAAACATTTTGAAATTTTGTATAGCTCGGTATACAAAACCCTAAAAGAATTTAAGTATAAACCCTATAAAATTTCAAACCATAAACAACTTACCGAGGAAGATAAAATAAAGCGAACCGATTTTTGTGAATCAATGTTTAATTCGTAGAATGAAAATAAAAAAATGTTAAGTAAAATAATATTTACTGACAAAGCTACCTTTACTATCAATGGGGAGATCAACTTTAATTTCCGGTTAATCCTTTATTTTCCATAAAAATCACAAATGTCCCTTTTATTAATCCAGATACTGGTCCTGTAACAATCCTCATATCCAAAACTTAACTCGGACACAATACCCCCAAAAGGTTATTGTTTGTCTAGGATGCGTAAATAACTCTCTATATTTTTTATCGATGGAAATTTAACAGCTGTAAAGTTTTGAATTTATTGCGAGATAACATAATTCCAGCAATTGAAAGGCTTAATATTATTGAACCCTGGTGGCAAATGGATGATGCTCCGGCACATTCGACGAATACAATAAGAAACTTTTTAAACGACGCCAATCAGCAGCTTGGCTTCTAATGATTTTTTTATAAGGTAACCTAAAAGCAAAGTTTATAATAATGTACCCATTCAAAACTTAGTCGAATTAAAAGATCGTATGCACTGCATGTAATAAAATGAATCCACAATTTGTCAAAATTCTTTACGTTGCTTTCAAGACAGCTTAGATTATTGTCTCGAAAGGTAAGTTGGACATTTTGAGTATTTATTAGGTCATTAAAGCAATGAGTACCTATTAAATATTGTTAAAGTTCATTCATAAAATGTTAATTTACTAACCTTGTTTTCATTAGTTATTTGTTTGCGTTAATAAATTATTGTTTGTTTGCGATTTGCGTTAATTATTTATAAAGAAAGTAGATATGGATAAAAAAAATAAATAATTCTAACCCAACTTATGCAGTTTTGTGCAAGTATAACGTGGTGGTATAACTGGTTGCCTATATCGCACCAATGATTTGATTTTTTTATTTAAAAGTACACATAGAATAAAAATATAACTAAGAAAAAAGAACTTGTATAACACTTTTCTTAACTTTGCAGCCGATTACTATTAGACTAAAAATGCATGATTTACTACATTTGAAAAAAAAATATATTTTTTATTATAAAAGTAGCACTTGATTACAAAAGTGGTTCACTGATAAAAAATAATTCTCGATTAAATTTGTATTGTGTTAAAACAACGGATTTAATAATAAATAATGTTTATAAATTTACATCATTATTGCTAAGAAAAAAATCAAAGTTCACCAAATCAATTCTGTTCAACATTTAAACAACTTTACTAAATAACGTGAGAGTCAAGATTTATTAAACTTTTAATTTCCGTCATTTCTGCAACAATGTTTACAAATCCATATTGGACTAAACTATAAGTGCTCAAGAATTTAATCTATACGTAACTCTTTTATGATCCTAATCTTGAAATATAAAATTTATTGTAATAAAAGGTATTAATAGTAAAAATTATCAACATTTTGATTACAGATGATTGGTAACTTCGTATAGTCCAAATTCAGGATATTATTTCTTTTTATCAAGTTTATATTCCCATATTTTACAAATTGTTTTGTTTATCGACTTAATTTTGAAGTGTGGTTCTCGACCCATAAATTTACAATTGTTAGCTGATTTACTAACATAATTAATTTAATTTAATATAATTCCACTATAAAAGCAAGTGGAAAATCTAGGTGTGTTTACTTTGTTGATCAAAGTTGTCTCTGTTTACATGATGAAAAGAAAACAGTAATATGAAACAAATATTTTCTCCTGCTTTCATATTGGCCACATTGCCAAATATATTTTTTCTTGTTTTGTTTTGTTAAGTCAATCAGGTTTTTTTCTATGCAATGTTTAAATCTATCCAAAGCTGCAAAAAAATTAGGTGATGCATTTAAAAAAATTTACCGATGCCATCATTACAAAAATTAGAAAGGGTAAAAAATTAATTTGAATTTCAGGAAATATGCGCCTTAAAAACACAAAATTGACGTGTCAGAGTTTGCATATTAAAGCTGCGAAATCACAGTTGAATAAATTCCGGAATAACTGAGTTATTTAATTTATTCGTAACGTCAATTTTTCCGGAAAGAGTGAAATAATGTGTAAACCCTCCATTTTAGACACTATGTATAATGCATAAAGTCACATTAAAATTTCTTAAGGAATCCAAATTTGTAATAAAAAATGGGTAGTTTTATTTAAAAAAAAACATAACTTTGGTATGTCGCACTTTATGAAACACCCAGTATAAACAAAAATAATTTTAAAATGTGCAACTCATTGATTTGCACAACTTTTATTGCAAACGTTTTCTTCTAACTCCAATATTTTCCGAGATATCCACCTTCCTCGCACTAATAGACCACCCTGTATCAAACCCATATGCAAAGTTTTATAAAGATCTGATAGACAATTTACCTGACATTTGATTTATAAGATGTGGAGTGAAAATCAAATACGTTGTAAGAAATAAATCCACATTTATGAAAAAAACTGTGCAACGTGAAACAATTTGTAAAATAGAATTCAACATTTCAGTATCGGCCAACAATAGTTAAATGTATCTAACTACTAAGCAGTTATACAAACGCTACCTACTACGTCAGTACGTAAAACAAAAAGAGGTATCGAGCGACCAAGTTCCTTAAGACAAATTAAAATTCTCACTATCTAAGCCAAAATGAAATTGTGTTTCAGAAAGACATGGTTCAAACAAAAGCAATAGACAATAGAATTTACAACAACTGTCTCTCAGCTTTTTTTTAAATAATTGATATTAGTTAAGATATTTTTATTAGTGTCACGTGTTTGTGTTAATAACGGTTTTTTTGTTTCATTATAACGTAACAATTCGTTAGAAAAGTGAAAAAAACGTGTTAAAATTTTTGGTTTGGAAACCGTCGCAAAATTCTCTATCTTATTTATAAAATGTGGAGTAAAAATCTTCCTAGACATTAAAATTTTGTTAACAACAAAACTAAAGCAAAGTTTAATTTAATAAATATCTTTCTTTGCTTCAATTTGATTACAGCTTTTTCTTGAAATGGTGATAATGTCATGAAATTTTCTTACCGAATACGTCTTGTGTGTTCATTGAATCCGAAAATTTCCGGATACAATTAACACTATTGAGTATTATAAGAAAAATATATAGAACAATTAAATAGGAATAGCTACAAATACAACCGAAAATAGAACAAACCTTACAATAAGAAGAAACCAATATAACAGCAGCAGTAATTGCAAAATGCAGAACTGGAATTTAAAACAAGAAATCGTGCAACAAAAGAAAAAAAAACTATACGAGACAAAGGTAGTAATCTAAAATAATTTAACCATAAAAGAAAAGTTACATAATTGAAGCTAAACGCAATAGCCTATAAATCTAAAAAAGAAAGAAAAGAGAGAAAAGTAGAATAAAAAAGTTTATCATAAATAACGTTACGTGATGGGATAAAGAAAACAGAGCTGAAGAAATCAAGAAACAGGTAAGAGAAAAACAACCGGATGGACAAATAACAAAGATAAAGGGCAGTAACTTGACAGACGAGATGGAAACGATAATAAACGAATAAAAGCAGCACAGAAAAGAAAATGTGAATAGATCAAACGCAGAGAATAACGTGAAGAAAATAAACATGAGTAATAAACAAAAACTTCAACAGAGATAATGCGACAAAAAAGCTTGAAAACAAATATAAAAAAATAAAAACCTGAATGGAGTATAACGGCAAAAGAAAAGAATTAATGTACAAATTTGAAAAACTACATTAAATGTATTAATAATCATGGAAACAAAAAGAAAAGCCATGGAATACAAAAATGTAAAATATACAGTAGAGTAGAAGAAAATAAAAAGCATTGGGAGGAGTAGGTTTCGTGATCAAAACAAAATAGCAACAAAGATGCAATTGCTAGAATGAGAGGATACTCAACGGTAGAATTAAAAAAAAACAAGAATAAGAAAACAATATTTGTAGTATATGGTCCGGATGAGAATAACACAAAGAAAATAAAAATAAATGTTGGGATAACAACTGAAAACAGCAAAGGAAGAATATACGAGGTGTGATTAAAAGTTACGGTTAATGAATTTTTATAGCGGCAATGCAGACGCTAGATCCATATGCTGTAGTTTGTCCAGTAGCGTGATTAGCTGAGACAGGCAGAGACAAGTTGTAACACGTTCGAACTTGTCAGCCAGCTGCCAGAGCCGCTAGAGTGAGGTTAAAATTATCGTGTCTGTCGCGCAACATGGATTTCGAACAACGTATTAACATTTAGTTTTAAAGAAAAAGTTTTAAGTTGCAAAAAATGCCAAAGAAGCTCATGAAATGTTAAAATTAAAATAGACCAATGGCTTCCTTCTTTATTACGACAACGCGCCGGATTAGACTTCGATTCTCATTCGCGAATTTTTAGCCAAAGAAGTGTTTCTGTCTGTCCACATCCGCCATACGCACCATGCGACTTCTGGCTCTTCCCAAAAAGTAAAACTGTGTTTAAAGTAAAACGTTTTGACACTATTTCTGACATTGAGAGGGCCACAACAGATCAGCTAAAAGCCCTTCAGAAAGACGTCATTCCAGAAATGCTTACAGTCGTAGAGTCAACGTTGGTATAAGTGCATTGCTAGTCAATGACACTACTTTGAAGGATATTAAATTAAATTATATGTAAGCTTATTAGTTTTTTTAATAAAAAATTATTCACCGTTTTTTTAATCACACCTCGTATGTAGCAAGAGAGTTTAACGCCAGATTGGAAGACCAAATAAATAGGAACAGAGGATACGAAAGAAAATTTGGAGAGAACATTAAGAATAATAATCGAAAACGCTTAATCGACTTTTGTATAAAAACAAATGTTAATAACAAACACACACTATCAAGACAAAGATAATTGATAATTGATTACATACTGATACAAAAAGAATACAGAAGAGACGTACTAGACGTTAAAGTAAATAGAAAACAGAAATAGATAGTAAACATTATCTACTAACATTCAAAAATAAGGAAAGAACTAAAAGCACCAAAAAGATCCAATAAGTACGGAATAAAAAGAACGAAAGCCATACCAAGAACTCATAAGTAATAAAATATAAACATAAAATGAAAATCTAGACAAAGCAAGATTAGAAAAGTATGGAAGTTTTTTAAAAGACTGTAATCACTGTTGTAAAGGAAGTTTGTGGAACAACCAGCACAAGAAACAACAAAATTGTGGGAAAAAATTAAGGAAATAATTAAAAGGCCAGAAAAGATCACTTCAGTACGGAATAAAGAATGTAAAACACGAAACAATTAAAACTTACAAATTAAATAGAGAAAGAAGAACAAAAGCGATACCAAAAACTGATAAGTAATAAAATAAGAACAGCAAAGAAAATCTAGACGATTGACAGAAGAAAGGACTTTTAAAAAAAGGGTAATGGAAAGGAAGTGGAACAAACAGCATAACAAACAACAACTATAAACAACAAAGGACGAAGGTTCAATATTTAATAACATAAGTAAAACAAAGAAAATTGGGCAAAAACAGGAAAAAGGAAACCAAAAACTATTCTACATAATAGTAAGATAAGAAACAAAACAGGAAAACTGCTACTAACTAGAAAGGTGGAGAGCACTACTAAATTTGGTAATAAAAAGATGAGAGTAGAACAGAGAAGATTACGGCAATTGAGAACGGAACAAAAGTAACAAAGAAAAAGAGATGAAGTATGGGAAAAAATTTGAAGAATTTAAAGAGGCGATCAAAAATATTAAAATGGTTAAACAGTTGGGTACAATCAAATATAAATAGAAATGATAGAAAATTATGGAGAAAACTTACTACTCAATACCTACAATAAAGCATGAAAAGAGAAAATCATACCCAAATATTAAAGAAAAGGTTTAATCATACCTACTTATAGAAAAGGGGAAAAAAAACCAACTACAGTAATTATAGAGGAATTACATTATTAAGTACACCGATGAAAATTTACGGGAGAATACAAGTAGAAAGACTAACAGAAAAAAAATAGGAGTAATTTAGAAAAAGCTATAGTGTAAACAGGACCACATTAGCATAATTAAAAACTTAATAGAACAAAACATACTACAAATAAACGAAACATTATTCAGCGCGTTTATTGACCTAGATAAGGCTTTTGACCGAATGATAGAAAATTAGTATGGCAAATTTTTCAAAAAGGGAATTAGATGAAGAATAGATAGCAGCCATCAAAAGTACACACAACAATAACGACAACTACGTAATTAGTAGGGTACGACAAGAGGAGGTGACGAGCCCAGTGCTATTCACCGTATTTATGGACGACATTATAAAGGAATGTCAGAAAAAAGTAAAAAAAAAACAATAGTGCGATAAAACAATTACAAATGTATATAATGTATATCGGAATGTGCTTTCACAGATAATGTAGCAATTTTTGAAAAAAACTGAGGGAAACCTGATACATACAATGCCATAAAAATTTCAAAAATATCTAAAAAAGTGAAAAATGAAGATTTGAGTAGTCAAAATTTTATAAAAGTTGAAAGACAATTAAGAAAGCTATACGTTTTGCTTATAAAATACAGAGTGATCTATTTAAAATAAATTAATTATTACAGTGAGAATATGACTAGAACACCCTGTAACAAGAATGTTATTAGTAAATCAATAAATAGACAAAAAGAACTGTATTTTATTCAAAGTTAGGAGTGAATTTGTTGTAATTATGTTTATAATGAGATATCAATTTTTTCTAAAAAACTTACATTTTAAGAGAAATGACAATAACTGACTACACTCTGTTTTTAGGTATAGGGAACCTTTATAAAAATAAATGGCTTTGATATGCCACTTTGTTTTATAACACCCTGTATATGTTAAATATTTTTAAAAAGTAGTCCTTTTGACTTATATAATTCAACTGTAATAAAAATTAACGAACATATGCCGTTTCTCCGTAAACCCTGTGGCATCGGTCATGAATCATCCTATATAAGGAATGAAATTGAATGAGATTTTGTTGTTGTTACTAAAGGACTCTTAAAAAAATTGATTGTGAAATTTCAGGTATCTTAATTAAAAATGTAATACATATTATTATTCTCACAGTTTACAGATCTCCTGCTGGTGATTTTAACGTATTTGTTGACACTCTTATCATATTGTTGTCGAAACTAAATATTTATGGAAATATTGATAATTTATGTGGTGATTTTAATGTTAAATTTGGCTCTAAGGATAATCAAGCTACTTATCTTGTTGATCTGTTACATATTTATGGTTTCTATCCCACAACATTTGATAACACGAAATTCAATAATTGCATCGACAAAATTTCACCAAAGGTTTCAATTTTCAGACACGTGTTTTTCACCCAGGAATATCAGATCATCTTGCTCAAGTTATTCTAAACCTAATAATAATATTTCTAAACTCTATAGACCCATAACAAATTTGGGAAAATTTACTATGCATAATATGCTAGACTGGTCATTCACAGGTGATATTTTGTCAGCGGAAGATAAATTCACAAGATTTTAAATATATTTATTAATTGCTTTCTTTCTAGTTTTCTTACTAAAGTGCAAACGCAGCCAACACGATGTAGAACTGCTAATATTTGGTTTAACATTAGCTTAAAGAATATGCATGATGTCTTATTAGTTATGAATGGACACTACAGTTGGCTTAAGATAATACTCGTGAGTTTGTAAGTAAATATCGTGGGTTCTATAAAATCGAATTACAAAAGCTAGGGTTGCTGCCAATTATGCTTTCTCTAAATCAAGAGCTATATGGCAAATCATTAAACAACGTAACACTGATACTTATCAGGTTACACAAAATATTAACCCTAATCAGTTTAACAATTTTTTTGTTGAAATTGCGGATAAGATTAAATTACAATATAAACAAATATCTGTCTTTTGCTTTTCGCAAAGTAAAATATAACGAGGTACGTGATATTATGAAAGGCATTAATAACAGTGGTTGTAAAGATCATTTTGGTATAACTGCTATTGTTGTAAAAACTGTGTTAAATGTCATCGTTGTTCCTTTAACAAAAATTATTAATGCCAGTATACAAGAATCAACATTCCCTGATGAATTGAAGGTATCTAAAGTCATGCCTTTATATATCACCCTGATAAGGACGAGATTTCAAATTACAGATCACTATCCATTAAACCAGCTTTTTTAAAAATTTTTGAGGAATAGATAGCCAATTTGGTTTCCGTCAAAATAAATCCACTTCTAGTGCAATTCTAAAACTAACCAATGCGGTTTTGGAATGTTTCGAAGTCAATAAAATGTGTGTTGCCAATTTTTTGGACTTGACAAAAGCATTCGATTGCGTAAGTCATTCTATCCTTCTACGTAAATTATCCAAATATAATTTTGAACACAAAAGTATTTTGCTATTAAAATCTTATTTGAGTAATTGATCTCAATATGTATACTTTAATAATTGTAAATCTGATATTAAACATATTTCTACCGGTGTACCACAGGGGTTGGTACTTGGTCCTGTGTTCTTCTTAGTTAATTTCAATGACATTACTACTTTAAATAATCATAATGAGATGATTTCTTAGGCTGATGCTACCACTTTATTATATAAATGTAATAATTTGATTGATTACTCTTGTAATTTACTCAAAAATTTTGAAGATTGGCTGATTGACAACAGATTATATGTTAATTTTGAAAAAACAAAAAATTGTATTTTTACTTTAAAACGAATAGACAAAGTCTATAATCCTAATAAAATAAATTTCTAGATGTGTGTATTGACCCCAAATTAAATTGGTCTGAGCAATATTCCACTTCTTGGGGTAATACTTCAGATGTAAAACGGATTTTTGCAATTCAAAGACGTGCAATTAGAATCGTGAGCAATTTGGGATATAGAACTTGCTGTAGGCACAAGTTTACCAAGTTTGGAATCTTAAGCCTGCCAAGTGTTTACATTTTAAATTCCATCCTTCAGATTAAAGAAACTATTTTATACTACCAGTCCCAACTGATTTTCATGATTATTGTACTAGATTTAGTAAGAACATTAATCTAAATAAAGTACGACTTACTACATCACAAAATTGTAGTAATTATTTGGGGATAAAGTTTTATAATAAATTGCCAATAAATATTAGATTGTTGCCCACTAATAAATTGAAGGGCGTTCTTACTAAATTTATATGCTTTTTACTCTACAGATTAATTTTTACTCGCTGACATATAACTTTAATAACTGTTATTATTATTATTTTTTAATTACTATTGTTTACATTATAGTGATATTTTCATGTTACAGATTTTCGTTAAACTAATGTGATATTATATATAAGTGTATGCGCATGGACAAATCTAAAATAATGATGGACGATGTATAAATAAAAAAATAAATAAAGTGTAAGTCAGTAATATTAATCCAAAATATTATAAAATATCTTTGTTAGTTAAATATATGTAAACATTCGGTAATAAAATTTCTTTCTATAAAATTTGAAATAATATTTATAATAACGCTATAGAGAGGTCAGTAGGAACATACCTGATTTTTGGTGGTATCTTAATACATCAAATATTTTAAAAAAAAACGCTATACTTGATAATAAAAATTAATTAATTATAATGGCTATAATAATATATTAACGATATGCAAACAGTGTTATAATATAAATATAAATTATAAAATTGGTTACCATACAAAATGGTAAACACCCACACACATGTAATTACAAAGCATACATTATTACATACAGGGTAGTTCAATATAAGTCACAAACTATACTACACTACCAACCATAGAAAGTTATAAACATTTTTCTTATAAACACTTGTTCGGTTGGGCTTACTTAAAGCGGTACGGACCTGTAAAGTTTCAATTTAAAATAGATTTTTCTTATTACCACGAGTTAAAGAAAAAAATTGAAAATGTATATAGTAAAATACGGTACACAATTTCATGATACATTCAAAAAAATATTAAGCATTTGCGTAAATACCGAGGTTATTATTAAAAAAAAATGTAAATGTGATACATTTTGATCCCCTATACAAATTTTCGAAATAAACACTTCATTACATTCAAAAAAGTGTTTTTTAATTTATGTATTAGTGTAGTATTTTTCGAAAAAAATTAATGTTCTTTTTGCATCAAAAATTATAATGTTGAAGTTGTCATTGAAAAAAAGTGTAAAGCGCAAAAATTACATATCTTTTATTTTATAAATTTATTTATAAATAAATGTCAACCATAAAAAATAACTTAACAATTCTGATTTAAATCACTGGAGCAAAAGGAAAAGAACAAATGCCATAATACATTTACATATTACAAAAGACGCTCAAGATGTTGGGCTTTCCAACCGAACAAACCGTTTTTATAACTTTTTATGCTTAGTAGCGTGTAGTATAGTTTACGACCTGTATTTTTGGGCTACCCTGTATTTCTTTTTATATATATTTTCTAAATTTTAGAGAAATACTTACTGAATAATTCTTAAATATATTTTATTTTCCTCTAACTTGAAACACATAAATAATATTTTTGGCCTCCTGAACTGTAAAGCACATTTTTCAGTTGTTCATACTTGTTTTGAAACCCAATTTTACACACAGAGCGGTAAAGTACGACTACTATGCGGTAAAGTACGGTTACCATCCGGTAAAGTACAGCTACTATGCGGTAAAGTAGTGACTAGTTTATCTGCTATTTGGAAATGTTTTAAAATTAACTAAGTATAAAATCCAGTAAATTGATTTCACAGAATTTGCTTTACATCATGCTTGACACAATAATGTACAGAATAGAAGAGCAATTAATTTTTTAGTAATGATGTATTTATGGCGCCATCTAAACGTCAGTTAAATAAATTAACTGACAAATATTAGGTGGTGTATATCAAAATGGTTAAACAGCTAGGCTACTTAAAATCAGTAGAAATATTTTTGTTCTTTTCTTACTTTTTGTTGCGTCGGCAAAAAAATATTATACAAACTTTGTGTGTGAAGTGATTTTGTGGCGTTCCAAACTGTCGCGCTGTAAAATCCTACTTTCCACACTCTAATGTGAATAACTATTAACAGTGTAGAACAATGATATGTAATGAATTATATGAATATACAGGGTGTTTCATTAATCAGTACAGAAAATGAAACTGGAGATTCCTTGCAAAATTTAAAGGGGTTTAACATAAAAAAAATTTCCTTAAAGCCTCCCCTGAAGAGTTAGACAATCTGTAGCAATGCTAGGTAGGTTAACGGAAATTTGTTCAAAAGAATAAGAGCCTGTATTCAAGAAAATGGTGCCCATTTTGAACACTCTCTGAAATAATATTGTTAATTTAAATTAAAAATGATAGTTAATAATAATATTGTTATTTATGTCAAACTTGCATACGCAACTTATTAATTAAAATTCTGCAAGTTTGCTTAATTTATTTTTTGGTAAAAAGTATTGAGTTTACGTGAAATTTTTAAGAGACAAAAAAGTTTTTAATTGAATTGACCCTCCAAAATCTGAATTTTAAAATTGAAAAAAAAAATTAGTTAAAAAGTTCTGGTAAAAAACTCTAAGGGGTAGTAAGACTCACCCCTCTGCAGAGAACAAGGGTGAATAAAATTATGAAATTATGGAGGCTTCTTGGTAGTAGTATTTAAATGTTTAGATTTCTTTTTTTTATTTCAAGTCATTTCAGAAAAAAATCGATTAATGTGAATTTTTACACATCTTTAAGGGGCTGTAACTTTTCAGGGAGGCTTTAAGGAAATTTTTTTTATGTTAAACCCCCTTTAAATTTTGCAAGAAATCTCCAGTTTCATTTTCTGTAGTGATTAATGAAACACCCTGTATATATTTAATTTTATTAACATAATACTGTAGTATATAATCTATATAAAACATTCTATTTTAAGAATTTGTAAACTAATATTAATTTAGTATTACTTTCATAATGCAGATATCATTATAATGTTTCTGTAACCAAAACTAAAACAAAAGTTGATTTGATATCAAATGGTTTAATATTTTTTTAGGTAATATGTTTTTCTAACTACATTTAAATAGGTTTGAAACTGATTTATATGTAAAACAAGTTTTTCCAATTTTAGATTCACTGCACACATCTTAATAGAATAAAATACATGGATAAAATTTCTTATATGTTTGATAAATTGTTTTCAATATTTTTTTCTATAAGTTTTGCGACATCTAGTGTCGACTCGTGTTAGCGATCACCTACACAAATTGTTTGGATTAAGAAACTTTGTCGACAGTTATGTAAAAGCAGTTACATAACTCGACCTTCGATAATTATAGCCAACATAAGTGTTAGTAAAAATAAAAATCTCGAATTGTCTTCTGTAAGTTTGCAAGAGGTTGTACAATAGCAAACAAACACTGAGAAACACTCAACAGCTGTTTTGTCCTTTTGGGATTCTTCAAGAGTGAGAGAACTTGAGTGTAAGTTTACTATTGTACAATTGGTGCTGTCAACTATATTTCCTACTGGAGGGTACATCATATTCAAACTATAAGTTTTAGGACATCTAGTGTCTACTTGTGTTAGCACTCACGTACGCAAATGGTTTGCTTTGTCGGCAGGGTTTTTATCAATTTACACATAGATTTTAATCGTTTTAGCGAAGTTTTTTCAGTTAATACTTAATACGCCGTTGTGTTATGTTGACGTTTATAATGCCTGAAATAGATGTGTTCTTTGAAAAAACCAACAACCTTTTTGAACTAAGTATCTTTCTAACAAAAACGATTAAATTTTAAATGTGAACTAAAAATGTAAAAGGTCAGATTTAAATGTGAAAACTGGATGATTTTAAATGGGTGAATACAAATGTCTTACAAAATTTGTTAAATCAAAAGGTAATTGTAAATTAATAAAATTAAATATTTATTATAGTAAGGTTTAGGAGTTTTCCATACATGAAACAGCTTCAAATCTTCAATAACGACGCAGGCAATTAACGACGCAGCCAATCAACGACGCAGCAAAAGGTCACAAAAAACCTTCCTGGGTATAAAAGCTTATCGAATATGCTACTTCTTAGCGCATCTAAACAATGAACAGAAAGTTGTGAAACATGTGTTAGCATCTAATATAAATATTTTGATTCCACGTACTGGAATCAAATAACAAAAGAAAGTCTATCTTTATACTATTTTTAAAGCTCAGCTGCCGTCATATACGTCGGAAAAACATAAGTATTTAATAAAATGTAGTTCGATGAACATTAACAATTTCTAAAGCGGCCTTGTATGAATGACAGAGTTTCAACACTGACCGGAAAACTTAATCGAAAACTTCGTACGAAATTATTGTTATCTCAACGTTATACAGACTAGACAAATATTTACTACATACAGAGTGATAATTTAAAAAATAATAACGTTATTACTCAACACCAAACGTTTGTTAAAAATAGATATTTTTTATTTATAGTAGCATTAATTTCTAATATTTTTAGTAAGATCTGAAAAACATTGTTCAAACGATTAATTAAACTACAAAATTGGCATTGGAATTTACATGGAAAATAAATTCAAACTAATTGTAATGCTATAATGATAAATAATAGATCTGATGGAATGAATGGAAAACTTTTAAAATTGGAATAATGTAAAGCATGTAGCTTTTGATTCGAACAAATGTAGCAAATTTTTGTCACGGAAATGAAGTTCGATTCATGCGTTAGTTTCGCGTCAATTTTACAAATTTTAATCTATTCTTTAAACGTAACGTAAACATTTTATTTATTTATTCGTATGGTAAACAGAAACATTAAACGTATACATAAGTAATGATATTATTTCGCAATTTAATCGTTGATCGATGAAAAATATTAAAGTTTTTTTTTCTGCCTTTTTACAACAAAAGTTTTTATTGTTCATTATTTATTAATTATTTTATTATTAAGTTTTCGTTCTAATAAAACCACTTGATATTGTAAAATAGTGTTACCATATCGATGCGGTTCAACCTTTGTTCAATTATTTCGATATTGGTTCAGATACATTTAAATTTTCCTAAATTTTTCAACCATATCATTCTAAGTAATTTCATGTTGCGTAATAAAATTTTATAATGTTCTAAACGTTGTCAATAATAGTAATCAGTAACTTGCAGAAATTGACGTTGTCATGCATTTAATTATTTTCAATGTTGAAATGTTTTCTAATAAGCAATCATTGTTTTTTAATAACTAACATTACATCAATTATGATGTACAGTAAAAATGTACTTTATAAAAGCAGCCCTGACAACTGTTTGAAAGCATCATAATGAAGTCACTTATAGTGTTGTTCAGTTTTATCGTATTTGTTTACGGAAAGGTATAGTTTCAAAATTTTACATAGGTAGATTCAAATATATTTTTGTAGTTACCAAGAGATGCGGCTCAAGCTGTTCGCGAAATGATGATCACAGCTGGATTAGAATGTATAGACGAAGTAGGTGCAACAGAAGGTACTTAGAATAGAATCGTTTCGTTCAGCATCTTATTCAATTGTAAATTTTCAGCCGATGTCTTACCATTAATAAGATTTACTATACCCGAAACGCAAAATGGAAGATGTTTTATAGCGTGTATGCAAAAGAAATTCGAAATAGTTAAGTAATGTTCCTTAAAAAACGAAAATCAATAAACATGGCTTTCAGATGCATAAAGATGGTAAAATCGACAAGGCTGCACTTCTTAAAATGATGGACGAACTGAAACGTTTAGATTACGAAACGTACAAAGTAATAAAACCGGTCGTCGATAAATGTCTTGCTACAGGTAATTGATAAAAACGTTTAATTGTTGTTATATTATTATTAATATTATTGTAGTTAAAAATGTAAATGATGAGTGTGAAACAGCCACAAATTTATTAAAATGCTGGTATGAAGAAGGAAATTGGTGAGTGATGAAAATTTTCAGTCATTAAATAATGATAATATTATTCATAGCGGACCTAACAGTGATGAATGCATTTTTGAGTTTGAATAAGATAATCATAAACGTCAATTGAAGGTATACTACATTAAAAATAAAATGTAATTAAATAATAAGAAAATAAATAAAAGTCTTTCAGCAATTGAAAAAACTGGGGTACTAATAATGTGTGTACATTTTTAATACATCTATAAATTAAATTTTAATTTAATTACTAAATTTTGTGAGTCAGAATAACAACCATTCAAAAATTTAATTTGTGTGTAGCTTACACAATTTGCTTTAGAAAAAAAAAATTTGATTATAAGTTATTTAAAATTAAAATATAGTAAGAATATTAAATTGTGTTATTGGAAGAGCCACATAAACCCACTTTTACTAGAAATATTTTGTCTACAAACGTATTCACTAATACCTAACTTAATAAAATAATCAAGACGATTTCCAAATTATAAAACTATGTCAACATATACATGCCAAATTAGTAAAATCAAAACTGGAAGCAATTAATAATGCTTCGGAATAAAAGCTGAATTTTTACGCCATAGCTGACGAGTTTCACTTTTCTTGTGATAATCACAAAAGTTTTTATTTTTGTGATGTTTTGTGAGTAACGTTTTTTCTATGTAGTGTTTTTATACCACAGAAAGGTTGACATAAGTATTATCTATGTTAAATTAAAATTAACGTATACCTGTTTTCTGACACAAATCAAACACAATGTAACAACATATTATAATGAATAAATAAAATAGAACAAATTGATGGCATAATATTGAGTATTCAAAGCGCATTTTTCTAAAAAATCAGTAAGATAAGTTATTCTTTATCAATTTTTATTTATTAACAAAATGAATTTTTATTTATTAAGCGGCCTTTTAGCGGAATTGGTTAGTCGTTGTCTAATAGTGTTCATGTAGTATTTTGCTCCCCTATCAAAGTTCGATCGCGATGTTACAAAATTATTGAAAGAACTTGTAATATCTTGTAACATTCTCCATGAAGTCAGTAATTATTTAATAAAATAGAGAAATATTGTGTGTTGAATGTAAATACATCGATAGCAGGAAAATGGTAACAGATAGGTATAGGAAACTCTTATGAAGATTGAAAGACCACTTAATTCTCCATCACATAGAGCAACAAGATACAGGGTGTTTTATTTAAAAAATTGACTTTTGGGCAGTTGAAGTTAGTCAGATTTAGCCAAACATTTTGAACACCCTGTAAATAATGAGATGTCAAATGACACATCATTTAAAAAACTTAACAGTCCTCCTAAGTATAGCCCAAATTTTGTTACTATAACTTTCTTTTTCAATCATTGACAAGCGTTTGAAAACAATACTACAAACCAATTTTTCTCAAAAAATTAGAATATCTCAAAAACTATTGACTTTTCATATAGGTTGTGCTACATAAAAGTGACTCAGATTTTAGCGTAGAATCCAAATATAAAAAAATATATCATTCTATTTAAAATAAGAAAATTAGTAGCCACTTCCGGTGTAACCGGAAGTGCTAGAAGAGCTAAAATATTTTAATTAAATAGAACTTTTTGAGCAATCCTTACTCCAAATTTTTAAATAAATATTTCAACGAAAAGTCCATAAACTTCTAATGAACGGGTTAGCTGAATCACCCTGTATAATTTACCAAGTGTAATTTTGCTCACATTGTTAATATGAATTGTGAACCCGATAAACATGATGCGTTAGCTACAAACATCGTTAGAAAGATGTTGAATTTCCAATAATTTGAAAATAAATTTAAAAAAGTGGTTCGAGAGGTAATTGAAAGTGAATTCCAACATATTCTAAAAAGTTTATGAAGATGAAATTCACAATCTAGAAGTAAAAATAACTAAAGCAGTTCAAGACACTAAAGTTACGACCGATAAACTAGAACAGTATACTCGAAGCAACAACCTACAAATTTTTTGGTATTTCCGAACAAACAAGCGAAGACACTGATAAGTTGGTAATAGAAATGTGCAAGAATCAATTAGATATTATAATCACTACAGATATGATTGACTGAAGTCACCGATTGCCATTAAAAAAATCCACTCTTAATCAATCTAATTAGAGAAGACTTAACTAAAAACACGATTGCATATAATGAAAAATTCGGCATTTCTTCTTGGTTACCCCAATGTTTGGGGTTGAATGATACAATAATGGGTAAACACGATGAAAAAATGTATTAACTAAATTGTTTTAATTACTAGAAATCTCTTAAATTACTGATCAATCGCACTGTAACGGTGTAAAGTCTCCTTGGCGTAGTTTTTTTATTTTTGTTCAACGAAGTTCAAATAATTTGATTATTTTTTATTGTTTTACTAAGCTTTACTCTTTAGAAATTGTTAGCTTTAACTTAGTTTTATCATTAATACATACACTACTTACAGTACAAGATTTGATAATATTTTTTCTTGTTTTGTCATACTAACTTTATACTAAAATATACAGAGTGGAACAAAAGTCTGGAAACGCTCAATTATCTCACAAATGGGTAGTACGAATTCTACAACATGTACAACATTTTAGATAAGTATATTTTGGGATACAAAGATTCCAGATTGGATATCTGCAATGTTGCCAGAATTAATTACTTGAATTCTATTTTGCACGGACAATTTTATTTAATTTAAGACCTTCCTGACTTTATAAAATATTGAGTGTTACATTATGGTTGAACTCGTATTGAAGAGGACATTCAATAATGATACAATATACGGGGTGATCTATATAAAAACCAAAGTTAGTAATAATATCAGAAAAACGGTAAATCTGGCAACATTGCAGATGTCAAATCTGGAATCTTCGTATCCCAAAATATACTTATCCAAAATGTTGTACAATTCGTACTACCCATTTGTGAGATAATTGAGCGTTTACAGACTTTTGTTCCACTCTGTATACATTTGACTCCGAGCAATAGTAATGAAATTAATTAGATTATTTTAGGTTACATGCACGTATTACTAATATGGTGAAGTTCGCACATGTTAATTCTAGATCGCTACTGCATAAGATTGGAGAAGTTACTGAATGTATAACTCAATTTGGCATTGACTTGTTTGCTGTAACAGAAACTTGGTTAAACGAGAATATACCGAACGGCACAATAAACATCAGCAAGTACAAAAGTATTCGCAAAGATAGAACATGGAGAGACAAAGATATATGCATTTATGTTCGTGAATGTTTTCAATTTATAGTATTAAATATTACAAGTAATATTGAACAACTATGGATTCAGTTATCATTTAAAAATTTTGCTATAATTGTTGGTAGTGTCTATAAACCTCCTACAGTGGATAATAAAAAATTTTGGAACGATCTAGAACTATCATTTGTTCAATGTTCTTTAATCTCTGATAGCATAGTTTGCGTGGGAGACGTGAACATAATCCTTCTTAATCGTAACAGTTCTGACACTATTTATCTAACTCATTATTGAGTATGCTTAACTTAGTCTAAGTCATTGAAGAGCCAACACGTATTTCAAAAAATTCTAGAACTCTTATTGAAGTATGTAGTTATTGTATCAAATTCTGCTCTGTTGCATGATGGTGAAGTAGAAAATGTTGAGATTTCGGATAATGATCTTATTTACTGTAATTTAAACGTAGTATCTCCACCGGTCACATACTTTTATAAAACATACAGATGTTTTAAGAGATTTAACGAACACTTATTCTATAATGAATTCTTTATCATTTTAAAATATATTGTACGTTTCTAACATTGACGATAAATTAGATATCCTAAATAATTTTATAATTACTACTATTAACAAATTTGCACCACTTACTTAAAATATAAAATTACTTATGAAACTTAAATATAAAGCAATAAATAAATTTTAAAAACCAACAATGAGAATCATTATTTATACTATAAATAACTAAGAAATAAACAACTCAAAAAGGCATACTTTCAGCATATACTCAAAAATCAAAATTCTAAGACAATTTGGAATAAATTAAAATCTTTTCAAATAATAAAATCTAGTGATTTTACAATTTCATCAGAACTACATAGTCCAAACGAAATCAATAATTTTTTTATAGACTCAATTCCCAAATCAAATAATAATTATCAAAAACTACAAAATTTCTATAACAGTCATTGTTTAAGTAATTCAAAGCTTGATTTTACTTTTATTAACATAGAAACATTGAACTCAATTATTAAAAGTCTAAAAAGCAATTCGTGTAAAATTCATGGAATAAACATTCAAATGATAAGATTATGTTCTCATTTTATTTTGCCAGTTTCTCTTACACATAATAAATTCGTGTCTGTTAAACAAATACTTTCCATCACTTTGGAAGATGTCTCTAATAATACCACTGCCAAAAAATACGAATCCTAAAAATTATAATTATAATGACTTACGACCTATTAGTATCCTCCGTACATTTTCTAAAATATTAGAAAAAATTATTGAAATGCAACTTAGGACTCATTTGGAAATGTACAATTTACTAACGCAATATCAATCAGGTCTTTGTGCAGGAAATGCATGATATAGATGATATACTAAGAGCAAAAGACTCTGACAAGGTTACTGTATTAATCTTACTTGACTACAGCAAGAAATTTGATTTGCTTCATGAAGAACTGCTCTGTTCTATTCTTAATTACGTAGGATTATCTCATGACTCTATCGAGCTTATAAAAGTTACTTGTCTGGTAGAAAACAACTAGTGTCAATTACCGATAAAATAACTTCTAAACCAAGAAGTGTTATTTCAGGTGTACCTCAGGGGTCAATTGTTGGTCCTCTACTCTACATAGTATATACATCACAATTCTACAATAAACTTAAAACTTGTATACATCAAAAAATCATGCTTAATACTTAATCTTAATAAATCGATAACTATGTTATTTAGAAAAATTAAAGATGTTGATAAATTAAAAACCTACTTAAGCCTAAAAATAGAAGGAATTCAATTACCAATAGTAGATGAAGCGCGAAACTTAAGCTTACTGCTAGATACTTCGCTTAGATTTAAATCATATATTACTAAATGTATCAATAGAGCATTTCTAAATTTAAAACTCATTTATGCTTAAAGAGAATTTTTATCAATTAAAACTAAAACTATGTTGTGTGAAGCATTGGTATTGTCACACTTTTCTTACTGTTCTTCAGTAGTTGGGCCATCACTTACACAGGACACTATGTTAAGCATACAACAAGTTCAAAATTGGTGCATAAGGTTAATATTTGGTTTTAAGAAGTATGATCACGTGTCTTATAAACTAAAGGAACTAATCAAAGGAAAGGAACACTAACTGTTGTTAAAGGAGCTGAAATAGCTTACAATAAAAATAGAATAGAGTTACAAGCAGCTACGCTTTATCATAAAGTTGTGATCTTACAAAAGCCTTTGTATCTGTACCGTAGAATTACATTTAGAGACGATGTGCATAACCTCAATTTACGATACAAAAGAGGAATTATTCCACCTATTCATAAAATCATGTATTTTGAACATATCAAACATATTCTCTTTACAACAGAATACCAATGAACTTAAAAATTTAACAGTACAGCAATTTAAATGCGAATACAAAAAATAGTTATTACAAGGGCAGTAATCACCAATCTGATGCAGCGGCGTGTGTTGTTTTTATAGTTTTTTTACATCTTTAGTTATTGTACCTATTTATAAATTTTTAGGTAACATATGGATTTAATTTCGATATTGTAATGTAAAATTTTTTTTTTATTTATTTTCAAACTGTCCATTATTATTAATTACTTAGTATTAAAGAAAGTGTACAATTATATTTACTGTCAATTTCATGGTTATAGTGGAAGAACAGGGCTACCTGAACTACACCATGAGGTTGCCTACTAACTTTTTATTTTATTTAAATAATTTTTTGTTGTTTTTATGTTTTGGACAGTAAAGGGATTTATTATTATTGTTATTGTATTTTACATATGTTTAATATGTATATATCATAAAAAAAGGATTTCTTGCAATTATAGTTACGTTATTTCGTAATTGAATGTGAAAAACTAAATGAACGGAATATTTGAAGTCTGACTATCTAGTAATTGTGTACTTTCTAATAAATTTGTATGTGTTGTAAAAATTGTGATTAGTTATTTACTGATGTACCTAACACTATTTTAATATATCTAGGAACTGAAGGAGCTCCCACTTTGAGAGGACTAAACGTTGCTAGTTAAAACTAGGGTTTTTTTAACTTATACACACCTTTTAATAACGAAAACTTCAGGATATTTGTTTGCCATTTAAAAACGAACTCTAACAATTGTAACCAAATAGGTGGGTATTTCAGAGAAAAAAGCAACCTACAGACGCGGAAGTTTTTTAAAGAGCTAAAAAAATACACAGGTTTTTTATCATCTAAAGAGCTTTCAAATAATATGTAACAAATGGTTTTTAAATTCAATGGTTGATTTAAGAATAAAAATACCTTTAAAACGACTTCTTTTCCATAATTTTTTCTAAATGTCACCAGCTGTTATTTTGACATTTTTATCTGTCAAACTAACGTCAAAATGAGTATTTGCACTCTTACGTTAATACACAAAGTTGTGCAAAGCTGTCACCTTTAAAAATTAAAAGGGAGCAGTGGATATTTGGTCCTCACTGTATAATCTAATATTTAACTTAATATAAATATGAACAGTGTGAGCTTTTTGAGAAATGTTGTACCATAGGAAATTCTCCTTTAAAGATCAATAACTTAAGAGACTACTGAGGGTGAAAATGAGTATGCAATGCACTATACCCATCTTGTAACGCGTCGTATGAAGAACATTTAACTGCTACTTTTCTATCTAATAATTTCGCATTGTGCGATAAATACCCTACACAGTAATTACAGATAGTGCTTGGAGCAAACGTTCCTATGATGTAGGTGTTATTGTAGATCAACAAACAAAAAAAGGATTGTATGTGAGCATCAGAAGTAAGTTCTTTCGGTATGTTCTCGGGCTGCTTCTAAGAATATCGATGTTCCACTTCATCGTTGTTTCAGAAATTGGGTTTTATCATCAACATGCATGGAATTAGATATAATTGTGAAAGGTTTCTTCACGAAGTGAAATTTGCATATTTTGTTGGGGATAGTGACAGAAAGCTGCTAGAAGCTCGTCCATATCACCATGGAATTGCTCGAAAGGTAGAATGCAAAAATTATTTGTTGCGACATATGTGCAATAATTACTGGAACTAGTTAAAAAAACCACCTACATTAAAAACAAAAAAATCCTGTTACTGAACAAACATGTCTAAGTAATCCTAAGGTTTTGATGTGGAATGACCAGTGCAGTGATGTATTTAAATAAAGAACTAGCTGATGAATCCCATATTTTCAGAGGATTCCATTTATCAGAAAACATAGAAAATGCCGCATATTTCATTTTTGGAAGCCATGAGTGCTGTAAACATATTTTTATACTGACCAAAAAGGACGAAAAATATGGTTATTGCAATGGAAAACTCAGGTCATTTTATAGAAAGTTTGAAAGTAATGCAAAGAATTGCAGATATCAGTAATAGCCTAACTTTTAATATGAACAATAATTCGGCAGAATTGTATAATTTAATTGTTGCTAAGCTCATTGATGACTTGATGATTACTACTTTGCAGTTTCTTATCTATGATAAATTACTTGTTCAAGCACAATAACGTACGACATAAAAAATGCATTTTTTTAATAGGAATGTCTTTGTCATCGAAAGCTGCTTGAAGCTGTCTATTCCAGTACGAACCAGTTATGCTAATTTATTTATTGCCTATCGTTTTACCTTATCACATTGCTTTCACAGTTTAGCAGTGCTTGATAACACAACAATATAACGTAAAAATAGTTGTTCATTATGTTTGTGCTTTTTGGTGCGCCGTTACAAAACTCTAACTTAGGTAGTATCAAGTTTACTAAATACTAGAATACTGCTTAAAAAAAAATTCAAGTAGATCACAATTGTGGAAGTTCGAGAGACAACGATATTTTATTAAATTAGTAAGTAAATTTAATGTATTAACTAGTAAGGTTTAAAATTGCACAAAACGAGATAAGAAAATTAAATATAAATAAGTTCCACATAAAAAATTTATAGGTAGGCAATACAAGTTGCTTGAAAGAATGAAGGTACTATATCTAAAAGGAAATTGTAACTAAATAAAGTTCGTAAATAGTAGATTGTTTTATAAGGATTAAAAGTGACACTTTTGACGAATGTATTTACATTTGCAAGACGTAACGAAGCGATCCGAGCGAATGCAAAATTTACGACTCAAAAAGCACTTTTAATCCAAATGAAACATAGTACTTTTTCCAGCCAACAAAAACATGATAGAAATAAATTTAGAAATTTTAAAAAGTATCCAACGGTCAAATTGCGAGAATGTATCGCAATATTTGGTACCCACGTAGTCATGACTTTGTGTAACAATATAATTGTTTTGTGAAAAAAATGTCAACAGTTCAACGAGTGAGTGCCTTTACGTGATAATAAATTTCGAAAAGATTTATCTAAAGATGTAGCAGTAATAGCACAAGAACTTCAACTTACTTTCACCAAAATCTCGAGCAATCTATGAAAGCGCTTACAAACGTTTCACGAAGTGGTGCGATGAGAAAAAGGTAAAAACATTCTAAACCTGTGTTATTAGCGTATTTTACTGACTTGGCGAATAGTTTGAAATGATCCACATGGTGGTCCCATTAATGGTTAAAGTGACGTTGAATGTCAAACATGGTATAGAGGTAAAAAAAATTTCTAATTTAAGAGCATTTTTGAAGCAAAGTGAAGATTATACCCCTACATTAAGAATATTAAGAAGTGATCAACCAAAATCTTTTTAAAAGGAGCTCCAGACCACACATATTTAATCATGAAAATAATTCCTTTTAATGTAAATGGAAGATTTATATTTCATCAATTGCCATATAGGTTGTTGCAATCTTTAGTCTGAAGGTTTACTTTTGAAGGTTCTATATAACAAAACAAAAACCAAGATCATTTACGATTATGGGTAAAAATATTTGAATCAATACAAAAATACCTGGCTCTTAGATTAAAGAATTTCGTTGAACGTCGATTTTAATTTCCTATCGAGACAGAGTGTGCTGTAGACAAGTAGTGAGATTTACAAAATTAGCAACGTCCTACAAAAAACTGGCAAATTTTTAAAGTTGGAAAAACCAAATCAATATATTGGGCATTGGCTCCGTCAAACATCTACTACACTCCTTGTTGTTTGTGGGGGGACGTATCTTGCCTCAAGCAGCATAAGGGATTGACGTCTAACACTGTAGCAAAAGGATGCATAGAAAAATCCGTCAGACACAAAAAAGATGTAGCAACGAAAATTTTGAAACTGGATGAGCCGAGTACTAGTAGAACTCACAAAGCATTAAAAGAACTACCTAATGATATTTGTTACAGATGCAGACGGTGTGACGACTGTTGTCATAAATGTCATAAAAAATTGAATGCTAACAGCTAATCATTAATTTACTTTTCTCAAAGTTAAAAAATGCACTTTCCATGTTACTTTCAAAAATTAAAATTGTTATTTTATAAGGAGTTTAAGTGAGGTTTTTTGTAGCTGAGGATGTTAGACTGGCTAAAAAACACTAGAGTTGACTAAAAAGAAAAATACTAAAGTTGACTAGAAAAAAAAACATTACACCATCTTAAGCATGATACAAAACTTAAAAGTGCAATAACTTTTGAACCCGTAATGTCATCTCATTTTTGAAAGCAGTTTTGGAATTGCCTTTTAATCAGCTATTGATTGATGTATTACTAGGCAATGCAATATGATAAAACAAAAAGGCAAAATTTAAAAAAACTTTTTAGTGTAATTTTTAAACCCCTTTTAGTAAAAGGGTTTTAAAAATAGTTTTGGAATTAGCTTTCTACACGATTTTAATTGATATATTGCACGTTAGTATAAGTTGTGAAACAAAAACTCAATATTTTCAAAAAATTTCAAAAGTGAAATAACTTTTGAACCCAAAATATTAAAATATTTTTAAATACATTTTTAAAATTGGCGTGCAATTTTCTTTCGATTGATGCAATACACAACTGTGTACATGGAATACTTTTGAGATATTTACGAATATACTTTTGACCTAAAACATGACCTTATCTAATTAAATTTGATTTTTTTCAAATTGAATTCAACTTGTCTTATAAAGTACTACAACATGTAATTTTATTTGTAAAATCCGTCAAAAACCAAAAATTTAAAAAATCGAGCAAAGTTCTTTGGCCCCCAACCTAGAGCCGATGTTACTGTGATATCTTAATAACGATAGTTTTTCTTTGTTAATCAGTAATTTTATAAAATTTAACTTTTTTGTAAAAATTAAAAGCACTTTGTCATTTTCTTTACCTTATATAAGACTTTTGTGTTAGTTCTAATAATGGAACCTAATCCTGTAATGACCGGTTGCACCGACACCACTTAAACTTAAGCAATGCTTAAAAACTTAGATACAATTCCTAAAATAATAGCAACGATTTCTTTTATGGATTGCTTAAGTTTAAATCGTGTCGGTGCAACCGGTCATAAAATTTTGAATTGATTTATAAAATTTGTATTAGAGACTCTACTCTTATATGGAAGATGTAAATCAAAAACGTAAAAAAGTTCGTTAAGCAGACAAAGACACAATGTAGTTCAGTCTCTATTTGTGATACACATGATTTTCAAAACAGTGGCACCGAAATTCAAACGTCGCGTCGTTTAAAGATATTAAAAGTCCATTACTATCGCTGCAGGAGATTCTAGTAAACAAATTGGATACCATCTTAATCATATTTCTAATCGAATTGAATGACTTGATTCAGAACCGGGTGATAATATAATTTTAAAAAGTTTAGCAACCAGTGTATTATTGTTGGAAGGCAATTTTGCCAAAACACTTCAGGCACCACCTCTTACTTTTACTCAGATTACCAAAAAATATAGATTTTTTCATTATTTCTAGATTTGCTGTATATTATTTTAATTGTAAATATTCCCAAAGAGTAGGACTGTCTTTGTAGGAGTTGTACCGACGAGGGATGATTAAAACCCTAATCCAAACGTCGACAAAAGATTAGACATGGTAACAAAAGGGTAACCACCAAAAACTGCACAAAAAGCTATATCCGGACACGTGTTTCAATAGTTGTTATCATCATCAGCGAACCAATACTGGTTCGCTTGATGATGTCATTGCAAAAGTAGAAGTAACAAATGAATCTAAATTTCAGAAAATATGTGCTTTTTAATAGTATATTACGTAAAAAGAATTGTAAGATGCATATTACATACGACTGTGAAGAGTTGCGCACGAGCCGAGTAGCGGTGAGTGCGTAACCACAGGATTACGTAACTGTTTTGTAATTTGTTTCGTTAAAATAATGTTTGTGCAAAAAAAACCTTTACTGCACCTGTAAAATTAGATCTATTCAAAATCATTACCTTTGTAACAAATAAAGATATTTAAAAAAATTAAAATAGAAGCTGTAGTTTAAGATCTTAGGTATAGTCGGATTCACCGTGTTTTAGGTATGACTCATTGCAGTAAACTATGATAATCGACGTGACACAGTTTTCTGTTTCTGTAAATAAAAATATCAGCAAAATGCAATTGAGAAACGTATGTCGTGCCGTTTATTTTATGCGCAAGCATGAAAACGTACGTCGAATAATTTTCTTTGTTTACATTGTCATAACCTTACATTCGTACATCAAGTTACCACACCGTTTTCAATTTTTTCATCTTTCCGTTATTCAAATCAGTATTTTTCAATACTAATCAATTATTATATTGAGGCAGATTAAGTAAGTACATGGTATTAACAATAAATTAATGATTATTATGATAGCATAAGAATAGTTGCAATGCCAAAAGAAATGGAAACCGAAGCAGTCATTATAAAAATAATGGACTATTTTATGCGAGAACGTGACAACGGTGCTGTATTTTTACCTTTCACGTCAATTATGCAGGTATTTTATGAATTAAAAATACTATTTCATCTTACGGCTTGATTCATTATAGCGAACTGCAGAAGCATGTGGAGTTAACATAAATACTGTATCTTCGATTAAAAAAGAAATGAAGTGAAGGAGAACGAAGAACCTGTAGTGCCAAAACAAAACGTAGGAAGTCAAAGTCTTGTGACGTTGATAACTTCGTGAAAGATGTGGTTAAATGTACAATTTATAATATGCATAATAATTGTAAGTATTGCTCAAATTAGTAATTATGAATAATATAGGGCAACATGTTGCAACATTTCAACATGAAATTTACTACCGCTGGTGTATTCAACTTTAGCAAAAGTGGATTACCAAGACTCTTACATAATATTGGATTTTCCTTTAAACTTGATGATGGCAGACGTGGTTTATTTGAACAAAACCACATCGCAGCAAGTCGTGTTAGATTTTTACAAGAATATTTTACTGAGAAGGATCTTGCATTGTAGGACCCTGTATATATGGATGAAACTTGGATATTTAGTAGAGGTTCAGCAAAAGGAGTTGGCAAGATGCTTCTAAAAAAAACATAAAGAAAAAGCCGAGGAAAAAGCCACTTGGAGAAGGCAAAACGTTTGACCCTGATTTTATACTTACAAGTAATAAATTAAAATTTGGTTTTAGGTTTATTGTTGTACATGCAGGAAACAGGAACGGCTTTATTTCTAATGCTGCACTTCCATTTTCATCTAAATCCCCAAAAGAAGATTATCATGGTGACCTGTGTGGAGATTTGTTTAAGAAATGGTTGGAAAATGATTTGATACCAAATTTAACAAAACCTAGTTTAATTATATTAGGCAACGCCAGTTACCATTCAACACTAAAAGAAAAAATACCCAATGCGTCCTCGACTAAACATGATTTGTGTACATTTTTATTAAAGCATAACGTAATGCATGATCAGAAAACGAGAACTTTTACAATTAGTTAACAAAAAATCCAAAACCGAAAATTTATGAAATAGATGAGCTTGCACTTAGAAACGGCCATAAGATACTAAGATTATCTCCGTATCATTGCCAATTTAACGCAATCAAATTAATTTGGGCCAATTGCAAGGAGTACTATAATAAAAAATTAGAGAGTTGAATTCACAGTACACCGATGAACATGTACAAGAAGTGTGGAAACAATCCCTCGAAAGAATAGATGGTACATATTGGACGAAATGCATTCAACATGCTGAAAAGGAATTGAAGAAGTGGTGGGATATTGAGCAGCGGTTTGAACTTGTGGAACCCTTAATTAGTAGTATAGGTTATAATGAAAGTTCAAGTTCGGAATATGGGGCAGATGAATCTGATTAGATCGGATCCTTTTTTAATTAGTTTTTATGACGTTGATTGATTTTGCGTTACAATACAGTAACCACTCTGAGTAGATGAGTGTACAGTTGATAAAACTGTTTTTAAATGAAATAAATAAATAAATAAATTATAATTATTATAACTTCCCACAACCTTTACACAATGACACAATTTAAAAATGAAGAGAAATTCAGAAAATTTCTAGTCGAAAAATGTATGATTATTTTAATTAGTTTGAAACAGCTGATCAAACTGAATTGACAGATTACACAAAAATTTACAGTAGGAATTATTTATTAGTTACGACATACGAGCCTACAATTTGTAGCAATAAGTCATACCTAAAACCCGGTGAATCCGACTTCACTTTTTGGAATTTTTTTGCATTCTTCTTTTTAAATAGTTATATTAATAAAATAAAAACGCAGGTAAATTCAAGCGTGCACAGATAACCACAGGTCACTTTGTTTGGAGAACGTTTGCTTCATTAATAGTACTATAGTTCAACTATCTAAATTCCAAATTTCATTCATTCCTTAATTTTTTCTAAATTTTGAAACATTTTGTGTATTTTAGATTAGATGTAATATGGAAGCAAAAATTATAAAATCTTAAAAGTACTATTAAAGTATCAAAGGAGTGGAGTAGTGCGATGATGGTTCTAATTTACAAGGAAGAAAATAGAAATCAGTTAAAAATTGCACACGTTTGTTGTGTCAAATATAAACGCGTTTGTCAAAAATAATAACCCATAGATGCAAAAATTAATTACTTCAAACAATATACAGTTATTGGAAAAAGGTAAAAATAGAACTCAGATTTACATTTGGTGTTTCTAAATTTTAAAAAGCGTTTGATTCACCGGCGATTGCCAACTGTTTAGAAAACTGTAGAGTTAACTCAAGATCAATTAACCTAATATTTAATAATATAGAGAAGCTAGTACTATCAATCTATTTAGTAACACAAAACCGATAAATTGCAGAAAGGTATAAGGCAAAGGCACACGATGTCAACTAAACTGATTACTATAGCCATGGATGACATTTTTGAATAGTTAAGATAAAGAAACCGTGGAATAAATATCGATGGGCAGAGATTAACGAAATCTAATAAAAATGACATATAACTAGTAACTGACAACGCGGTGTACTACTTGAAAGAAATGATTATTAAATAAAAAAAATCAAATGAAATTTACCTATCTATAAATTCAGAAAACAAAAATAATCTCAAAAACGAAGGACAGTTAGAGGAGATTAGAATCAATAAGAAAATAATTAAACATATAGAGGGATACATATATTTAGAACGAAAACTTGAAATTGACAAAGATCTACAGAAAGCTGATTTCAAAAGACGAATTAAACTATTAAACCATAAAGATAAAATTATTGGAGAGATGTGTACTTGCAGTGCTTATAGTATATGGCACGAAAAACACAGCCCTTTATTAAGATTTAGTAAAGTTCCAAGATTATGCATACTCGTGTGACACAGCAATATATGAAATGGTAAGAAATCCGTTTATTGAATCAAAGACAGAAAAATGAAAAGACAAAACAGATGCACTAGCAAGAAACAAATAGAGACGGGCTAGTCACATAAAGATGGAAAACTAAAACAACAGAGTGGAGACCAAAAGTGTTCGACGCTTGAAATATTGCAAGGAAAATATGGAGTGCTCAAGAGGAATACATACTAGCAAATAAAACTAAAATTATTAAGTAAATATGTGTCTAGCGACATCTTGTGTAAACATTGACACGTATGACCAACCGCCGTCTTGTACAGTCGTATACCGCACTTAAGTATACACCTCTGATGAGCTCACAATAAGAGTGAAATGCTGCATCAGGTGTTTTTGGTTGCGTGTACTTCTGTACAAGTTATCTTGGTTTTATCGGCAACGTGTGTTACAAGTATTAAAGCTATCTCTTAGATAGCGCTTTGCACTTTAAACACACATGCCGTTACAGTTAACTGTTGGCATTTTTCTTAGTTTATAAAATTATTAAGTTTCTACAAGTAAACGTGACACCCAACTGTGCACGATATATTAGAGCAAAATACTGAGAAGCACAAATTGATCTGATATTGGGACAAGAACCAAATAAACGCAGTATTAAAAAAACTACATCTGTGATAAAAACTGTGATAGCTTTATTAGCATATATAGTAACGTAAGAGTGATAAATAGTTTTAAGGATTTTGGATTTGTACGTGTAGAGATCGAAAACTAAAAATATATTCATGTTATTTTTTACCAAATTGTCCTAAGGAAGAATTCGAAGAATTTCTAGGACGTATCGAAAGGAACATCAAAATAAAAAAAATTGAAATTATAATTGCAGGAGATTTTAACGCAAAAGCTCAGTGTTCGAGTCTAGAGTTGATAACCAAAAAGTAAACTATCACAAGAATGGATGGACTCTAACGAATTAGTGGCTATAAATACAGGCCATAACCCAACATTCGAAAACGCAAATGGAAACTCAATAATTGACATTACTATGGCTACAGAGAAAGGATGGCGCGTAGATAACGACGCTGTAACCATGAGCTGTCATCATGCTATTAAATTTGATGATAGTAGCTGCAGTAGTCAAAACAAAATAAATAATGTGCAAAAAGGGTGGAAAATTACACCAGATAAATAAAAATATTTTAAGACAACGACATATTACTACGAAAAATAAAATTTCATAACGCAAACAACGAGGCAGAAACTATAAATAGGTACTTAACAAAAAGTGCAATAAACATTTTATCAGAAAAACAGAAAGCAAATACAGTCATCGCCCTGTTTATTGGTGGGCCAAAACAATCTCCGATTATAGGAAACAATGTATTCAATTAAGAAAAAAATAACAAGGATAAATAAAACAAACGACAACAAAAAAAAGAACGATATATATAAAAAAATACAAAAAGCTAAACGAAACCTTAAAAGGAAATCAAAAATAAAAAAATGGCATGGAAAACGCTATGCCGAGATTTAGAAGAAGATATTTGGGGCAAAGGATATTAGATCGTAATGAAAAGACTAAAAACTAGACCACTGATTAGACTAGACAAAAATAAAACCATAAGACAAATTAACAAATTCTTACCTAAGCACCCGGAACCACAATGGCCAAAAATTACGATACCTATCAAAAACATAGAAATCTTCTCTAAAGAAGAACTACTAGAAGCAGCAAAAAAATCAAAAACGGAAAAGCAGCAGGACCCGACGGAATCCCCTTTATAATTATTAAAACAATGACGGCGATAAATACAAACGCAATGGTGGCATTAATTAACAAATGTTTATAACAATGAATATTTCCAACTATTTGGAAAAAAGTAAGATTAGTTCTTATAGAAAAACCAAAAAAAGACACAAACATGGAAACTAACGTATAGGCCTATATGTTTATTAAATAGAATAGGTAAACTACTGGAAGCTCTAATTAAAAATAGACTAGAAGATGAGCTATCAGCAAAGAACATATTACATGATCACCATATGGATTTAGGAAAGGTAGATCGACCATTGACGCAATCAGCAAAGTCATGGAAGCACTCAAACAGATAAAAGAAAAAGCATACCAACATGGCGAATATTGTATTATGATAGCATTAGATATCAAAATTCATTTAACTCTGCCCCATGAGAAAAAATTGTAAAACAATCCAAAAGCAGGAATTTTACTCTACTTGCAGCAAATGGTACAATCATACCTAAGTAAAAGATGTATACAAATAAAAGACGGAGAGGAGACATTAAATGCATGTGGTGTCTCACAAGGATCGATATTAGGGCCAACGTTATGGAACATTTTCTATATCCAAATTTTACACACGCACTTTGAAACAGGAGTACACACTATTGCGTACGTAGACGATTTGACACTAGTCATAAGAGCAAAAACAACAACTATGTTAGAAAACAGAGGAATTAACGCAATGAGTACAATAACAAGAACACTAAAGAAAATGGGAATAAAATTAGCTCAAAAATAAAATTGAAATGGTAATCATGGTGGGGAGAAGAAAACTAACAAAGTTGCAACTTAACATCAAAATGTAATAATCGAAAGTCAAAACGCTGTAAAATACATAGGAGTATACATATTCGCATGACAACACATATAAAAATGGTACGTTAAAAAGCAAACAGAATAGTGACAACGCTATATAGAATTATGCCCAATATCGAAGGACCACGGTACATAAAACAAAAAATACTAACGATGACTGTAACATCCATAATTATATACGGAGCACACGGCATTAAAGTATAAACATTACGAAAATCTACTTGATAGAATAAATAGAAAAATGGCCATAAGAATAAGGTGCGAATATAGAACAGTACCAATTATGGCAATATTGACAACTATAAAATTAAAAATAGAAAAAAGGGTCAGTATTTACAAAAATGGTAAATTATACAGAAAAACTGCCAGAGAAGAAATGATAATAAAATGGAAAGAAATATACAAAAATACGCCGGGTGGGTAAAAACGTTTATAAAAGACATACAAGCATGGTGCGATAGAAAATGGAAAGAAATAGATTTCTACCTTGTACAAGCGTTAACAGGTCACGAGGTGTTTGGTACGTACTTACATATGAAAGGAAAAAGAACAATGCAAATTGCTGGTACTGCAGAGATGAAGATACTCCACTACACACAATCTTCGTATGCAAACAATAGGTGTTAGAAAGAAAAATTTGCAATAATGAATGCCGAATAAGCCTAACACCTGACAATATATCAGATATGTTGGTAAAGGATGAGACAAACTAGAACGCAATAGCCAAAACGTTAAAAACTATTATGGTAAGAAAAGAAAAAGATGAAATACAACTAGAAACAAAGTAAAATAGAATATAAGAAAACAACGGCTTAAGACTTTGAAGTAATGCCTCAACGGCGGTTCCGAAATCTTTCGTAAAGAGATGTGGAATTTTAGTGGGTATGCACACTGCCTACAATACAGTAGGTGTCGATAAAGGATTTCTTCACAATAAAAAAAGTTTTAGTGTTTAGTTTAGTCCTACACCTTAAAGCAAATACTTTGCCAAGACAAACCAATCCACATTTGCACAAGGTTTTTGCACTATACAGATTTATACTGGGGCACCGTACATAACACTTACATTTTAATACAATAACAACAAAAAACTATGCGAATAAATAATATACAGGCTGATAAACCAAAGTTTTTAAATGAAACACTCTGTATATTTTTAGATAATTTATTTTATCATAAAAATAATAAAATTTTGTAAAGGATACTATGGGTCTAGCTTTGACGTTTTGCCGTTATTCAACTTTTGTTAGAAAAAAAGGCTCACACATTTGATAGATCACTACCCAGTAGGCAATGGATATTTTCCGACAAATTACCCACAGAAAATTCTAGAATAACAAAAGTTGAATAATCCTTTTATATAAATGAAACACTATGTATTCCTGTTTACGAGTTGATTCAGTTTTTTTCAAGCTTTCCATTGATATACAGTTTGTATGGTAAATTAATTCTAGATAGTCATTGACATTTTTGTAGGTAAGCTGCAGTCAAATAGTATCCCAAGAAAAATGACAATTAATTTTGATGCTATAATTATTCCAAGCTATTTGTCCGGTAAAGGATTAACCCCTCTTTACTTTTGGGCACACACCGTGGTTTCTATCCTTTCTTAATCCATTTAATACTACAATATAACGAAACTTGTCTCCCTAAAGCTAATAAATTGAAGGCTGTACATTTCACAATAGTTTCAACCGCGGTGTGCGCCCAAATGTAAAGAGGGGTTAATCCTTTACCGGACAAATAGCTTGAATAGACTATAGCTGATAATCTGTTTGACTACTTTTATGAAATAACAGAACATGTGATAGTAAGAGTTTTGCAGTCTTGAAACTTAATCAAATATTACTACATACTTAACAATAAGAATAATGAACATGAATGAATGAATATTTTTAGAAACAAAAGTAGAAATACAGCTTTATATCAATGCAATAATTCACCATTCTAGTACAAAAAAGATCAAAAAGTTTTTAATTTACAACTCCACTCTATTTATTTTGTCTCCACTTATTTACTGAAATACTGCAATTTATTTTATTTTTCAAGTCTTTTGGTGTCGTACACTTGACTCTATAAATTTCTTTTTTCACATACCATATCAAGAAAAATATTTACAGCAGCGTACTTGCACAAATGAACAACTTCTTCAAAATAAAATATTTTGTTTGGGATATGTCCAGAATTCACCATACAAACTGCATATCAGTGGAAAGGTTATGAAATACCTAACCAAATTGCAAATAAAATTTTAGGTATTCACTTTATTAAAAAACTGTTCAACCTTTTGGATTTTAACACACACGCGCATGTTGATCAACATTCTTTATTTATTAAAATTCTAAATCGTTCTAAAATTGTCTGTCGCTGATTTGTCGGAATATATCTATGGCCTACTAAAAGTGTCTATCAAAGGTGACCAACAGAAAAACACCAAAAATTGCACCAAAAACTTGACTCGGACACGTGTTTCAACAGTTAAGCTGTTATCATCAGCGATACCGATACTAAAAATAAAAAAACGGGAAGCTTATATATACTATCTGCTTAGCACGCATCGTTAAACTTAATTGATTCTTAGATAAGCTTAAATAATTCCGAAAATCTTAATGGACCGTTACATCATAATTCATAAGCAAATTTCTGTTCTTAAAAATTTCTAAACTTTCATAAGAATCAAGTTCGTTTTTATTATCTACCCTCTTAATTAATTCAATGTCGCCTACTCTATGGCCATTTTCAAGCATATGCATGGCAACACTGGACCTATCTGTGCGATGATATTTGACATGAGCTACGTGCTCTTTAGAACGAGTTTTAATAGGTCACTTGGTTTGCCCTATATATACTTGGTTACAGTCTTTACAATTAATTTTATATATTCCCGATTTATCACACATTTCTATTGGGTCTTTCGGATTGCCTAAAAGATTTTGCAAGTTGTTATTACTAGAAGTCAAAGGTGAGTCTTTTTTAACAAAAGTTGAGTAACGCCAAAACGACAAGAACGATACCTAAAGTAATTTGTGCAAACTTCCTTTATTTTTATATACTGAAATTAATTTGTAGAAAACATGACATAACTTTGCAGTACCACCGTGTATAGGAATACCCTGTGACTTTTGCGTTATGTCCAGATTCAGCGATATATCCAATATAATTTATTTCGACGTTGTATCCAAGTTTTGGCGATGTCTATTTGGCAAAGTGTAATGGGTCCCAGTTGACAATCAAAACTTTCAAATACTTTTAAATAGTAGCTACTATTTGTGACAAAAGAAATGGATGTAAAATTACATTGGCAATTTTTTGATGAAACTACGATGTTGTCCCTAATTTTTTTTAATAATCACATAGTAGTAACTTTAGAAACTAGAGAAATCGATGTAGAATTAAATTTTGCATTTGTATCTTCAGATGTTTTTACGTTATTAAAACTTTTTCAACGCTTTTATTCTAATGTTTCATCAGAATTCTCAATTTTTGGTATATCCGGAAGTGTCGCCATTATGAAAATATTTTAATTAGACCTAAGTAGTCGTTTATGTACATATATCAAATTTCATAGTTATAGAATTTTAGGAAGTCGATAACTTTCTTAACCGACGGGCTAGGTGAATCACCCTACTGCTATCTTGATTTGGATAATGTTGTCGCTGCATACAACTAAAATTTTTGTACGTATTTGAATCAAAATTTAGACGAAAAAAGGAAGAAATTTCAAATTAATATTATAAAGTAATATTTATCATAACTATCTAGGGCGAATTAATTTTTTTAATTTTTTAACAATTTTTTATGAGGGATTAGCATACAGTTGATTGATAAATATTTCTTCTATGCTATTGTTTATTGTTTTCTTTTAGTTTCAAATAATCCACCAAACATTTTATTTGTAAAACTAATTAAAATTGCCTATTTTCACTTAAAATAAAAAATACACAATAAAAGCTTTACGGTCACTTTCAATAACAGACTTTAAAATATTACTTTAAAGCTGGCTAAAGTCCACTTTAATAATAAACAGTTTTCATAGTGTCTGCGAGTCGACCAAAGTGACTTAAATTAAAGTGCCGGTTTTGTTTACTTTAAACTACTTAACGTCACTTTAACCTAAATTATTTTACTCGTCCTTTACAACCTCATTCTGTAAGTGGCCTAAAGAGAAAATATTTTTGTTTAACGTTAAAAATAAAAAATAGAGTATTTTGGAGTTGATACTGACGATTCTTTTAGGAAAAAGTAGTAATAGTGAAAGTGACGACAAAATCTTCATGATACGAGACCGAAAAAATTATAAGAGACTTCAATCATTAGTCTGACGAGGAGTACTACAGACGATTCAGGTTGAGCAAAGCTGGGCGGTTCAAGTGTTATTGGAACATATAAGACCAACTTCTCAGAATACACAATAAGAACACACCATGAACCAGTGTAGTTTATTGATGCTAGATACATTTGCAGGAGGAGGTGCCATTCCTGCTAAACGAGATTGCTGCTAACGTTAACATACTATGCAACATGATCCTTTCTTTTAAGTGCTTGCTGACATGGTTGGCGTCTCAGAATCATCTGAGTTTTGAATTGTAAAAGAAGTCAGCAAAGCCAATGATGAATTAAGACCTGACTTCATTTATAAGCCAAATACGCCATTGAAACTTAAAGAAACTGCGTCGGGAGATTCTACAACTTAGCAGCATTTCCTACCTTTTATCTCCAGTAAGGCTTGAAACTAAAATTACTTTTTACAGCCGATGAGGAAAAGCTTGTTCATAAAAATTGTAAAGGGTTCTATTCATTAAATGTTCAGACTGTTTCTGGGATGCTGACCTTAAAATTCGCAATGTAGTAGCTAGGTGGCCGGGTGCTACTCATGACCAAACAATTTTTTAATAACAGTCTTTTAAAAAGAAGATTTTTAAATGGAGAATTTCAAAAAGATATCATCTAATTGGTGATGCTGGGTATAGCCATACCTTTTAACACCTATACAACAAGCAAATGGACAATAGAAAGACAGTATGGTGTTTGGAAAAGAATATTTTCCCATATTATTATCTTTTGGACATAACCATTAACCTTCACACGACGATGACTTTGATAGTTGCTACAGCTGTTCTTCACAATTTAACTATTTAAAATGAATGAAGTTGAGCTACCAGAAGAACCTCAAATGGGATCCGGATTTAGATTGATAACAATTATAACAATCAACAACAATTTAACCCGAATGGACGGAATTATAGAGCTATATTTATTCAACAGCATTTTAACTTATATAAATAATTTTAAATTGTTTAAATTTAAAAATAAATAAGTTTTCTACTGGGACACTTGGCCCTCTTCCTGTACCAGTACAATTCAACCGTTGAGCAGTTGCGTATTTCTTTGCTGAAGTCTTAAAATTATCAATATCAAGCTTGCAGCGTTTCTACCTTTCTTGGTGGATGGCAGCTATTAAACACTTTTGAATTTTTGTATCCATCCTAAAGCCTGTAGTACAGTACAAACTTTGATATGAAATGCATGATTATAACACTGATTATGATTATGACTGGGAACTACTTGCTGGATTTTATTTTCCTTCAAGTCCTTTATATTTAAAACTTTAGCTAAGTGAAGATCTTCTTCCTTTGCAAATTTGCGTGATCTATCACGTTTTAAGACTGGAATTTTCATAAGGCTAATTTTGAAAAAAATATTTTATATTGATAGTAGGTATTCAAACACACGCTCAAGTACGAACCAACTTTGTACATCAGTTATGCTAAATTATATTGGATAAAAACAAAATTTTGACTTTAGTTAAAGTTACTAGTAAATTTGTTATGAAAAGCCGCTTACTTTTAATTTTAAACTTAATTTTAAAGTAATTTTAGTCACTTCCAAATAGTTTGTTATGAAAGCGGCCGTTAAAAGACCAAAATAAATTTGTAAAGTTTGTCCATTGATGAAAAAGGAAACAAATTCTATCACACCTACTTCACGAAGCTTGTGAATTTAGGAATTCTTTTATTTTAAATTGACCCAAACACTCTGCTATGTGTCTAACTGAATGTTATAAATGTAAGAAACACATTGATTTTTTTTATATTTAATTTTAAATTGAAGTAAACTCAATAGTTATAATATATTTTTCATTATTCCAACTCTGGAGCAATTAGAATAAATGTTTTCCAAATTAAAAAACAATGATGTACATGGCGAATAACCCAAATTAGGAATAAAATAAAAGGGTTTATTCTAATAGAGAAGTAAATAAAATTTGCTTCCAAAAGGAAACGTAATAAAACGCGAAGGGCTACATATTTTTTATTCAATTACAGAAGTTCTAAAAATACTTTTACAATGCACGAAATTTCATTAACGCTAAAAGCTTGTACGTCTTTTGCAACAAAACAATGTAGTTTTATCAATTTGCTTTGAGATTCTTAAAATATTCATGTTGTCGTGCTCTTGACGTTTTCTTATATGGGCTTACAGAACGTGCATAAAATAAAACTTGCTTACAAAATTGCATTGCCCTTTAAGATTTTCTTCTTAAATTCTCTTCAAAAAAGAATACGAAAACAAATTGGTATTTACCAAAAGCCTCTCTTACAAAATTAGAATTTGAAAATTAACAGCAGAGAATTTTTTAAACAACTTGCTGTTTTTAAACATTTGCGCCACTGAAATCGGACGTTTAGAAAAATAAAACATCAAACTTTGACAATTTTATAACTATAATGCAGGAAGTTTTTCATCACTTATGAAAATATTTATGAAATATTATATCAAAATAAAACTTTGATCTAACAAAAAATTTAGACTTCTCGCTTAATAAATTCAATTTGGTTTCTAACATGTTAATTTTTTTTCTGTTCCAAACAAAAACTTCTACTTTTATTTGAATAAAAACTACTTTCTTAACAATTGTTGAGTTTTTTTAAAAATTTCAAATGCATTTTTACTAAGACTAACAAGTAATTCTAATTTTCTGTAAATGAAAGTTTAAAATTGAAATACCGTTAAAACCCCTAACAGGACGATTTTCAGTGGCTTTACTTTCTTCCTATATAGTATGTACTGCACGCATATTTATAATTGAATTATATCTTATGAAATGTAATCCATTAAAATTTTGGATTAACTTTATATTAATTCTATAATGGGAGACAAAATTAAATCTGTCTATTCCTTGAGTATATGATATATATTTAAAATAAAGATTAACGTGTGGCTTTACTTTATAAATAGTAGATAATTTTACCTCAGGGTTACACAAATAATTGTTGAGTTTATAAGTTTGCTGGCGAAGCGTTAGCTGGTAGATAGATGAGTGACTAGCTGAGTAGCTCAATGGATAGCTAGATGAGTACCTAGATGGGTAGATAGGATAGATGTATGAGTAGCTAGATTGGTAGCTAGATAAGTGGCTAGATGGATAACAATACGTGTAGATAGATAGGAATACCTAATAGATGGGTAGCTAGATAAATTAGCTATTTGGATAACTAGATGGATAGCTAGATGGGATGACTACATGGACAGCTAGATGCAAACAAAACAATTATAGTTCTTAACTCCAAGCAAAATATACTTTTTTTTTAAGCGTTTATTGCTGGTTTATTCTCAAATTACCGAAATTCTCAAGTTTTATAGCGACTTTATTTTCAATGAATCAGGTTGGTGGTTTACTGTTACGTTTATAATAATATAAAGTAACCAATCTTAAATAGTAAAAACAAAAACTGTTGCTTTCATTATTTAAACATAAACCACTTTTAGCGTGTACTAGTAATTTAATATGTTATTTCAATTAAAGAAAAAATGTTAATTAGCGACAAGATAAAAAAAGTTATCAATGATCTTACATTTTCTAAATCAACTTTGTAAAGTACAAATGATTGAGGCAGTGCTTCATTAAAGCCTAGTTCCAAGTAAGAAAGCCTTCTTCTCTTAAGTACTCTCCTCATCCAATGCACCCCTTGCTCCTTTTCTCTATATAACACCTTTCTTTCTTTTTTCTCCGCCCTTATGTTTAAAATTTTCCCCATCCTTCCCCACACACGTTCTACATTTCCCATTTGATCTGCCCACCAATACTTATTTCCATTTTCTTTATTTCTGCTTCTAAATCGTGCTATCATCCTTTTTTCCTTTAAGTTTCTTTTTTCTACTAGGTATTTTGGTATTCTTTGTATTATTAGATTTTTGAAAACCTCGTTATATTTGCTGTATTTTATTTTTAATCTTCTTTCAGCATCTAGTTATTCTTATTCCTCATTATTATTTTTTCTTCTTCTCTCTTCTTCTTCTTCTTTTTTCTTCCTTTTCCTTCTTCTCATAGATTTTCTACCAGCTTCTTTTGCTTACCCTCATTCTTGGTGATTTTATACTTTGAGCCTTTCCTTCTTTTTAGCACTCAAATAGAATTGCGTTTTTTTCTCCATTCTTTATACTGTTTTTAATTTGTTTTCCTTTCTTCTTTCCAAAAAGTTTCTCATAATTTTTTCCCATTTTTCTCATCTATCCTTATTCCCCAGTCTATTTTCTTTTTCTGCTTCTATTTATACAGTGCTTTTCATTTAACATTGGACATAGGATTTTACATGTTAATATTTTAATCCCATGTTAACACTTTTTGGGACATCTGGTATAAACGATTTATGTTAGTTATAATTAAGTTGTAAAATGTCTATTAGAAAATATTTTATACTCATTAATTTAATAAAGAAAAAACAAAAAAGGTATTGTCTCGGGTAGGATTCGAACCGACAAGTCTAAGTGATTTTTGTAATTTGGCTACGTTACTGTAGTAACGAAATTGTCATTCAAATTTTGTTTATTAAGTTTGAGACATTTTGACACGTTTAATTTTTTAAATATTGAACAGAACATGTCAGTTTATACCGTAAAAGAAAGAGTTTAGATTGTTTTGGAGTACGTACGAGGTGCTTCAAGTCGTGAAGTTGCGGCTTTATTTGCAGCTTTGCATCCAAATCGTCCAGTACCAACCAAATCTACAATTATAAATATCGTTACCATAGTAACAAAGTCAAATTACAAAGGTCCCTTACACTCGTCAGTTCGAATCCTCCCCGAGGCGATATTTTTTTTGTTTTTTTTATTAAATTAATGAGTATAAGAATATTTTTAATAGACATTTTACCATTTAATTAAAATTAATATAAATGGTCTTCATTAGAGGTAATATGACTGCTGCGCGCTACATCCAGGGGTCGTAGATCCCCATATTGTACCTTATGTTCAGACCATCCCCAACAGTACATTCCAACAAGACAACGCACGACCTCATGTTGCTAGGATTTCTTTGGCTCATTTTGAGGCCAATTAAATTGCTTTGTTGCCTTGGCCACCAAGATCTCTCGATCTTTCTCCCATCGAGCACCTCTGGGATATTATGGAAGAAGATTACTCAATTTTCTCACCCTGCACAAACTCTAGCGGCTTTGCGGCACCAGTTACAGATAGCATGGGATGAGATACCTCAAGAAGAAATCGATCACCTCATTAGAAGTATGCCCAGACGTGTTAATAAGTGCACAAGACATCGTGGTGGAGCAACACATTATTAAGTTTTTGAAGAAGTTAACAGTTTAATTTTTATCAAATTGTGATCGTATACTAATCTAATTCGTATACACTAGTATACCAAAAATTGTTCAAATAAATTCATTATTACTGGGTGTTCTTCTTTTTATGCCATTTAGTATAATTCTAAATTTGTAATTTCAACCTTTTGTTTTCTGTAGGCCATTGCAGTCCGTCCTAAAAAATTGATATTTTTATAAAGTCGTTATCTCTTTTGAAATTGTGCACATAGACGTATTATCTAATTCTGAACAACTCTTTTCTTAGGCATTTTTAATATCTTGTCATCTAACTTCACTTTTAACATATTTAAGGAATATTTTTTAATTTGCCGCCTTGACAGTGGTCACATGACATTTGTCAAAGTGCTTTTTTTTGACATTCGATATGCTAAATTCATTTGCCAAAAGAAATTTTCGGATATCTCAACTACAAAAAATTTTTCCCATTTGATGCACTTTTGCCGGTCACTCCCATATCTATTTTTGCCTTTTTCAATTTTTTTAGTTACAAAACAATAAGTGTATAAGTTTAATCAAATAATCTAATCAATTTAAACCAAAAATTGCAAACGATTTTGACTTTATCTAGTTAAACCTATAAAAATGCCTGCTGTTCAATCTTTAGTATTTCCAACTTTCTGTATATATGTCAAATTGATAGTTTGGTTTATCTGACCGGTACAACATGGTTATAGCAAAAAGTCATTGATTACCGCCACTACGACCTGATTCTCAAGGTGCTAAAGATTTCTTGTGCCACATCAAAAAACATCAATAGCTTTAATTTTCAAGGTTACTGGACAGGTAATTCTCACTTTCAAAAACAAGAACAAACTTATCTTTATTCTTCCAAATATATTCCACAAGATCTACATTTTTTCTAATGATAAATTTTCCCCATTTCAAGGGATATACTGTATTGCCAGTTTATGTAGTTAATTACACATAGATGACACCCATTGTAGTAGGAAAACAAACAAATTATTAAGTCAGCTGTGGTTTAACATCATTTCAGTACCCATCGCAAGACCGGTTTTGACTATTCCTTTTTGATTACCAAATTCAATTTTTCAATAAGAAATTCTAAAAAAGTACCTACAGATTAGTCCCATCAACATCCCATCAACTTCAATCGTGACAGTGATTTTAAACTTTATGTTTGTAGACTTTAGAAATTCTTTTCTTTTTAAGTAAACACAAACTGACGTTGATGAAGACACGAGGATAGTAAGCACGACACCCAAAATCTACAAAAATAAGCATTTGGATTAACGATATAGCACTTTTGTCAATAGTTACTACTTTCTTCTTCCTTAGCTTCAGTTTGATCACAGAGGAGTAGAGGAAACAAAGTGTTTGTATTTTCTCAGTACATTCAATACTTGGTGAATTTCTTAGCAGACCATATTGCCTTCAAGGCGTACAAATCTGACTTCCCTAATTTGTTTTTGTAAAGAAAAAGCAGAACTAGTAAAAAATAACTGAAGAGGTATCACAAACTTTATTCTCAACCGATACTGACTAAGTTGAGCAAGAACTGAACTTATTCCTAATCTTAGGTTTAATTTATTAAATGCCAAAAAATTTTTGTGGCCATTGTCATTCTTTCCAATGTTTGAATAGGAAACTTTACATTACAGACACTATTTTCTGTTTTTGAAGAAATGATTGATCGGATGAAATTGGTGAAACTATTTCTGAAAGAACACTTGAATTGAACACATAGGCTCAAACTGACTACAAATTATTAAGTTGTTCACGTCAGTGTTAATTAATACAATTCTTGTGATTGATTAAAGAATTTAGATTTGATATTCCATCTTCTCAAAAAAAATACAAATAGATGATGACGCAATTCTCATGAAGTAAAACATTGTATAGAAAAAGAGTTTAACGATTTCGTCACTTTGTTTACTTGGTAGAATTAATTTTTAATACTTAACCCTATAAGATTAAATATGACCATAACTGGATAAATATGAATTACTTCAAACTTGCCGATTTAGCTGGATCCTGAAACAATGAGAGTGTATCTGAAATGACATTTATCGTGCAATTATTCTCTTCCATAAGTTTACTTTCTTTAATAATCGTACATATTTTTCTAATGTGTTAGATGCATCACGCTATATTATTTATTTATTTATTTATTTTGTTCACACCTGTTTAACAAGAAATCCCAATTACAGAACAGAAACATACTAAAAAACATAACGACACGAGACACAAATATACATAAGAAAAAGAAACATGCTAACAGCTTTAAATAAATTAAATAGTAATCGAATTTAAATTTTAAAACATGCAGACCTAATCTTGTTTTCGTTGCAATTGAATATGTCAAGGTTGGAACATATAGAATTGTAATTCGTACAACATCATGTGAATAGTAGAGTAATTTCTTTGTAGGTTCGTACGAGGTGTCATCAAGTAAAACGTGAGGCTTGGATCTCGCATTTAACCTTGGTACATTAAAGTTAAGAGCCTCAAGTATATCTATAGCATCAATTTTTTATTGTTTATTATTTTGTGCAAACAATCACATTCGAACAATATTTAATGCCTGTTCTCCAAGCTGTGTATAGAGTGGCGCATTAAAAGCTGTGATTGGAGTATGTTAGTTGGTGGGTATGTACCATCAATCTTAAAAAGAAAGTGTTTTTAGGAATCTTCGTTGAACTGATTCTAATTTGTCAACATGACTTACAATAATAAGTGACTCCAAACTAATGACGCATACTCAAGCTTAGATCTTACAAAAGAAAAATATAATGCTAAAAGAGTTGATGTATCTGAAAATTCCCGAAGTTTTCGCATAATGAAACCATAAGCTTGAAATGTACTAAAAACCGTACAATTTATATGTTTTAAGAAAGATATTGAAAAGTCAAAAATTACGCTTAAGTCCATGATAGTGGAAGTACGTTTTATGGGAATGCCATTAATCTTATTAATATGTGATCGGTTCATGTCTTAGAGTAACGGCTTAGCTTCTGACATTTAGCAAAATTTAAGGCTAGTTTTTTATTAAAACACCATTGATGGATCTTTTATGAGAGAGACACTCTATAATCCTTAACATTCGATATTTTACTATAAATCTTTTAAATCATCTGGCAGACAACAGATACTCGACATTGACATTGTCACTAATATCGTTTATAAATAAAGTTAAATAAGAGAGGTCTTAAATTAGGACCCTTAAGGCAAGCCCGATTTGGTAAGATATCTAACAAACTTTTAAAAAACCATTTACAAACACATACTGCCTCTTTTCATGTAAATATGAGAAGAAAAGTTTTAGTAGGCTGTCAGATAGTCTAAACGAGAATAATTTATTTAGCAAAAATTCCAGGCCATCAAGTCTGTGGAAGGCGTTTAAAAATCCATATATATATAACATCGGTTTGAAGTCGGTACTATAGGCATTATCTGAGGTGTACTGTGTTACAGTGACGAGGTTAGTAATCGTTGAACGACCTTTTACGAATCCAGCGTTGGCGTAAGGATAATTTATTGCTATTATGGTGATAAATATCATGGTGTAGAAGAATTTAAAGGCTTTAGCAAAATTGCAAATTATAGAAATAGACCTGTAATTTTCTAATATTAATGCGATCATCTTTTTTTGTGAATAGACTTTGACAATCTTCCACATAGACCGCACAGTACCACTTTTTAAGCAAATGTTTAGTAATACAGTAAAAGGTCGTGCAAGAACCACAGAACAATCTCTAAAATAAAAATGGAAGTATGTTTATCTGGTCTGGTGATTTTTTTTTATTTTTGAGTTGTTTTAATGCCCATAAAACCTCATTTTCGTCAAACTGAAAGATATTCAGAGAAGTAAAATGATCAACATTATTGTCATTGAATCTGGAGTCAATAAACGACTTACTGAAAAAAGTCTTCAAAACTATTAGTAATAGCTTCTAGTGTGTCTACTGCATTGTTATTAAGCTGAGCATGGTATTCGGAATAATTGAGATGATTTCTTCTTTTACAAAAGTGTAGAACTTGTTAAGATTAGATTGTATATCACGATTCAGCCGACTCAATAAATGATTTAACAGTGAGCGTTAATCATCAATTGTGTTTATGCCGGTAGTAATTGTAATTTGTTAAGAATATAAAATAAACAGTTTATTTAAACTTAAAAGACAATTGATAAATTTTCTTCTCGCCAATAATGATTTTAGAAATCCAAACTGGAAATACTATATTGTAAACGTTTTGGTCGTTCACTTCTGTAATAAAAATCTTCAATTTTTTATATAAAACTTTAACGATATAAGATGCAAAACAAACGGTCAAATTTTTCTTTAGATTTGGTTAGCACTTATTCCAGAATTCATAAGTTATTAATGAGATGCCATTACAATTTAAGTTCTTGACCAGAATGTAAAAAATTGCCATACGACTTACGAAGGAAAATTGTACTGACTATCCTTTCCAAAGCAAACTTCCTCTATTCCAGAAAAAGTGGATGAGTAAGTTTAGAAGTGGACTTTTAGTACTCTTCACACAAACACAATGAAGATGTACTCATTATGTGGTAAAATTAAGAGGTATTGAGCAATGAAAGCAATGTAACACTGGCATGATGTATGTTTTGCTCTATTTTTACACAAAATTAAATTCTATTAAATAATCATCTGTAATAACAAGGGTATTTTTGTTTGTTGCCATCGTTTAATTCTAAGAATCTTTTCAGATTATCAATCAATGTCCCATAAATGAGACGTTTTTTTAGCAGTAAGGATGTTTTTCACACAGAAATTCAACAAAGTCGTCTCACTAAGATACATTTAAGTTGTAGTATTTTAATAAAACTTGTAATTTTTTCCAATAAGTGAATCTTATGGTGATGATGGGTAAAGGTGAATTGCAGTTTGCAGTAATTAGAAAAGGCAGGATGTAATCAACCAAAATATGTCGGAAATTGATTCTCATTAACCCCTGTTTGTGGGAGAGAGAGTTTTTTGTTACATTATTTTGAGATAAAACATCTGACAAAACTTTATTAAACCTAAAATCTCTTTAATATTTAATAAGGCATTTCAATGCGCTGTCAGATAGCTGTCAAAGACCTTTAAAATGGCTACTGTAAGGCAAACTTACTTATAATTAGATGGATTTTATCATTGAGTTATAGGATTTTAATATAGTTTATACGTTTAATTGATTTGTTATGTACCGTACTACCAGCGTTTGGTTGTGTAGTAAACTGTGGCAGTAGAGGAAATCGTGGCAGTGTTAAGTTTTTAGAATCCTCGTTATTTGTAATTTTAAACATAAATTGAGTTAAAATACTCTTCACAGACTTCTACAACTAACTCCAAATAAAGTTCGATCCACTAAAAGTACAAAAATCAACGTAAATTACTCACATTCGAATGAAAACAAAGGTTTGTTTGCCCTACAGACGCCATTTTGGCAAAAGCGTTGAAATGGCTGTAGGTGTCAATTTTTACAATAAACTGAAAAATTTGAAATGCCAATTAATATTCCGAAGCAAAATTTGAGTGGCTGCACGATAAGAATTACCAAGTATGTAAGAAACAGTTTATAAGTAAATACGACAAAAGTGACAACATTTCTCAGCTAATAATCACGCCTCTTTGTCAATTTATAAAATTGTCGTTGATAATGTAACACATCATGTAGTTTCCCATAATAAAACGAAGGAAACTTCAGAAACAATTTTAGATAGTTAGATACTCATCGAAATAGAATAAAATGAGGCAAAACTAACAACAAAAATCACCCTTTTCCTTATACAGGAATTTTAAATTTAACCCTGACGATTTAAATTTATCTATTTTAGAGTAAGAAATTTTAACAAACAAATGTGTTCTTGTATAATAATAATGCAGAATCGTAACCACATTAATATCAAAAATAATGTGTTAGGGATAAAGGAACTTGCATTTTTACCACAAAATCAATAGCGTTGCGAGATTTGGTATAGCAAGAAACACTTCAATTAAAAATCAATCCATTATTTCATTTTGTCTATATACAAAACCAACAAATCTTAAGAGTAATTAATTTCTGTAAACTCGTATCGAGAAGAAAAATAATCTTACCTAAATCAAACAAAAGTAACTAATTAGGTAAAAGAAATTAAGCATTATTATTTATCGCTAGTTTTATACGCGATTATAAGAATTAATTTAATTGTCAAAGCAGAATCGAAGTTGCCAAAATTGTTGTTCAATTTTAATTATTTCTAAGCTAAATGTCATACTTCTTTTTAATAATTGGTAATTTAATCCTAATACTCTTTCTAGTATTCGGCAAAATGCGGAAAGCATCGCACTGTGGCAGTTGGTATTCCAATTCAGGTATGACTTTTAAAATTTTCTGATTAATATGTTTTTACCTACTATTTATTAGCTTCGGAATTGAGGAATCAGATGGAAAAGTGGTTAGAAGTAGTTGATGTTATGCATGGTCCAGCACGTGCCATCATTGCACCGTAAGTTTAATTTAAGTTTTATTTTCATTTTCTTTACGTTTGTTACACACAGACACGCCGGATACACATATAGCGGAGCTTTGTTCAGGATTTGCTTATCGTCGGGTTAATCCTGATTATGTCAGTCGGATTTTCATTTTGGGCCCTTCTGCATCATGCGTGTATTTTGGGTTGCGCGCTCACAAGTTTAACGAAGTATCAAACCCCTTTATACGATCTTCTGGTTGACGAAAAAGGTGAGTTTCGTAAACCGTAAATCAATCTAAATTTTAGAAAGGATTTTTCAATTTTAGTGAACAAAGCATTAACGAATACTGGACAATTGGGGTATATGACGGTTGACGTAGATGAGGATGAACATAGCATAGAAATGCAATTGCCGTATATTGCGAAAATTATGGAAAAGTAAGATACATTTACATATTATCGTTTGCTTTTAAGAGTTTACAATAATTTTGGTATATAGTTTAATAATTTTTAATTAAAAATTAAAATGAAGATTTTCACATATTAAACTGAAACGTCATAAAGAACGCCACCTGTACTGATACGATTGTTACTGGGTGTTACAATTTTTTTCAAAATTAATAAATGAAGTCCGATAGCATCAATCAACACTAAGCTAAAATAAGAAAAAATCTGAATAGCCGTTTATCGGGAAATTACTCTTAGAAATTCAAAAAAATATATTTCCCCGCTTAAACAAATTTATGACGTGTGACTCGAGGCATATAAAGAGTTGCTGTAGTCTGTTGTTTGTGTGATTGGAAATATTACCACATCCCATTTTACATTTTCGACTAAGTTGGGTGGGTTTTCATTGAATTTTAAATATCTCAAATAAAAGTAATTCTCCTCAGAATAAGTAAGTGGTATCTTATACATACAGGTTGTGTTATACAAGTATTCGTACACCTAAAAATCTTGTTTGTGCGACAGTTTTTACCTCCTCTGCCCTCTCTCTCTCTCCTCTCTCTAATACGAGGGCGGTCCAAGTTTCCGATCCTCAACGTGAAGATGGCAGCACCTGTCAATAAAAGTTAGGAATGTAGTTGTGCATCTTTTTGACAGCAACACATCAAAGTTTTAGCCATTTTGGACTGGGCAGTTTTGTTTGATAGTTGTTTGAGTGGGAGTCGATGTGACTATTTTTGTGAAAATGGAGAAAATCGAGTATCGAGCTCTCATAAAATATTTGTTTTTGAACGGGAATACGTCTACGCAAATTAAAGATGACTATGTACGGGGACTTCTTCACCGTCATTTACCACTGTGAAATTTTGGGCAACTGAAAATAAACGTGGCTGTAAGAGCTGGGAGATGGATGAACGTTTGGGACGTCCAACTACTAATGATAACATCGCTAAAAATTACTAAATGGTGCTAGATGACCGCTGAATTAAAAGTGAGAGAGGGGCAGAGGCAAGGAAAATGTCCAAAGAACAAGTTTGTTACATATTAAATCAAGATCTAGGCATGAGAAAGCTGTCCGCGCGTTAGACGCCGCGTTTGCTAACGTTAGACCAAAAACGTGTCTGAATAAACATTTCCAATGCTGTTGGCGCAGTTTAGATGCAATAAATCCGAGTTTTGCCACCGATTAGTTACTGTAGATGAAACTTGGATACACCACTATACGCCTGAAACAAAATACAGTCAAAACAGTAGACTGCAAAGGGAGAACTGGCTTAAAAAAAAATCTGTTTTTCTGGTTGGGAAAATGATGGAGCCTGTTTTTTGGGATAGTCATGGAGTTATCTTAGTCGATTATCTTCAAAAGGGAAACCATTACAGGAGAACACTACGCATCATTACTTGACAAGCTAAAGGCAGAAATTTCGGATAAACGGCCACATTTGCAGTAAAAGAAAATCTTGTTTCACCAAGACAACCTCACACTTCAACAGTTGCCAGCGAAAATCCATGAATTGCGGTTTGAACTGCTTGACCCCATCCGGGATCTAGCCCCAAGCGACTTCTTTCTGTTTCTCAACCAAAAACTGCGTTTGGAGGTACAGATTTTGTCAAATGAGGAGGCAATCACCTTCGTGAACAATTATTTTGGTAGAGAAGAATGCCGAGTACTATTTGGACGGATTAAAGAGATGAGAGCATCGCTGGGAGAAGTGTATAGAGTCACAAGGACACTATGTAGAAAAATAAAAATAAATTTTAAGATAAAAATTCTTGTAGCTATGTTAAGTCGGAAACTTTCAGACCACTCTTGTATCACTCTAGAAAGTATATCGTCGGTAATACTGCAATAGGTCGTATGTCAAAAAATGTCGTATGCAAACATAACTCAGGAATACAATAACTGTTTATAAACTAACTGTTATTCACAATAAATGTAACATAAGCACAGTCTGACTTCCATATTTTCTGAAATTATAAATAAAAATACAAAGAAAAATATTATGGGTACATCTAAACAACTCAACATTAATTAACTCTTTGATATTGCCTTTAAAAAATTGATTTTCAAAATCAAAAATGTCAAACTTTGTAATCGCAAATGACAAATAACTTAGTAAACCAATGGAACAATCTGTATATTTTTTACCAGATCGACGTATAATTAAATTTTCTACAATTTTAATATATATATTTGTCTACCAAAATCCACTGTTAACTGTGAAACTGATTTTACTGAAAATTAAGTAGGCGGTGAATTGCGAACGTCAAAGTTTTTTATTATTACGTTTGTGTTAGTAATTGTCTATTCTATTACAATTTTGTTATATTTTTGTATTGTTGGTAATAATTAGTAAGTTTTCGACAGCAGAAGTAGTTCGTATTTTTAATCCACCGGCAAATCGAATTACTATAAAGCAGATAATCAGGAACCAAAACAATATTTCCGAGCTACTTAAAAAACTACTATTGCCAACTATGAGAAAAATACTAGGAAACATGTTTGCTCTAAAGAAGATATGGTGTTTGACATCGTTATCGTTATCAGCAGTTGAGAATTTACCATTAGAGGAGGCCAGACAAATAGCAGATAACGTTGGAGCTTAGAAGACCCATGTAAATAAGGTGATACGAATAAAACAAATTTCATTCAAAAACTGATTTTAAATGCTGACACGTTTACCAGGAATTCTTCTCGTATTTGGATATTCCCTTATTCAGATATTCCTTTTGCTATTTAAAATAATCTGTCCAGCAATGTTGTAAATTTTGAGTTGATCTATTCTATAATTTCGAGTAGTGAATTAAATGTTTTGATGAAACGTGTATTTTTGATAAAAAACAAATTTCACGGCTGACGATTGAGTTTTGGTAAGCAGACACTAATTGCAAAAAGGCAGAAAATTTTATTCTACATCGATCAGGGGAAAAATATAGGGTGTCTCCCATTTGTCTAAATTATTTTAAAACAGTTCAAATAAAATAGATGAAAGAGGAGAACCCATTGGCAGTCCTTTTTCTTGTTTAAAAACTGATTTGTGGAAAGTAAAATTTGATTATTTAAAACAAAATTTAAGTAATTTTATCTTATATCTGAAACTACCTGCTAGGTAATTCACTATCTCCACTTTCACCTATTTTAGCTGAACTGTTTATAAATAATTTAAAAGTTAATTTTATTTCCAAAATCTCATTTTTAATAAAATATTTTTCTGGAATAGATACGTTGATGACATTCTTTGCATTGTCGAAGGTTCTACATCAGAAATTCATGTTTTTCTAAAATTACTTAAATAATTTACATCACAGAATTAATTTCACTTTAGAAATTTCAAAACAATTACTCTTTCAGATACGTATATTTGTATTGATTCAAATAATTTATTAATTTTGACATTTATAGAAAAACCTACAACTACAGTTCAAACAATTCCTTTAAACCACCATTTTTTACAAAAGCTATCAAAGGTTCTACTCTTTTTCAACCGCTTGTCTCAACATACTTATCAGAAACAAATTTTAAAAAGAATTAGGCACAATTCTTCATATTGCTCATTTAAACCAATTTCCATTCAAAATTATTGTAAACATTTTTAATAAATTTAATTATGTATGTACATATATTTAAAAAATCTAACAAAATTAATTCCAATTAATGAAAACCAAAAATAAATACATCTCTAATTTCTTTTATTCCTGAATTTATTAACATAATTAGAGATCTTGAATAAATTAACTGATTGTAAATTTGTTTTCTACAGCTCCTACCTAATTTAGCTAACATTTTTTCACAAAAAATTAAATATGAATAATAGTCTTGAATCAAGCGGTATATACCAACTACTATGCTCTTGTAACAAAAATATATATTGGTAAAACTAGAAGAACTTTACAAGAAATTTACCAGAAAAATATCTTAGATGCAATTAAATCAACTTTCGCTAAACACATTATCCAAAAACAAACATAAACATTTAAATTATTCACTCATACATCCTTTTAAAATAACTAATTATAATAGAAAAATTTTAGATAAATTAGAAATAATATACATTAAAGAACAAATCCAAATTTAATAATCAATGATCAAAACAAATTTGACAATCTTACATTAAATTATCAAACAGAATTTTTATGTCCTTAATATATTTAATTAACTCCAGATTCAAACATTCTACATACCTAGTTTATATTTTTTAAAAAACCTTTATTACAAACCAATTTATGTTTTCTAAATTTTCATGAAAACCAAATGTCATATTTAACGTTTTGGTAGAAAATATTTTTTAATCTCTGAAGATGACTCACAATAATTTTTGAGTTGAAACTAGTAATAAATAATAAATAAATACTAATATTGGATTGTTTAAAGCGTAAATAATTTATATATAAAAGTATGTGTTTCATTTAAAATGTCAAAGTTGACAAGTGGTCCATAAAAGTGGGTCATCTTCTATATAATTGGGCAAGACTTTTTTAAATTGTAGCTATAGAGAAATGTACCACTATTTATTCGATGATTCAAATAGAACATCCTTGTATATTTAATGCAGAATTTTATCTTATCCACTTTGATTTAGAGCTTGGTGGCCTGTATACCTGGGCCTCTTAATATTAATTAATTAATTAATTAATCGATTTTTAAACATTTAGTTGGGTAAATATAGGCCTCCAGATATTTCATAATTTTTTTTGGTTATTACTTGGAAATGCCAAACTAAAATTTGATTCACACTTAGGCGTCAACGACCCTAACTGTTGATGATTTGAAAGTTGACTATCTATTTGATACAAGGTATGAGAAAAAAATGTTAAACTTTGTATCGAAAAATAATGAATCAATATTCCGAAGTCCGGATATTGACTCAATTAAATGTTTGAAAATCGATAAGCTAAAAAGTTTGCATTTTTTTCACGTAGATTTTGAATAAAAAATATGTGTTTATAATTTAAAATGTCAAAGTTGACAAGTGGTCCTATGAAAGTGGAAACACTTTCCATAATACAAAAATATTTGTAAATTGTGGTGACACTGAGGAACCTAAAAATGGTCAAAATCGATGGCGAATAAATCTACTTTTAAAACAATATCTGTTATTATTAAAATTTTCAAAAATTGGAAATTTTATTTGTTAACAGTTTCAAGTTAAGGAGGCATACAATAACAAATCAGGGTTAATTTCTTTTGCCGTTAACTTTTTTATATCACCGTTTAAAACCGAATTTTATCCATTGTTAAAAGTTCTTACTTCAATCGATGGATAGTGAATACGACTGAAACCTTGAGGTTGCTCTTGTCTGTCTTTCTAAAGACTTATTAAACAATCCTAGATTATCTTTGTAAACTAATCATACAGAGATTAACAGATTACACATCAACATAAACATCGCACTATTCCTATTTTCTAGATTCTTTATTAGTAACAAATTTTCGCCTGTTCCAAAATTAGAACAATTTTTTGATTTTTGAACTTAGATGCGTTACTTTAAAACATGTAACCGTCCACCTCGCTATTCAACTGATTCTTTTTTCACAGATAACGTAATCATTTATTTTTATGTACGGGTCATACCGTGAAGTGTATTGTACATTCATTTGATTTGGATCGATTTAATTCTACTATAAAACTTATAAAGCATTTCAACGTTTTGGCCAAATGGCGTCTGTAGGGTAAACAAACCTTTGTTCTCATTCGAATGTGTGTAATTTTTGTTATTTTTTTTGTACTTTTAGTGGTTGTTTTAATTAAGTTAGTTATAGAATCTGTGAAAAGAGTATTTTAAACTCAATTTATGTTTAAAATTACAAATAACAGACGGTAATTCTAAAAACTTAACACTGGCACTGATTTCCCTTATCATGCCACAGTTCACTATACAACCAAATGTGGTACCTACATTACAAATTAATTCGAACGATATAAACTATATTAAATCCTATAACTCACTGATAAAATCCACATCTAATTATACGTAAGTTTGCCCTACAGTAACCATTTTTAAAAGTTTTTGACAGCTGTCTGACAGCGCATTGAAATGCCTTATAGTGTCAATTTGCTGCTGACTGGAATAAATACTATATAAGTTAGAAACAATCCATTAAATTGGGTACTAACTACAGCCCAAAAATGAATACCAACGTAACTATAAATATTTTTCAATACGCTATGCGGCAGATCTCCAGATTAAAATAACCAGATTACATCAGTGTGAAAGAGGTATTTTTTTACAATAAACTGTGTAAAATTTCCAGAGAAAATGCTTAAGAGAGTAAAACAACTTGCTTTATCAGTAAATCATTATTGTTTTCTTTTCTAGAATTGCTTCCCACAGTAAGGGACTTTCTTAATAAGTAATGTAGTAAGTGATGAAGTCAATAAACATTATGTTCTTTATTAACCAACGTTAATGGTGTAAAAAGTTGTAGAGGATAAAATATGGAATCAAATGATCACCAATTCGACTCAATCAGATCATAATTTTCCAAGAAAATCAGGAAAAAGTGAAATATTTGGGTTTTTTAAATCGTAGATCTTTTCATTTTTGAGAGATGTAGGATAAACCTTTTAAGAAATCGAAGGAATACGTACTTAGTGTGTGTGTACAAAACCATGCAAATTATGAGACAATTAGTTTTGCAAAAATTGTGATTTAAATTTTAATGCAAATATATTCAATCGAGGATGAATGAAAGAACCAGAATGACCGAGTGCGAGAAACTGAGAAGTAGTGGGGGTACCTGTCCACAGCGCGCTTATATAAATCACAGTCCTCAAACAGGGCTAGCGGTTCACATTTTCACTCAGGAAAACACGTTTCCTTCTATTTAAATGTTAATTTACAATATAATGACAATTCAGTTTCTGCATAAAACAGGAATATAAGGTACTTTATACTATTTACAAGAGACAAAAATTTTTAATAATATAATATACAGGGTGATTTATACCTGTCAGGAGGCGAAAAATAAAAATATGTGTTCTACAGTTTGATTCTAAGCAAAACGCAAAAATTTTTTTTTTTCAATCGGCCTTTGTTTTCGAGATATCGAGATACCAACTTTTAAGATACGATTTTAGCTTCACAAAAACTAATATAAAGTGCGCTTTGAAATAAGAACTTATTTATTAGTTATTGACAGTTTCACATTTGGGTAGTGTTTGTAATTGTTTGTCTTAAAATTTAGTCCAGAATGCAGTTCAGCAACTTAAAATTGAAAATCAACAAGACTTTGCTGCAGTTTATAACTCAGTGGTTTTAGGTTGCCAGGCTGCATCGCATCTGGCGGTAGACTTTTGAACATATTTGTAAGTTAAGGTATTGGTTCTTCTTAGGGCAGTTACAAAGTTTTTAAATAAAGTTTTTATATTCTTACTATTATTTTTGTATGAAATTTGAGACAGGTCTTTTAAAAGTTTCTACTGGATGTCTCAAAACAAAGTCTGATTGGGAAAAATTATTTCGCATTTTTTGCTTAGAATCAAATCAGTAAATACATATTTTCATTTTCGCCTCTTGGTATAAATCACCCTCCCGTATAATTTCACTTTGTACTCTTATTCTGTGAATGCAACTAAAGTACCAATGTAGAACAATTTGTTTTCTACAGGCCACTCTTGATTGTTTTATGAATCTCTGTCAAAATATCATTATTTTTGATGTAATTGAGAGGTTTCAGGTATTTTGCGTATTGATATGAAAAACTGTGGTCGGGACCCTGGGCCCTACTTTTAACACAAATTCAATTTTTCTAAACAGCACTTTAATATTCTCGACTTGTTTGGGACATACAGAGTGTTTTATGTTTTATACTGTTTTCTTTAAAGCTTTATAACTTTTGTTTGTGAATATTTTTATTTGAACTAAAACATTGTTTGTGCATTTTTTATTCTAATGGCGTTTATATCTCATCTATGTATGTTTTGGCTATTTATTTATAAGAAACAATTGCGTGAAGTGTCAAAAAACTGACAACGAATGCGCCCAGTAAATAAAGATTTATAGGTGACTTTGAACAAGAGGTGTTTTTCAAAACTGTTTATAACTTCCTTATTTGCTAAGATAGAGTCTGGGTGCCCACCGACATAAAATACCATTTATAAATAACCAGCTGTAAGTTTTTGAGTGGCTTAGTTACGTGTTGTCTGACAAGATGTTTCTATCGTTTTTCTCAAAACTAGGGCGTTTCTTATAATCTCGTCTGGAAGACGCATTCAGTTTTCACGCGTCGGACTAAAAAATCGGAAAATATTTTTTGTTGGACGATTCGATATTTGAATTTTGCATGTTTTAATTAACCAATCCTGAAAAAATCAGGTGGTTATTAATACATGTTTTCAACTTAAAATTTTAACATGTTTGAGATGGTGGACACCCTCAACTGTCAAAAATTTTTGTAGGACAATTTTTTTTTTCGCGTTTTCACTAATTTTTCTTCCGATTACTTTCTTTTAAAGTGGGTTATTAACAAATTTTAAAAATTATAATGATAGACGTCTTTCAGACGAGATTATGACAAGACCCCCAGATTCAAAAAAACGATAGAAACATCTTGTTGGACTACACGTGATTAAGCCACTCAAAACTTATAGCTGGTTATTTATAAATGATACTTTGTGTCGGTGGGCACCGAGACTAATATAAAAACCATATATTTTCAAAAAGCTAAAAAAAAAATCTCAAACCAATAGAGTCATAGTCAACTATGGTTTCTATTTAAAAAAAAATACATATTAAGTCTGTAACTTAAAAATAAATTAAGCTATACTTTTAAATTCGAGTACTCCATTGAATTGCATATAAAAAAATGCACAAAAACGGTTTGGTTAAAATAACAAATATTCACAAACAAAAAAGTTATGAAACTTTAAAGAAAACAGCATAAAGTGCAAAACACTCTGTATTTCCCAAACGAGTCGAGATATTGAAATGCAGTTTAGACCATTAAATTTGTCTCAAAAATCGGGCTAAGGGTCCCCAACACGGTTTTTGTGAAATACCTGAAACATTATTTTTCGAAAAACCTTTTCGTGAATAACTAGAAGACCCAAATTAGTGAAACTCTTGTGACTGTTTTAAGGTATAAGTACAAAAGATTTTTAAACCAATAGTACTTTTCTTATTATTTTACCAGTGGCATGCACAGATGTAGTACCTGAGGTTTAATTCAAGAAAAAATAAAATTTTAATTTTTTTAAATTTGAGGAGAATTTATGGTTTAGCAATTAAAACCACAAAAATTTATCTCTTAAACTTTTTCGCTCAGATTGACTCTTTTCATGAAAGTGCATAATCTATTACTGTATTGCTTTGAAAACTAACACTACCATGTATATATATTTTGAAAGTAACCAAAAACTAAAACCAAATATAAAAAATGCTCTAATTGCTGAAAAAAAATGAGTACAATATTTTTTTAATTGAACTGTTGGTTTAAAAATCCCTTGTATACGTTAAAAGCTGTCACTAAACTGAAACGTCATACTAATTTGCGTCTTCTAATTATTTAGAAAAACCTTTTTTTAAAAAAAATATTTAAACTGTTTGATAATAAAAACAACGCCATTTAAGTTCTATGTTTGTACACTTTTTGTTTTAAATTTGAGTAAGGAACAACATCCCGAAAGTTTGGTACCATACCTACTTAATTAACAACCTGTACAAAAATAATTAAAGGGATTTTTCAAGAAGTCAATATATTAGTCATTACAAAAAATAGTATACGCATCCCTATAATTTCAAAAACAAATAGCGAATTAATTTTGTTCAGTTAATTACCTTTGAAATTAGTACCACTGCCGTGTTCACGAAAATAAAATGTATGAGATTATAGCAGTTTTGAGCAATATTTTGTTTATAATTTTTAAGTGATTTATTATAATAATACTTTATTTAACGGAATAAACCTTTTAAATACAAAAATCAAATTCTATTGATTTGATATGTTTAAATAAAATATAATTAAATATATATGTATATATTCATAAGAAATAACAAATGAAATACTAAGATAATAAGTAAAATAATACATACATTTGAAACTTGATTATTTAATAGTGGAAATACAGTATATGAATTTAACTTATGTTTAAAATTTTTGTATGGTGATCCAAATAAATGAAACCACATAAAAATATTAAATTTGTTGCCCAGTCTCATAAGTCTTGATATACTATTGTTATACGCAAAATTGGAAGAATGTTGAGGTACTTTAAAAATATCTTTAGATCAATATCGTAAATTACCATAAGATATAAAATTTAATTCTTCAACTAGCACACTGCAATCCACTTCTGCCATTAACAATCTTATGGAGATAACATAAATCTACAATTTGACGCCTATTGGATAAGGATTGAATTTGTAAACATGATAAAATTTGATTATTTATATTTGTGATGTTGCTTCTCCCTTGTTTAAAATCTAGGTAACGTAGAACTTTTTTCTGAACATCTTCAATCATGTTTTTCAGGTAATTAATATGTGGACAACAAACAATAGTTGCATATTCCAATTGAGTTCGTACCAGAGAGTAATAAACACACAATAGAGTTGATAGTGAGATCATTGCTAACAGTTTTAATCATTCCCATATTTGCATTGCTTTTTGCCATTTTAGTTATATGATTTTTAAACAATAGTTGACTATCAAAAACTACACCTAAATCTTTTTTATTTCTAGTTTAGGAACTCTTTTGTCGTCAATTTTATAAATGTATTCAACTTTTTTTTGATCTAGTAAATGTTATTACATTGGCATTTATCATGATTAAGAAATAGTAAATTTTCATTACACCACAAGTTTAAACCATGTAAAATCCTTTTGCATTTTGTCGCAGTCATCCTTAGATCTAATATAATTAAAAATTTTTTAAATCATCAGCAAACAAAAGATAATTTGAGTGTTTCATGTAATTTTTTATATCATTTATAAATAATAAAAAATAATACTGGACCACAATGAGAACCTTGAGGTACTGGGGAATATACTGGAAATACTTCAGTATAGCTTTTACCTTAATCTTGAAATCTATTGCACACAAAAACGCTTGTAACCATGATAAAATCGATTTATTGAAGCCTAGTTTCTCTAATTTTTTGTTGGTATTACATGATCAACTTTATCGAAAGCTTTGGTAAAAATCAGTATAGATCAAGCATCGGTTTGACTTTTTTTCAAAACCTTCGTCATAAATTGCTTGAAAACCATCGAGTTCGATGGTGTTGATCTATTTTTTATGAATCCATGTTGACATGGAGATATTAATCTTTACTGACTACTGCCAGTTGTCTTACTAAAATTATCCAATATTTTAGGAAGTATAGACTGTTTCTGAAACTGCTCTTGTAGTTACATACATCATCTGATTTGCCAGATTTATGGATCGTGTACAAATGATAATTTTATATTTTCGGTAATACAATTGTTTAAGGAAACATAAATAGACGATGAATTGGAATAGTTAAGGACGATACGCATTTTTCAAAAAACAAACTAGAATTCCATCAGTCCTGAAATTGTCCTATTATCCAAACAACTTAATTCTTTGTAAACTTCTTCAGTCGAAATACTTAGTCTAACACTTCCGCATTTGATTCATGATCAAAAAATCTTTCTGAAGAGTCTAAATAATTTAGTACACTAGGTTTAGTGTATGCAGATGCAAAATATTCAGCAACAATTCGACCACCTTATTACTGTTTTCGGCTACCTTTCCATTGCTTGAATTACGCATTAAAAGAGGGATGGAATTATTGTCCTTATTTCATTATAAAATTTTCAAAAATATTTAGGATTACTTTGTAAATTAAAATTGACTTTGACCATATAATTAAATAAATCTGTTGAAAGTTTTTTGCACTTATTTCGTAAACACTTAAAGACATCATAATCTTGAGGCAAACCGCTACGTTTAAATGTGTGATGAGATATTTTTCTGCCGTATTAATTCCTTTAATTCTTTAGTGACCCAAATTGGAAACTTGTCTAATTTATTATATGCTATCTTAGATGGTATAAAGCGATCTCGTACTTCATTAAACAAAGAATAAAATGTTTTAATAATGACTTCAATATTAGTATTATTAAAAACGATATTCCATTCTATAGAACAAAAATAATTATTTATACTAACATAGTTTGCTTCATGGTAATTATATATATATAACTATTTCTTGAGGCTGTAAGTACTCGCACTTCGTATTTAGAGGAATATTTATATCATAAGCATTATAAGACCAATATTAGAATATTTTACAAAATTCTTATTTTATTTAAAAAAGTTTTTATTTCAAAATGGATTTTGTTGTTTTAACACCAAAACCCAATATTTGTTACATTGCAGAAAAGGGAAAAAATATATGTTACCCTCCAATATATTCTTAAATAAAGCCCAACAGACGCTATCGTAATTGAAAAAAATATGAAAATCAATTTCAATAAAAGCAGCCTTCAGCCAATCGTATAACGCTCAATGTACCTACATCCGGAGAAACAAATATTTAATAGTAATTTGAAATTTTTATTTGTTGTTGTAGTGTGTGTATTATTTTAAAGTAACCCTTAGATTTGTATTTCTATTCATCAATGTCTATGTACAACAAATGTACATGGACGCATATTGAATGAGGTTCTACCTATAGATTAGTTCTTCAATATTTGACGTAACCTAATAAAACTTTTACAGCACGAGATACTGAATATTACAGTAAGAAAAACAATTCTAAAAAATGTAGGTATAATCTATATGTGTGTGAGGTGTGCTTGTTACTTGTTTTTAACATCACGTTAGTTTATTTATAATGTAAGTTTATATTGTACGTTGGGAATACACGAGTTAAGGTACCATTTAGGTGCAAAACATACAAATAGCAAAATACGTGTATTCATGCAATATCGTTAAGCACCACCATTAGTAAAAATAAACTCTAATAATGAAAACAGTAATAATACAAATCTGAATGTTAAGTGTGTAATATTTTTTCTGAATTCAAACAGATTGGCTTCTTATAGTATAATAGTTCTTATACAATTTTTACATAAAAGATATTAATGTTAATAAAATGCATTAAAAGTTAGATGTTTAAAATTTATGTAAAAAACAGTTTATCCTTGTATCTTCTTATCCTTCGTATCTTTTTGTTTAACACAAATAAATTAAAACGCGCTGGTTTTGTAGTGCAATTTGTGCAGCAAAAATATTTCTTTAACTAAATGCAAATAAACAACAAAGTAAAATAGTAAAGTACTGTTGATAAATCCAAAATCTTAAACATCAAATAATAGAATACATATCAATAGTATTAAGTATTTCTTCAAGATCTCTTATATTATTTTTTTAGACTGTTGGACCTAACTTGTAGAAGTTTTTCGTATAATATTAAAAAAAAATTTTTAGTGGTTAACGCAGTTTAGTATTCAAAAGGATCTTTGAATTCACTAAATCTACACACAGTTATATTAGCAACCCAGCACAAACAACGAGAACAACCAAATTAGTTTTTTTGTTTCTAGGCGTTGGCATACTTCAGTAAACTCAAGTGGTCTCATTAAATTTAAAGGTTTCAAACAGCTATCTGTAGCAGCTTAAACACAAGAAATCAAAACAACGTAGTTTTTAAGTTTACTAATTCTACACACAATATGATTAGCAAATAAATGGTTTTACAAATCCTACGCATTACACTTTTCTTAAAGGCTTTCTATTATTATTTTATAAATTCATTTCATTTTCCTTCACCCCCTTGCAGGTAAGATCAAAAACAAAGCATTGCACACACCAACAATTTAAAATAACATTAACAAATCTTAAAATTAATGACATTGATAATTGACAAGTGTATTAAGTCAACACACACATTTGAAACGAGAAAAATTATTTTTTAACATATTAATATTTGACGGCCTGTACTTAGAATTCTAGAATATTGGCATTGTATGTAATGATATTAGGTTATTGCAAATTGTGTAAGAATGAATTAAACAAGAAAAACTAAAAAATTAGTACCTACAAGCCAATGTAAAGAAAAACTAAACGATTATGAGGTGTAGGTAAAGTAAATACACAAATGTAATACATAGAATAAATGAATAATAAAATAATAGTATAAAAATACAAAACAACTAAGTGTTTATAAAAGCAAAAAATTTAAATTTAAATTGAGTATAATAGATATTTAACATTTTTTGTATGCCTCCTGACGTGTAGGTAACCTTAAATTAACATTGAGACTACAAACTCTGAAACATCAAGATTTTGTCAGAGTGCGCACAGCTGGCGTAAAATTACACAAATTGTCTGTATAATATATCTTATAAGTGGTACCAAAAAGTTAAACATTGCTTTATTTGTATCCAAAAAGTTTCTTGAAGTTCAACTAATTTATATTTAGAGGAACCTACCGCCATTAGCTGTGACGTCAAAAGTCATACGTTAAAAGAAGAACGGCCGGATTTATTGCACTTCCGGGAAGGTATTTTCAATTAAAATTGAATTTTTTAAAGAGTTTTTTAATAAGACGGATGGCAAATTTGTCATGATAATTTGTTTTTGGTTACGGTATCAACATTCATTTTGTGTGGGTTTTTATTCAATTTATAACTGACATAAATGGGTGATTTTGACTTGAATTCATATTTGATACCTAGGGAGCAAATGAATTACTTCAGATTCTGTTATGCGAGACTAAAGTACACTCTAGTCCCGGAAGTGCAAAAAAATTAATTCAAATCTTGTACGTTAATTATTTTATAGCGCTCAATAATTAAAGCAATCCGTTCCGCGTCGCGATTCAAATTTATTTTGCGCTGAAAAATCTAATTTTCTGGACGCGAATGTAAATAACTATTACATTGTATGTTTTGCAATGACATTCATGAAAACAATAATACTGATACCATCAAGATTTTACATTGTCATTTTCTGTTACCTTTTTTACTTTTGCACAAGTTTTGTGATTCTGTATTGTAGAAAACACTATTTGATTGAAAATATGAGTGCATATTCGAATTTAGAAATAATAGATTTGCATTTTACATATATACGATCGTGCTAACGATAATGCATTGCATTTATTTTTTTTCTTAAATGCTTAATTTTTCGAAAAAAAATTGTAGAGATAAAAAGTTAGTAAATGGACTTTTCGGTTATGAATAAAAATAAATTTTTATTTAAAAAAAATGTAAAAAAATGTCTTAGGGGTCGACTATTTCAATTGATTCTAACCATACTTCAAGTTTAAAAAAATTTCAAAATATGTTGTTTTACTGACAAATAATATTTACCAAGTTTCGTGTCTTTAGTTAAATATACAGAGAAAATAAAAAACAATTTTTTAATGTAACTTTTTCGGGGAGGGTTTTTCAAAAAATTTATATTTAATACGCACCTTAATTTTTCTCACAGAATCACCCCTTAAAATTATTATGATTCAATTACACCCTGTATATTAGTTGTAATACGGTTTCTAATAAATGGCGTTATATTCAAGTAAATGACGTAAAAAGTTAAGTATAAGTTGAGACAGTTTTAAAAGAATTACAATTCCGAAGAATAAATCTAAATATAGTATATTCGTTTTATTTAGCCCGATTGATCGATGAGTCAAGCTCATACTTATGTATGCCTACTCTTTATTACATATTGAATACGAGGATGTATTGATATCTAGTTAGCCTAGACCACTTCCTTGCATAAACAAAATATTGCGTTACCATAGCAACAAACAATAACTTATTAGAAGTGTCAGTGTAAAGTTTGACGTCAAAAAAGTAAACCAGAGTCACGCAATAAATTAAATAAAAAGATGTCCACCGAAATTGTAAAAATCGAAAAATTGGAGTATCGAGCCATCATGAAGTACCTGTATTTAAAAGGGTTAAGAGGTAAGCAGATTTACGAAGATATGCTTAATACCCTTGGTGATCAATGTCCTTCGTATGCGACCGTCAAAATTGGAATGCAAGCTTCAAAAGAGGTAAATTTTCCATTGAAAATGATGACCGATCGGGAAGGCCAGTTTCTGTGTCAGTCCCCGAAAATATCGATGCAGTTCATGACATGATTTTATCAGACCGTCGAATTGGGCTAAAACGGATATCTGAAGCACTGAATATTTCATACGAACGCGTTCATCATATGGTTCACGTCAATTTGGACATGAGAAAAATTGCTGCAAAATGGATCCCCAAATGTTTGAATGTTGACCAAAAGCGTGCAATGGTAGAAGCATCGCGTTCAATCTGTGCTCGATTTGAAAACGATGTAGACTTCTTAAACCGAATTGTTACTATGGATGAGACTTGGGTATATTTCTACGATCCAGAAACAAAGCAACAATCGATGGAATGGCGACACTCTGGTTCTCCAAGACCTAAGAAGTTTCGTGTTCCAAAATCTGCTGGAAAAGTTCTTGCTTTAGTTTTTTGGGATTGCCATGGAGTAATCATGATTGATTTTTTGGATAAGGGTAGAACAATAACTGAAGATTACTATTCGACATTACTGACCACTCTACGGGAAAATATTAAAGAGAAAAGACGCGGAAAGCTATCCAAAGGTGTTTTGTTTTTGCAGGACAACGCCCCTGCACACAAATCTCATGTTGCCATGCAAAAAATTCGTGATTTAGGGTTTGAATTACTAGAACACCCCCCTTATTCACTCGATTTGGCTCCGTCCGACTATCACCTCTTTCCTCAACTGAAAAAAGTTTAAAAAGTCGTACATTTTCTTCCAACAAGGAGGTAATAGAAGCTGTGGAGGTCTGGTTTGCAGAGCAAAAAAAACATTTTTTTAAAGGTCTAGAGACGTTGCAAGTTCGCTGTAATAAATGTATCCAATTAATAGGAGAATATGTTGAGTAATAAAATATTTTGACATTGAAATTTTGTTTGGTTCTATAGTAGGCTAAATAAATTTTAATATATCCTCGTATACCCCAATTGACTGATAATAAATGCAAAAAGCTGATTGGTTGCTTGTTTGATTTAAAACTGACGTTTATTTACCTAACCTCAAAATCTGTCAAAACGCCATCTACATTTCAAATAATACATAATAATTATTGAATAAACATAACAATAGACTTAAAGTCCGGACCAATAATAACATATCAAATTGTATACCTGTTATTTTTTTTCAAAAACAACACCAATAAATTATTATGGATTGCTCCTTCTTCGATATAGTGATAATTATTGTTCTATCTAATCTAACAGTTAAATCATAAATCAAATTTTGTTAAAACTCAAAAAGTTGCAGTTACTATGGATAACTTGTCTCTCGTGTTGTAAATTTTTAAGTTTGTTTTGTTCTTTTCTTCTCCTTAACAATATGTGCATGATGACTGCACCAACCTGATGATACGACTTTAACAGTTTGTGGTAAAATGTCCTGTTACTTTTTAGGATTTGCTGTTCATCTACCGCTACCTATCTACCACCGTTAGATGCGACACTGTGCTAACACAATTTGAGTAATTTAATATTTTTTTGTTTTTGACGTCTAATTCCACATTTATGCTACATCTTTCGTTCATTTCTTTGACAAGACCAACCAAGCCACAACTGCACACGGTTTTGTCACCACACTATACAGTTTTATACTGATCTTCTAGAACACCATAGATAACACTGACATCACATCACATTTTTGCCACTAGACAATTTCTGTATCATTTACCTCCCATGTTCCAACATAAATTTGGCGTTAAAAACATTTTATTGGTGGTTTTGTAGTTCTTCTTGACGTGACTTTATTAAACAATCTGTTTAATATAAGTATTGGTACATATATGTTAAAAAATAATAATAATAAATAATTTGCTGGACACAAATAACTCATCTGGTTTGTCACTGCCTCACCTCCACGCTAAGCAAGTTCGTAGGCTGCCAGTTGGTAAAATTTGTTTATAATCCATTGGGGTTTCCTCATCCCAGATAGCAACCATCTTTTTGATTTTGTCAATGGATAAGACGCTTGAATTGTCCTTTTGCTTTTCATTATTTTTTTTAGTGTCTTCAGATTTGCTTCACGATATTTTCTTGCTTCGTCAAGGACTAAATACAATGCCAAACTTGTTTTTGTAAAGTTCTTGCAGTTGATTCGCAGTGACATTCTACAACCTTTGTTTAATGACAACTTTTTATAATCTCGTCCATCATGGTTCTTCACATTATAGCTACAATTTTTTAAAATTGTGGCAACTTCTTCCACGGATTTTTCCTCTTCATTGATGCTTTCGACTAGTGAGTATTTTTGGGAGTAATTCCGTCAAAGGCTTTTTGTATGGTATGGAAACTGGATGATCCAAATCTCGACATTTTAGCGGCACCAACAACCGAATTGATAGAATTTGCAAAGTTTTTCTTTTATTTATTTGTTGCCAAGACTACATATTTTTGGTAAGTTCCCACTTGATTCGTTTTAAATCTACATTCGGAAAATTCTCTAGCAAAATATGTTTCGTGATCGTAATGTATTTCAGGTAATTTTGAGTAAATGTCCCACTCATGATCAGGTACTCCTGAAACATATACGATTACGTAACACATTACTACTGAAAATTTTCTGTTACCACAATGTAAATTAAAGTTACTTTACTTATATTAAGTTGGCAAAACTTTAGCATTGTTGCAGTAGCATTAAACACAAGTTATATGCAAATGTGGCAACCTTGTAACAAACTGATGCGTAACGTCATTCTATTGCGATCGTGAAGAAACTTTAGTTTCGAAGGATGTTGAATGTAGACTTCGCGGTTAATGTTTAGGTATTGAATAGGAAATGTTAAAATATTTTTTACAGTTGGTATTTGGATAAAGAACTTTTAAATGATGTAACACTTGCCTTGCCCTAGTATTTCAAATATTTTGAGACTGCGTCCACTGTGTAAAATTTCTTGGATTTCAACAGAAATATTCTGTAACTGTTTCCTTTTATTATCGTCCACTTCATATGCTTATTACATATTTTTTAAAGTTATCGTTGTTTGGTTATAAAACCAAATTTTAATAAATTTTATAAAACCTACTTACCACGTTGAGTTAGTGTTGTACGTATTGTGATTTTTTAAATAAATTTAAGGTTGACAATTTTTAAATTAATTTTCGTTTTATTATCTAATTAGATAAAATTTTAATAAAATTAATATGAAACAGTAATACAATACATGTGTACAAAATCTGCCCCTAATTGTGATATTACATCGTTGACTACTTTTTCTTGTTTTGCACTCAATTCTGTATTTTCAAAATAACTAAATTTGAATTATCATACCTTATCAAAGTGGAGATTTCGAATCCAGGGTTGAAATTTCTTAATGATTACACGCCAACTTCCGGATAAGTATTATTTTACGACAGTAACAAATGGACGACTTAAATTATTTTTCGTTCAACAACTCAACATCACATCGTATTAACGTCATTTTTAAGCACGCCTTCAACAAATTTCTTTTAGCTTATGGCATTTTAAAATACGATAAATTACTCATTGCAGATGTTTAAGTTCAAATCTGTTTTAATATTTTTTGTAACGGAATTCATAAAAAAGTAATTTTAGTAAAAAACACCAATATTCATTTAATTAAAAGCAAATAAAGAAGAGAAGAGGTATTAAATATTAATTTAAAATATTCATCTGCTTTTTGCCTCTACATTAGTAGAAGAAATTAAATTAAAAAATTAACTGCATATTCCAATAGTACAAAATCCACTTCTTAATAAAGTTTTTCGAAATAAACAATTTGATGAATTAAAAAATCCAATTCTGATTTAAAGACTGAACTTCAATTTAACAAGGTAAATGAAAAACAGATTAAAGTATTTAATTTGAATAATCCCAAAACAAATCGATAGAATTGTAATTTTTTCTGGTTAAGGTTGAAAAAATGATGTTTTACTCGCCATACAACTTTACAAGAATTCTTCCATGTTCTTTCAATAGCACCCTTTTCATTTTGAATAAGTACAATACAACAAAAAAGTAAAATATTCTATTAGACAAAAGCAATGTAGATAAAACAAATGAATTGAAAATTTTGTAATGATGATTTTATTGATGGCGCCATCTATACGTCCGTTAAACAAAATGAACTGACACATATTAGGTGGTGTATGTCAAAATGGGCACGCCTACTTAAAATCATTAGAAATAATTTTGTTTTTTTTTACTTTCTAATGATGATCATCGGTCAAAAAATATTATACAAATTGCGGGTGTAAAGTGATTTTACTACGGTACAGCTGTCGCTCCGTAAAAATCCTACTTTCCACACTCTAATGTAAATAACTATTTTGCCCAACTGACATTAAATGTATAATGATAGTATAGCACCATTAAAGAAACACATTTAGTACCTGGGCAGTAAAAAATAGTTATTAGGAGATACAACTTAAAATAGTCATTTATTATTCGGCGGATTGGCGGATATCAAAATCAGATGAAATTCTTAGCGCACAAATTATTTTCAATGACTAAAATTGGCGAAAAACTTTTGTTTAATTTGGCATTAAAGCTGATTCAATCCTTCGGCTGGATCAAAGCCTAACTCTCACCTTGAATTTTAAAGTAACAAACTCATCATTAGATTACCAAATTTGCTGCCTACTATTACGTATCCAGCTGTAAAGTTCTGATTGTTGATCAGAAAAGGCGGAAAGAAACTTTGCATACAATGTTGTTTAGGACCTCGCTCTCTTTATGTAAAAATAATTAATTAAATTGTAATAATAATAAATATTAATTAAAACAAAATTATGTTGGTAAATACATTAATTACTACTAAAAATATTAACATCAATCTGCCAATTTTTGAAAATTTTTTTGACAGATGAGTACAAAAAAGTACTTGTAGTTCCGCTGCCAATAGCAACCAACTGTGTATGAAAAAAAGAAACTACAGCGTCAAAAAATAAGTTTACTGATATTTAAACTATTTTCTGCTTACATATTAAAGTAGTTTGTAGTATTTGATGGTGTAATTTTCTTCATTTATATTAATTTCAAATATTAACATAAAATAATTATATGTATTCGTGGTTTGATTATTTTATTGTCATTTTGTAAAAAATGTAAACAAATAAAATAATTAAAGTAGAATAGTACTTTACCCAAATGTAAATTGTCAACTTGATCAAACACTTCTTTAATTTAATAGCAATTTAATGTACAGGGTAAGTCGGGAAAACGTACCAAACTCCAGAAGTGTATTGTATGCGTGAAAATATTGTAAAAACTCTATGTTTTAATCCAATTTTCATTAGTTTTCAAGTTATAGCGTAATTTTTTTTAATATCATTCTACTTGCATCCAAATTTTTGTTTGTTGTTTGTAATCAGATTGCGTCATGCTCTAGGCTCAAAATATTAAGCTATTTTTATCGGATCAATTTAAAAACAAAATGTGTAAAGTGAAAGTAGGCACTTATGATGCACTAATCCAAACACATTAGAAACTCTGCAGCCGTTACTAAAGAATGATATGGAACAAATGAAACAATCAGGAAAGCAATATGCCCTTTTGTAAACGATGTACAAAATGTTTAAAGGTTAATAAAAGTATTTTTAAACACATCAAAAGAAGTCATCAAGATTAAAATTCAAATTAATGTAAAGAATTTTTTTGTTTGTAATGATCCCATAACTTGAAAACTAATAAAAATCTGATTAAAACATACCAATTTTTTTTACATTATTTTCACGTATACAATACACTTCTCACTCAATCACCCTGTATATTACCCTCCAAATTTAGTATTTTTAGCATTTAATGTTATATATTTGTTTATTTTTCGGCTCCAAAACTATTTGTAGATTTAATTATTTATGTAGGCTTACAGGATGTTGGGCATATATTTGAGCGACAATGCTCTATCCCAAAGAGGTCTTGTAAATTGATGAATTTTGATATAGGAACATGAACTCTAAACGGCTTAGTTGCTAAAATACAGGGTGTTAAAAAGTTTAAAATAAAAATTAAAATTTGCAAAAATCAAAAATGCTTTTCAATGATATTATAATGAAATAGCATGTTATATTATTTCAAGTTACTTTATAACAGTGCGTCAAAGTAGGTGATGTTTTTACTGACAGTTAGCTATATCTTCTTAACGTACCATGTACAACACATTAATATGGTATATATATTTTTAAACTCTTGATACCATATTTTCAAGCCTTAAAGAAAATTTGGTGTAATCTTATTTAAAATAACGTAAAGTTTATTAGGCTGGCTGGTCCCTTGAAACACCCTTCTCTGTATAATCAAACAAATTTTTACAATATGCACTCAGTAAACTGTATTAGATGTGACAAATTTTGAAGTTATATAGGGTGTTCGGCAGAGGTAGTGAACATCATTAGAAAATGACAGGTAGGTGGGTTCTTCTTATGTGATCAGCTCATAAGATTCTGACCTAGACCCTACTTTGGGCCTTACCCGATTTAAAAAAAATTGATTCTCGCCTTTAAACTTCCATAAGTTTCCTTTATTGACATGTCTGGCAACAATTATTTTTTCTGATCTTGAGATATAGTAGGTCTGTTTCTTTTGTTTAATTCTTGTCAAACAATTAATTTTTCTCCTAAAGTAGAGCTTAGTCAAAATCGTCCGGATTTGAAAAAAATTACGAATAATCTCCAGTTATTCTTAAAAAAACCTAAAATCGCATACCGTTAGAAAGGGCATACAGTAGCAGATAAAAGTTTATATCAAATGTGGAAGCCATCGACCTTCTAGTTTTTTTTTTTTCATTGCAATGCAAAGTTCGTCTTCAAATACATTTTCTACCAGCTTTTTGTAGCTTAGAAGCTCCTATTTTTGTTAACTGGCATTCTTATAAAAATACATTGATTACTTGAAGACTACATGTATCAAAAATTAGAAAAAAATTGTTGCCAGGACTTGTCAATAAAAAGGAAACTTATGGAAGCTTAAAGCGTGTAAAAGCGGCGAAAGTCGACTTTTAAAAAAATCGAGTAAAACCCAAAGTAGGGCCTAGGTCAAATTCTGAGTGGGCTGAGCACATAGGAGAAGACCCCACCTACTTGTCATTTTCCTATGTTCAACTTTCAGCCGCACACCCTGTATATTAAGTTATCCTCCGATGTCAGAAGTTTGCGGCACCCTGTATAAACTATTTCAGTTTATAATTTAGTTTTGGTAAAAAATTATACAAAGTGTTTAAAAAAAATTTCTTAAGATATCTTCTATATTTACCAATTAATAATGTATATTGTACAAACTAGATCTTAAGGTTTTTTTGTATCAAGTACGAGGACAAAAATAGAGCTAGTTTTACCCAGCATTCCCAATCGAAATGAAAAATGATTAAAAATTTGAATAACAATGTTTTTGGCAGATTTAAAATATAGAACACCATTTATAGAATAATTAAAACCAAATATTCTCCAATATAAGTACAATTTGTCAGTTATATTGAATATAACATAATCATTTAAATTTAACACTATCTATAAACAACCATTATTCTTTGTAAACCGTAGAGAAGAAATACACATAAAAACTATAAAAATAAATTTTTATAAAACGCTTATACTGGCATTCTAGCTGGAAGATTGTTTTTCATATACAAGATAAGTAATATCAGTAATTTATCATAATACTGTTTCAAATTTTGTTTTATTCTAGTATTTTTTTTATAACTTTTTACGACTTGTAATAAATTTCAAATTTGTTTGTAACTTATATGGATTTGATATTATTCTTAAAGTTGAGATTTAAAAAATTCTATGAGTGAAATAGTCAGTATTTATATAACGAGTGCATGAAATTTAACCGGTTACAGGTAAGTATTATTAAAATTAAATTATTAAATAAATATGGTCTTGTAAAGGTAAGAAGGACAAACAACTCAATGCGCTGTAATTGCCGACGTTTCACACCTCATTGTGAGGGCTTTTTCAAGGCTTTCACAGATATGAGTTGGACGTCAATTTAATGAACTTTGTAACCATTGAATTAAAAATTGATGATTTCGTCAAATTTAAAATTTTTAAAATGATTAAAAACGTGACAATTCATTCATTAAATTGACGTCCAACCCATATCTGTGAAAGCCTTGAAAAAGCCTTCACAATGAAAGGCGAAACGCCCCATTGAGTTTTTTGTCTTTCCTACCTCCACAAAGAAGGGGTCCTACAAGACCATACCTATTTAATATTTTAACCAATTATTTTTTCATGTGTCAAAATGTGACGTTTTGGTTATTCTGGCCTATAGTAGGCAAGGCTAGCCAATCATTCTGTATTATACTGATAAAACTCTCTCGTCCTCCGATAAAACCATTGAACTGTCAAAAATTAGTTTATTAATAAAATGGGAAAGTGTGCTATGACGCGGAACGCTGTGACGCGGCTATTCTGACGTTTAAATTTTGCATTTTCAAATTTTTAAAGTGCAGAGAGGTTGTAAAAAATGAATCGATTTACCGCAATAGAAGGAGAGAATATAAACAAATTGTTGAAAAACCCAACTCACAAAACACAGTTAAATCGAAAGCAAGTATTTGGAATCAATTTCAACAATTTTGTATTGTTACAAATGACAAACTACAGCAAAATACCCATGTTCAGAAATTGCACAAATTTTGAAAGACAAAATATGAGAAAATCCGATGGCAAAGACTACAAAGAGTATTCAGTAAAAACAATCTGTAATGTAACAGCCAAGTTAATTTGAGAAAAGTACTATTCCGAATTTAATATAAGCTCCAGTTTGTTTCAATATATGGAGTTTAAAAAAGCAAGGTATGTGCAAAAGGTCAAAAGAAGAGAATTGCAAGGTATTATAAATAAAAGGAAGCAAAGCGCTGCAACATTAGAAGAAGACGAATACCTGCGTATGATCGATTCGTGCAATGAAAATACACCCACAGGTCAACAAGTGAAGTTTTTTTACATTTTCTTTTATTAATTAGCCAGGCGCAGAGGAGAAGGCGTCAGTTTTTTCCTTACTCCAAATCCTTTTGGACAAAACCAAATGATCCTTGATATAAAAATATGCCAGTGAGTCAGAACGAAATAAGCTAATGGTTGAGAAAGTTTTCTAAAAAATGCAGATTAGATATAAAAAAAAGAAAACTAACCAACGCATTTAAGCAGAGATCGACGTTGTTCCTCAGTTGGTTAAAAAAGGAGTTCAGGACAAGACGCCATCATCATCACTTAAACCTTACTCAAAAATTGACGCAGAACATCATAAAAATGTTATGGAGAAAGTAAGAACAAGCACATCGAAATGTGTTGCCAGTACGTCAACTCCTGGAATTTTTACGAAATTAATTTCCAACAGTGAATTAGAAGAAGCAGTTGTTCCTACTGGTCAAAGCAATGTTTTTAAAAACTGCGTTTTTAATAATTGGACATTTTAAAAATTAATGTTGGTTTTTGTTAAATTTAATAAAATGTTAAAAAGTAAATTGTTGGAAAACAATAATCTTTTCAATACCACTCGTTCTTTAAATTTGATTGATAATTTTTTTACATTCCACACGGACTCGTGATTTATCAATTGGTTTGTTTTCGTATTTTTTCCAAATACAAAAAAGTTTTCATTATGCGGAATTTATCGCATATTCATCGAGATACCAACGGCAGTACTGCTCAATTCGGATAATCCCGACTTAAACAAAATTATTGAATCTTTCTAGACAAGGTTCTTCCTAATAGATTTTATCGACAGATGATTGATAATGACAGGAGGTGTGCATTAGCAACATGTATCAGAAGAAGATGCAGCTTGTAATTTCGTATTGGCAGAACTGACGCAATATATTAGATGAATTGAATGGTGTTTCCAGAGCCAGACATTCTGGAGTTTGAGATATTACTGGCCCGGCATGCTGCGTTGTTAGGCTGAACTTCGACGTCAAAACGTATGCACTCTTGCCAGATATATAAATCGGCAAATCTTAAACCATCTGGTCCTTTACAAACGCTTATCTACGCCCGAACACCTCAGATCTATGTAGATCTCCTGCCAGAATTATAAGGGTGTCCCCTAAAAGATCTTACAAAACAATTGTAAATTTCAAACATTTGAAACATTTAACTCCACCTGATACAAAGAAGGGCTTAAGTGACTTATGAGTACTGTTTTTTAGCTGAAATTGCAAATTTTAATACGGTTCACAAATTTTATGGTTCAGGAAACTCCCATATTAAAAATGTGTCAAAATCACTGGGATAGACTGGAGAAACATTTTATTATTATCATTACTAAAAAATGGTTCTCCGTCTATGGATTGGTTTCTGACACACATTTTTTTGATTTGATTTTTCGGCTCATAAAACTATGTTTAAGCGTACCAAAATTGTAATCAAATAATTTCATATGAGCCAGCTTTAGATAAGTTTTGTATTTTAAACAAATTGCTGAATCGGGTTCAGAATCTCTATATCAAAAACGATTTCATTATTGGGTCAATCCTGGACCGTATTACACCGAAATTAAGTAAATTAGTCACTAAGGTGAGTTTAAGCTAAATCGACTTATTTTGGTCTAAAAATAAGTGCCTTCTGCCAACTGTTCTCTTGCCTTTAATTTCTGCCTTGAATAATTAGTTACTTCCAGGATGTTATATCTATCTCCTATCAGAACATGTCTTCTATAGATATTCCTAATTTTCTCCCTTTTATAGTGTTACTGATTTCTTTGGCTTTATTCATTCGTCGTAATACTTCCTTTCATTTGAAACCTTGTCAACTCCACGGTATTCTCAGCATCCTCCTATAGCACCACATTTCAAATGCCTCTATGTTCTGTTATATTCGACTTGAGTGTTCCGGTTTCCCATTCCATACAATAGAATGGAGAATATATAGCATTTTAGTATTCTTGGTCTCTCAGTTCTAATGTTATATTCCTGCTGCAAAGTATTTTTTATTCATTTTTATGAGAGCACTGCAAGCTATCAACCCGACACTTGATTTCTTTGTATGTTCTGTTGTTTCAGTTAATTTCCCATGTGCCGGGCGATATTTGTAGGAGGATACCCATTCCAGTTTGTTGTTATTAATATTTATAGACGGTCTATTGTGGTTTGTGCTGGGGCTTTTGATGCTGCCGCATTTTGGTCTTCTTTATGTTCAGCATCCAGGCCATATCTCTTGCAGGCAATGTTTGTTACCCTCAACTAGATGTTGTAGGTCTTCCAGACGTCGGCGAATATAACGGTATCATCTGCAGTATCGTAAGTTGTTAAGTCTTTCCTTCGTTTATGCACGGATACCACCTGGTTTCTTCCTGACAGCGCTTCTTCAAAGATGCCCTCACTATATACATTGAATAAGAGAGGCGACAATACACAACCCTGCCTAACAACCTCTACATACACCTTGATCCCTCTACTTATACTTCTTCCGACTTTGACTCGTGCTGTTTGATTTGCCAGTAGGGATCTCGATATTGTTCTTATGTTCTTACTATCGATGTTTTTTCTTTTTAGTATCTCTAGGAGTTTTGTGTGTGGACTCTATCAAAGTGCCTTTAAAAGTCAATAAAGCAAATGTACATATCATGATTCATATCTAGGCATCTTTTGTTCCACGTTTAGTCCGAAGAGCTTCTCTTGTTCCTACGCCCTTCCTAAAACCCATTTGAGTGTTACTGATGTCTGTTCTAAATCCTTATGAATTCGGTTATGTATGATCTTTAAAAATATTTTCGATGTGTGGCTCATTAGGGCGATAGATTCTGTGGTCCGAACATTCTCTGGCTTTTTTTTCTTTGCAGTGTTAACGAATGTTGCAGGTTAGCCAATCGCTAGGAATTCTGCCCGTCTCATAAATGTTGTTAAATAGTTTCAGTAGAATATCTATGGAGTCCTTCCCTATGAGTTTAGTAGTTCAGCAGGCACTTCGTCAGGTCCTGCTGCTTTTCCGGATTTTACAGTTTTTAATTGCTTGTTCGGAGTTTCTCTCTAATATTTCTGACCAGTATACTCCACGTCTGGGTTTTCCAGTTCTTCCGATTAATACGTTAAAAAGTTCTTGTATATATTCGCTCCACCTTGCCAGTTTGTCATCGGTTCTACAATCAAGTCGCTGTTCTTGTTTACCAACACATCTGGTTGTCGTCTCTTTATTCTCCCAGTCATTTCCTTTACCTTTGTGCATACTGAAAATATAATTATACCCAACACCAATTAAAATGCCATCCCGTTTTGGCTAAGTAAATTGGGAGATGTTTTTGGTTTAAAATTTTATTTGTGCTTTATTTTTACCCAAAGATTATACAATTTGCACTAATAAACTATTGTTATTTATATGCAACTGCGTAATATTTATGTAAATAGATAATGAATCCATAGATGAAAAGTACTTTTCTTTCTCCGGTTCGCCTTGAATCGCCGTTCGTTGATTCACTCTCAAACTCACAATTGGTTTCAAAAGAGGGTAATTTCTGACACGCTTTTGAGATTTCGTGGTATTGAGCAATTTTTTTTCCTTTTTTTAGAAGTACATCTCTTTTATATGTCTAGGCTCATCTGGCCTTTATCTTCGTTCAACATCTAAGCAAAGGTAGATTTTTTAAAGATAACTGTCTTTTATTAGTTATTTCAAATTTGAACTGTTTGAAGAGAGGTCAATGGTCTTATTTGAGTATTTTTTAATTTAAGGTCGGATTCAAATATTTCTTCATTGTTACAAAAAGTAATATCTACTTTAACATTTTTCTCAACGTAAGTAAATCCTCAGACTCATTGGTTTCTGGCTTGTAATCCACAGTATCTTTTCATCACATACTAAACTTATTTATTTAGTTTAGTCCTGGTTTTAGTTTTATTATTGTTCTTTATCACATGGAAATCCAACTGCTACTGCATCTTGGATCACATCTGTTTGTGCCTCTTCATTAATGTCGTCTATGCTTAAAGAACAAATCATCTGGTATAAATATTTTTTCCGCCCTTTTGACTTCTTGTGGAAATATAAATTTATGTTTTAAATCATTATAAATCTGATTGTATTTAATTCGATAGATAAACATTCTTAATGCTAAAATTGATTACTGTCGAATAAGTTGACGTCAGAGAACGAGCAGCTCTAGATAGCTGTCTACATGTTGATTAATAATTCCAGTCATGGTAGACACATCTATCTTTGTTTATTTTGATTCTTAAAAAGTTTTGTATGAGGTTGTGGCTTTGATATTCATTGACGATTTGGAATTTTTGTAAGATTTTTAGCAAATTTGTTTGTATCGAAATTTTGTATTGCATCGTTGTTTATATTAGTTATTGCCTCTTTTATATATGTCATTCGTATCCAGCAATAAGTTCTTTAGACATAATGGAATTTTAATATTGAGATTTCTCGATGGTCCGAAAACATTCGTAATTGAAGTCACCCATATTTAGTAAAAATGAAATTTGAATCAAAATTAGAAATGGATGTGTCAAGATATGTAGTATGTGGATTCCAAAAAACATTCATCAGAGTGCCCACAAAAATGTGGAATTACCTAGGTTCCCCAGGGTGTCCCAAATTTGCTGAATTTTTGTTCAGAAATTGGTATAAGTGGTTGAGAGAAGCAAGAATTTAGCTAAAACATATCTTTTTTTTTTTCCCAAAAATTATAAATCATTTAAAATGGAAAACTTTGCTTATTATTTTTTTTTGATATTTTAAGTTACGTTCTGTCAAATTAGTGAAATGACATTTGGTCCCCCCAACATGAAAATGTTGCTTTAAGTTAACAAAATAGATTAAAGGACTAAATGAAAAAAGTATCACACCAATAGGCTTAGGTGGAGAAAAAAAATATTGCTATATTTTTGCTTGTGTCAATGAGTTCTATCAATTTCCGAACAGGAATTCCGTGAATTTTGGGATATACACAAACGTGTTACTGATTATTGAGGTCATAAATTATTAATCGTAAAACTTCAAAAGACATCACAAACTTCCATTTGAAAAAGCTCTGTAAGTAAGAGATGTTGGGTTTTGATGAAAACAACTTTGCATCTCAGGATACCAACCTCGAATAACACCGTTATTCCTTTGCAACGCAACAGACCCATTTTGTTTGACAGCCATAAACTTTGAGGACAGAATTATTGGTCACAGTTGCGTTGATGTTAAGAATCTCGAATAAGGGAAAGAGGGTATTTTTGACAAGGTGAATAATATGTTCATCTAACTACCAAATTTCTTACGGTCAGATAACCAAGGTCTACTCTCGCAGAATATTATTAAGGTCAATAATAAGTCGAGTGACTCTTCATTTAAAAGATCTTTTAAATTTAATTTGTATGAGAGTGCCTCTAAGTTACTTTTTTTTTTATTTATTTATTAACATTTTTCATTTCTACATAATATCCAATAGGAGATTTTTGCCTATTTGGTTTTTTTTTTTTTTGAAATCTGATGGCTTAATTTAAAATAAACTACAGAAAATGAGGGCGACTAATCTATTTTCTCACTTTTAATATAACGTAAAGGGGTTCTGTGGGAAATTATTTGTTGTTAAAAAGTATATCTATTAGCAGTTTTATACGACTGATCTTGTCGTTGCAGCGGAGAAAATTTTTTGTTCGGCAGACAACCGTGATTCCCCCAAAAGAGATAATGTCAGGATAGTCAGGAGCCTCTCATATGGGTCGAAATAAACTACAAGGTTTTTTATGAATGTTAACGGCAACACATTTTAAGAATAAAATATTTTTAAAAGAGAAATAACCCTATTCGTTCTATTATCCCCGAATTGACCTGTCCGGATCAATTTTAACCTTACTTATCTTTTGGTTTTATTAGGTTGTCGATAGGCCTCTGTAAGATAACACCATTCACTTTCATTAACCCGATAATTCCATTTTCTTTGTAATTAAGTTATAACGTAAGCGCTGCAATGACAAAGAAGTACGTACAGCGCATGCGTATTTTGTTATAACGTAAAATGCCAAATACAATGCCTTAAACAATTCCGTAAAATTCCACAAAATTCCATTGAATGCCACATTCCACGCAACGTCACAAAATGCCAGACAATGCGAAAAATGCCACCCACCCTTCTCGTAATGCCATGCAATGCCAAAGGTTTGTACATTAAATGCCATCAGCGAGTTACCCCTCGTCTAACCCTCGTAGAGAAAAACAAGACTTAAAGACTTGGCTGGCAATAGCGTTAAAGAAGCCCACACACTTGCCCGGAATAAACACTGCTAAATGTCAAACTACGGGTTTACTTCCTCGCATACTTAAATGTAGAAAATTGCGAACTTACTGATGACACACACCGAAATACTCTCGCAGTAGTAGAAAACGAAAATTTTGTTCTTGAAGTAACGCCATATCTGTTAAAAATTAGATACTTTAAGAGATGCTTAAGACCTACATAAAAGGTCACAGGATGCTAGGAACAATATAGCAATATGTTGAGCGGTACAAAGTAAAAACAAAATCATTTGCTTAGTAACGTCAGTGACTTATATATCCTTAGACTTTAACTGCTTTAATTGGGGACCTTCAATACCGATAGATGTCAGTGTACATGTTTACAAAATCTTTCTTACATATTTCTTATATATTTCAAAATTTCTTTAATAAATTTAAAATGTTTAGTAAATGCTGTATGGTTTCGCCACTGTAAATGGCGATGCCAGTGGCGATGCGGACTTCCTATTGTTCCTACGACATCTGTCGGTATTGGTCCCCAATTCAAACCGTTGGAAAGTCTAAGAAAATCATGTAGAGTACAAGAAAACAGTCCAATAAAACACCGAACCTACATTTCTAAAATCGGGGTAACGTCAACAAGTAGCGATATTGCAGTTTTTCTTACGACATGATTATGAAAGTTTTGCCAGTATTTAATTAGTTTTCCATTCGCTTGAATGTGAAAAAGGCATACAACAAGTTGACATAATATATACAGACTCTGACTAAGGTATTTGACAAAGTACAGCATTGTATTTTTGTTAAGAAAGTTACAAGATTATGGGTATATGTGACCGAATAGTATTTTTAGTTCAGTCTATTTTGGATGAACAGGACGCCAATATGTATTTTACAGTAGTCACGCTTCGGAAAAAAGTTTGTTGTAACAGAGGGGTGGTTCAGGGTTCTAACCTAGGACCATTACCTTTATTTTATTTCTAAATGATGTTTCTAACAATATTAACTGCCAACATTACGTTTATGCGGATGATTTGAAAATAGTAAATGTGATTAATTCTTCTGATGACTGCTCGGCTACACCTACAAGAGAGTATTGACTCGATTTTCAAAATATTGTAAAACAAATTCTGGCTTGAATTAAATGTTAAAAATGTAAAGTGATGACTATATCTAGAAAATCAATAATGTTAACTTCTTTTACAATACAGATGGAGTAATATTAGATCGTTGTGAGCAAATTTGTGATCTGGCGTAATTGTAGATAATAAGCTATCTTTTTGTACATCACATTAGTAGTATTACAAAAAGTGCTAGTGAAAATGCTTGATTTCATAAAACGTAACACATCACAGTTTAATGATGTATTTTCAATTAAACTTTTGTATTATGCGTTTATACGATCGAAGCTAGAATATCGTCATGTTGTTTGGAACTCTTCGGAATGTAACTTACAGCTTAATGATTGATAATGTCTGGCGGAAATTTTGTAACATCTCTTTACTATAAGATGTATGGTTGGATATCCAGAGATGCACTGTGATCAATATGATTCATTATGTAGAAAAATGAGAAAATCGCTACTGTGTCGTCGAAATGTAGCGAGTTTAATTTTCCTGCAGAAGATACTTAATGGGTCAATTAGGAAGCGTATCATTGCTTGGATAATATAAACCTGGTTTCGTTCCAAGAGTTGATGGCAGTGGTCTTTTACTGTTTTTTATTTATAGAATCTCAAACTCTTTACCATCATTATACTTTCCGCTTTTAAACTGTTTTAAGCTGTATAACCGAATTAGCTCTAAGTTTGATATTACAATGATAATTTTAGTTCTAAGAAAATTAGGAGAAGATTTAGTATTATGTTTTGCAGTTAATAGGATGTAGTTAAATAAGTTTTTCTTATTTTTCTAGTTTACGTTCCTATATGGACTTCATGTCTGTTGGAAGTTAATAAATTATTATTATTATTATTATTATTATATCAAATCAGTAAAAAAAATTATTCTGGAGCGACTTTTTACATTTTTTCTACATAAAATGAACGTAATAAATGGTAACAGTAAGTAATATCTAACTAACACGACATCTAATACGTAAGCAGATTATAACAAAATATAAATTTCGAAAACGGCCCAGTATTATTGTTCATATATTTCATTGTACATTTAATTAAGAAGAATGCAAAAGTTTATAAAAATAACATTCACTTACATCTTATTGTAATAAAATAATTAAATTCAAATAGTAGTAATGGCATTTTCTAATCGGTTCCAGCAATAAGAAGAATTTTTACAACTGTTCCCCTTATTAGTTGAAGTACTAAGCACAAACGATCAAAAAGGTTTATGGAAAAATATTTGCAGATTATTTAAACGATCCCGAGAATCTTTTTGTTATATCTTCAGATCTTTGTCATTGGGGATCTAGCATTTAAGTTCACATATTTGGATTAAACGATTTGGTAGGGATACATGAGTCGATTGGAAGCTTAGATAGAGCGGTGAGTAGCAATATATTTTTATTGTTTACAAAGCGTTTAAAACGCGAATTTCAGGGTATGGACATAATCGAAAATTTGAATTCTTCTGGAATTTGAGATTTATTTAAAAACATTTGGAAACACAATATGGGAAGATTTCCAACCAATTTTCTTGGAAGTAAGTTGTAAATTATGTTTAAAATTTAATCTAACGTTTCTTATTCAGACAATCCAAGAAATAATGCGAAGAGATGGAAATAAACATATCCATTTAAAGTTCTTAAAATATGAACAATCGAGTAAGTAGTATTAGTATAAACGACTCGTCAGTTAGCTATAGCCTGGCTTCACTAATTATTAATTAAAGTAAATCATACACAATATTCTGATTCAATGGTTTAATGTAGCGGTAAAGTAAATAGATAGAGGTAACAAAGTTGGACATTTGTCGATTTCATTTTTTCATGTTAATCAATTTATACATCATTTCTAGCACATAGATTAAGATACATATATACTATGGAATAAACATTAAAATATTTGTTATGTGTTTCCTTGCTGAAGATTGATAGATACACATAGAAATCGCAATCCATCAAGCTATTCTGTGAGAAATACAAATATTTTAAATTTCAATGTACAAAATCCGGTGTATTTTCATGTGTGAACAATTTGTTATCGCACCCTTTTCTGTTAAATTCATATTTGATATTGAAAAATCACTATAAAAAACTAAAAATAGCTTTATTCCAATTGTCACTCCATATTTATGCAACGATTTCATCTAGTTTAGTAACTAGTTTTAAAAAATCTATATTGAGATCTTTATTTAATAAAAATATTTGTGTGTTATATGAAATTGTTTTTATCCACAATCAAGACATAAATAGGTTTCTATTCACACTTACGAAGAGTACAATATACTACTATTTCTTATTATCCATGACAAGTGGAATAAAGTAACTTTATTTTTTTTTTATTCCACTAGTAAAAACAATGAAAAAGTATAGGCTTAAGGCTGGCATTTACCTTAAACGAAATTTAAATTGCGTGTGTTTGCTTAGTTGTCTAAGTAATTTAAAAACAAATCTGTCAAAACATTTTTACGACTTTCGAATCAAATACTCACTTCTAATCCTATGTAACCCCTTGTCTATTGTTTGGTTAGTGAACAGGTAAGTTTGTGTAAAATCACAGGTAAAGCATGCTTAGTACAATGTTTGTTCTAGTTTTAAATTTAAATATGGTAATTTTACGGATTTTGAAAAAAAAATTTCTCGATCAGTTGTTTACAAGATATTACTTATATCTATCTATTCACATCGAGATGTTTTGCAATATTCTTATATTTAAAAACACTATCTCGTAAATATTTATAGTAAAATAGACTCATACTTTTTTGGATCACAAACAGTTACCTCCTTTATAAATTTAATAAATACACTCTGTCAGTATTTAGATCAAACATTAGTAATAAAGAAATAAAAGTCGTCCGCAACTACCACTTTCAAACTAACTTAAAAATTGGAACAAATTGTGCACAAAATGAAGTATATTCCTGAGAGTAAATGCCAGCCTTAAATCCAATTTATTTTTAATATTTATATTAATATTTACATTACTACACATTTTGTTGTTTCCTTTGTCAAATTCATATTTCACTTCCTTAACGGCACAACTTGAAGTTGGGGTCATATTTGGAAAGAATTGTTGTTTCCTAAGATTTTGATAAATGGAATCTCAATTTTATTAGATATAGTAGAATCCCAATATAACTTTTTTGTAAGGCAGCAGAGTTTCTCCACCCATAACTATTGCAAGGTCGATTAACCAGTACAGTTTTTAAATGTGCCTCTGCTTTTCGATTTGTCAGATACTGAAATTAAGCAACTCCTAAATTACCTTTGACAACGTGTTAATTTTTAACAGGTTGTAAAGGCATGTTTGATTAGCAATCGTAAAAGAAACAACCAGATATGCACCTCTGCCTTCTACATCACTGATTTTCAAATTGTTATTGCAAGCTAAATATAATGTTGCAAAAGTAACACTTTTAAGCCCGTGGGCTTTTGGTTTTCAAATCGTTAAAATTGATCTAATGTATTGCTGGATGCAACCAAATTGTTATTATTGGTGTATATTGTATTGACTATTCTGTAATCAACTTTAACAATATTGTAAATGTAGATGCTTCCATGACTACCAAACATTTTTTCATTCTCAATATGAACAATAATTATCAAGTTTGCTTTTTATTTGAAGTGTAGACGTCGTTTTCATGTCAGTTTTAAATCAAAACGACCAACCAATCAGCTTGCAACTATATTCAGTCAATTGGGGTATATATACCGTTACTAGTAACGAAATGATTTTCTGCAGATGTTTAGATATGACAAATTTCTAGTGGCTTATGACTACGAAATGTAAAGTTTTCATAGTGGTCGTGGAAAATATCATTTTCATACACAGTAAAGATTATAATAGTCTCCCTGAATCTCAAATCGCTTAAGGTTACTACTTTTAAGTATCATCTTATTACTCTTGTTTTTTTATAAATTTTACATTAATAAAACAGTATCATACATTATTAATTTCTTTCGGGCCTGTATTTACTGTTTATTTTATATTTCTTATAATAAAAGTAGGATTTTTTTTTATTATACGTGGTACGCGGACCTTTGATATTGGCATTTAAAAAAAGCAGATTTACTCAAAATTGGGTTTTACCATTCTTTTAGGGTCCTTGGTGTCTACAATCTTAAAAATATTTTTAATTATACAGGTGTCCCTTTCTGGGTACTTATGGACTACTTATCAACTTTTTTATTGCGAATCTACGTAAAAAGGTATGGGAAATTTATGTATACGAGTTTTGAGGTATTGATCTTAAGTCAATATCAGCTTTAAATATTTCTGGTTTTTTGTGTTATTAATTGAAATATCAAACTCAAATTGTATCTCACATTTTTTATGTTCTTTATTTACTTTCTATAATGCTTGCACACTTAATTAATATTATTATTAGGATATAAATACTAAGATAGGTAAGGCTTGGAACCTATTTAGGTTTCATTGATTTTCCTAAACTATGAAGCAAATGCTTTGGCCCAGATAAACCAATCCACAATTGCACACGGTTTTGTCACCATCATTATATACCTTTTATATTGATCTTCTGGGGCACCATAAACAATATTTAAGATCATTCACATAATATTAAAAATGTACCATACGAATAAATAATGGCAAACGATGAATAACTTGATCAAATGATTACATTGTTTATTTTTCTAAATCGATGTAGAATTAAATTCTCTACAAGTTGCTATACAAGTCTGTCTACCAAAACTCAATCGTTAGACCGTAAAAATCATTTTTTAATCAAAAATACACGTTTCACTCAAAATTAAAAATAGATCATCAAAATTAGAAGAAATTCGCTGGAAAGATTATTTTAAATAGCCGAAAGGAATATCTGAATAAACTGGAAATGCCAAATACGAGAAGAATTTCTAATAAACGTGACAGCATTCAAAATCTGTTTTTGTCAGATATTGATATAATGATCATAAGGATAGAAATTTGTTTTTCTGTAATACCTCATTTAAAGGGGTCTTCAAAGTTCCAACGATGTCTGCTATTTGTCGTACTTCAAAGATAAGATTCTGAACTGCTATAACTATGTCAACACTGTTTTCTAGTATCTTTCTCATAGTTGGCAGTTGTAGTTTTTTAAATCTTAGTTCGGGGATATCGTTATATTTCCGGATTATCTGCTTTATAATTATGAGCTTCCAATAAGCAACTTCTATTTAATTTTTCGGTAGATTAAACTATACTAACTAATTCTGCTGTTGAAAACTCACTCATTATTACTAAGAATACAAAGATACAATGATATTTTAATATATTGGACATTTACTAACACATCTATTTTTTTTACATATTTATTTTTATTGTTTATTTTGTGTCTTTTAGTGTAAATTTATACATTCTAGGGTCATCTTCCTTTTAGTAATGTCACTTATTAATATTATTATTATTATTACTATTAAATAAATAAAAACAAAGAAATTATTATATTAATGTTGAAGGGAATTGGAAGAAACAACAGATAAAGTGCAGACAAGACAAGAATGTGTTAGCAAAGAGGGGAGTTTACGGAGAAGGACTAGAAGAAAGAATAAAAATGAAAGGAAAAATGGTAGAGCAAATAATAAGAACAGGTAAGGCTATTCAGATTCAAGAAAAAAAGCAAGAGTCAATACAATATACACCAACAATGGCGATTTAAGGTTGCATCCAGCAATACATTAGATCAATTTTTAACGATTTAAAAATCAAAAGCCCACGGGCTTAGGGTGCGCGGTTACTTTGCAACATTATATTTAGTTTGCACTCAACAATGGGGGTGTATAGTAGCTATCGTTGCTGTGGATTGACAAATCTTGAAAAATCAGTGATGTAGAAGGCAGAAGTGCATCTCTGGTCGTTTTTACGATTGCTAATCAAACATACCTTTACAACCCGTTAAAATTAATAACGCTGTCAAAAAAGTACTTTAAGAGTTGTTTTTAAGCTTTTAAGCCCGCGGGCAAAATGCTCCTACTTTACCCCAAAAATGGGGTTAAAAGTGCAATTTTTTATTGGCTTGATCGTTTAAAAAATGGTTGGGAGTCATGAAAAACAGCTATATTTTTTTTAATTGCCAAACCGACAGTTAAATCTTTTAGTTAAATTAATCGTGGAAATGATAGTGTATTACTTGAGGATAAAATCATGTTTCATTGCTCGTGATTATCAGCGCTCGGGCCACCACTCGCGCAGCTAACACACACCCGCATGAAAACTGCAGTTTTCTCCTTGTGTAATACAATATACTATTTTCCACAACCACTATGAAAACTAAATTTTGTAGTCATAAAACCACTACAGAAAATTTGTCATATCTAAACGTCTGCAGAAAATTATTTCGTTACTAGTAACGGTATACAGTGTGTCCCAGGATTGATGTTACAAGAGGTGTAATAGACTAAAATTGTTTGAATTTTTATTTCAAGATTCTGGAATTAGGCCTTGCTTGGCGTGAAAAACACATTTTAAGAATTTTTGGTTTTTTGAAAAACAAAATGGCCGTGACGGTGAAGCAAGAACTATTTTCTTTTCAGGTAAAGTACCCTTTTTGGTTTGCGGTATCGAAAAAATGTGACTAAAAAAGTTGTTCATAATGACAAACAATGGCTGTATACCAAACTTCAGGACAATCTACCTACTTTCATTAAACTGTCTGTTTTAGATTGAACAAAAAAATTGTAGGTATCTAATTCATTTATTAAAATTTATATTTGTAGACCATTGAACGAAACAAATAGTATTTACAACAAATTTAACTAACAAAGCTTAATAATTTCATTGATGTACGATACATTTTTTTAAAATTATCTGCGAATTCGGAATTTACACCAAACGGCGTGAAATAAAGAAAATAACAATGGAGGGCCATGAAAAAACAATCTTTGAGTATACTATCAAGTACTGTCAGATTGCAATTTGTAGTAACTGCCTTTAGTTCAAAGTATATTACTGCTAGATTATGTTATCGTTACAACAGAGAATTTACCTTGTTCAGTGTTACGGGCTTGGACCAAAGGGGCTAAGATTAGTGGTGCAGCGGTTTAACAAAAAAATTTCCCAACACCAATCTTACTCGTACGACTGCCATGCAAATAGTTACAAAATTTCTTGCAACTGGCAGCGTTGGTAACGTTAAGAAAGAAAGAAAGAGATATGACGAAAATGATACCGCAACTGTGCTTGCCCTTGATTCGGTGGATGAACATCCCAGACTATCATTAAGGGAACGTTCGCGTAATCTCAATATTAGTAAATCAGAACTGCAAAGAATTTATAAGTCGACCAATGTAAAGGCATTCAAACCAAAAATTTGTGCACACTATCGAAGAAGGTGATGAAGGTCGTAGATTATTATTTTGTCTTACCGTCGGGCAGCGATGTCTTCAAGAACGAAATTTTTATAAAAACATTGTATTCTCAAACAAAGCAACTTTGACTACCAATGGCGTTGCTTCCTCTCAAAATTGTCGCTACTGGTTCAGAGTAATCCAAACTTTTGGATCAACTGTAGAAGACAGTATTGCCAAAAAGTGAATGTGTTGTGTGCTGTTTCATATCGTTTTAGCGTAATTGACCTTACTTCTAGAGGGACGGTTAAACCAAAATGTTTATCTACAGCTACTTGAAAATTCAGGGAAGACTACTTATATGGACTCTGCCGCTAACAGAAAGACAAGCAATGTATTTCTAGCAAGATGGATGCCCTGCACATCCGACAGCACGCGTAGCTGAGTGGCTAAATTCTGTGTTCTCAGAAAAGTAGATATCTAGAAATGGTTCAATTGAGGCCTCCAAGGTCGCCCGACTTCACCATGTTAGATTTGTTTTTATGGGGTCGCCTCAAACAACTGGTTTACTCTCAACCTATCACCCAACAGTAGAGAAATCCTAAAGAAAGTATAAGGAACGCAGTAACACAAATACGCATAGAGGAAATTCGGAATAGTTTCATAAGATTCAGACGTCGCATAGAAAGATGTGTAGAAAAATGGTGGCGGTTGCTTTGAATAGATAATTTATTGCAGTATAATTCTGTGTTACGTTTCTTGTAAGTTATATTTGTGGTAAATACCATTGCTCCTGTTCAATGGTCTACAAATAAAAATTTAATAAATGAATTAGATACCTACAATTTATTTTGTTCCAATCTAAAACAGACAGTTTAATGAAAGTAGGTAGATCGTCCTGAAGTTTGGTATACGGCCATGATTTGTCATTATGAAACAATCTTTCCTTAGTAACATTTTTCCATACCAAAAAAAAATGATACTTACCAGAAAAGAAAATAGTTCTTGCTTCACGGCAATTTTGTTTTTTCAAAATACGAAAAAATTCTTAGAATTTGTTTCACGCCAAGCAGGGTTTAATTACAGACCCTTTGAAATGAAATTCAAAAAATTTAGTCCATTACAACTCTTGTAACATCAATCCTGGGACACACTGTATATACCCCCAATTGACTGCAGTGAAGTTGAAAAGCTGATTGGTTGCTAGTTTTGATTTGAAACTGACATTTATTTATCTAAACTCTGAAAATCTGTCAAAACGACGTCTACACTTAAAATAAAAAAAGTAAACTCCTAATTATTGTTCATTATTGAGAATAAATAAGTACAAAAGTATAAACATTTATAAATTGGGTGTTAATCTACTGTATTATTACCATCATAGGTACCTTATATAATTTTTTCATTTGTCACTCAGCAGTGACCTGTCATATTGTAAAATTCGTAAACATCAAATTATAATTTTAAATCAAAAACATGGAAGATTTTTGTTATCTTGCACGCCACCAGAAGTGGACGATAGTCGTACTTCCTTTCAGGAGGTCAAAAATTCTAAAAACCTACTATGATTTATTATATTAGTGGTGTCTCGGAAAAAAAGCAAAAACATCAAAACATGTGCTTCTAGCATATTTATTTGAGAAGTCGGAAGTATTTAAATCAACAACACTTTGGTCGATTTATTCAATGTTGAAGCGCCGCTATCTCAATTAATGAAAATCTGTGAAATAAGCAATTTCAAAAAAGTAACTGTATTTCAAAAAGAAATTAGACGGACACAAACCTAAAAAATTAAAAATTTTAATAAGGGACCAAATTTTAAAATTTATTATAGAATCTCCAAATAATAGATTTTTAATGATAAAAGTAAGTAAATTGTTTTGATTAATAATGTTATACTCTAACATAATATAAAAAAATTAGATGCTTTAATCATTGAATTGCTAGGACTTCTGCCGTTGAGAGTGAGAATTGCGCAGCTATCCATTGACGACATTGACAATTTAGGGTCTGTTTGAATAACTGTGAAGGTCTAGTCCGGCCTATGTTTTGGAAATAAACGACCTTATTTGAATTGCATTCCACATGTTGTTAATCTAAAATACAAGCAGAGTATTAATAATCAATTACACACTTATTTCCTGTGCTTAGCTCCCAAACAAAGATTTCGAAATGTATTTAGCCTTATAAAAAACTATTTTGTCATACAGAGTAGGATTAAATAAAACGGAAATGCAAAATCATAGAGAAGCTGATAACAGGACTAAAATAAGTAAATAGAAAATAAAAGGAAGGAAAAAGTAGATGTAAAATAATTAAGGTTAGGTTAAGGAGATAACAGCATTACTAAAGTTTTAAGTAGGGATGGCTGCATTTGGCGCAGTGAAATAGAAGCACGAGAAGTGTGAAGTGCAAATTGCTATAAACGAAGCTAGAGAATACAGTTTTTTTAACAAACGTATCAATCATTACAATATTGTTAAAGTTGAATAGTAGAATAGTCAATTCACAATATACACCAATAATGGCGATTTGGCCGCATCCAGCAATACATTAGATCAATTTTAACGATTTAAAAACCGAGAGCTTACGGGCGCAAAAATAACACTTAAGCTTCTCCACGGGCAAAATAAATTCTACTTACGCCCAAAAAATGGGGCTAAAAAGTCAATTTTACGCTTGATCGTGTAAAAAAATGTTTGTAGTCATGAAAACAGCGTATTTTTTTTAATTGCCAAACTGACAGTTAAATCTACAAAATGAAATTTTGATAAAACTCAGATACTACATGTATTGGTGTCGTGGAAAAAGTATAGTGAGTTACTTGGAGGATAAACCCGCGTTTCATTGCTGTGATTATCAGCGCTCGGGCTACCAATTCCGCGTAGCTACAACACACCCTGCATGAAACCTGTGATTTTCTCCTCGTGTAATACAATATACTATTTCAAACAGGCTAGTCATAAGAGTGGAGGTGTGTGTAGAAAGTCCTTTCTCCCCAAGTATTTACTCCGTCAATTTTTGTATCTCATAGATCTCTTTCTAGTTTGTACTCTTATTTTTTCTAATTTCACTTTCTTCCTTTATTTATGGTTTGCGGTGGTACTTAGACGTTTACAGGAAAACGAACGACAGGATTTTTCTGAAATTTTATGCCAGTTAAGCAATTATCAATGATCTATCGACTCCGAAATATTCTCAGGATGCGACGCTTCGACTTCTTGTAGAAATATGTTTTTTATTTTAATGAACATTAGCTTTTGGTTTTATAGATTTGCCCATGTATTTTCTGATAATTTTTGCTTAATATTGTTCTATACCTATTCGTAGCGGTTTTCGAGATATGAATGTTTTTGAACAAAAATTTTAGAAAAACAATTAATATCTCGAAAATCTTACAGATAAGTATAGACAATATTTAGCAAAAATTATCAGAAAATAATACCAAATCTAATACAACTCAAATATACAGGATGTGGCATTTAAAATAAAGAAGTTGGACACATATTTCCACAAAAAGCATCCCTGAAAAATTTAGGTTGGATACATCATCTCACAATTACTTAAATAACCAAATTAGAATAAATCCGTCGCTTGTTTTTCGTAAAACGTCTTAGGTACCATCGACATTTAGCATAAAATTTGTTTATGCTTTTTAGTTACGACAAAACCTTGTGGTAATTAGTAATGATACGTCTATACGAACAATTTAGTAAACAAAAAAATTAATGACGCTTGCCTTCTAAAGCAAATGGTTTAAAAAGAATTTATAACGACAGCCTTCTCAGGCTAATTTCGGGCAAAAAGAACTAGTACGACATTTTCTTGTGGTTCTACCTTTGGGGGACAAATCGCTACACTTGCCGAGTTTGCTCTCGTACAGCCCGTTGAAATCTTCCTTAACGGCTTCAGTTGTGGTGGGGATACCTTCAGGTCGCCTGCATACTGGGATCGCTGTAAACTAACAGGTACCTACATATTTATATTTTTCCCTAATTGCGTTTTCGCGTATTTAAATTTTATTACGTGGCTTAATCAAATTAATTGGCTTTGCAAACGAATTTATTATGAACATTTACGGAAGCATTTATCTTTCGCGTGCATAAATCTATTTTGTTTTAACGTGAAGTGCTTTTGCGTGTACCGAACCAAATAGTATATGCAACATCAGTGGAATTTAGATTGTTGCGCAGGAGGTCAACATTACACTACGGGATATAGTAACGTAACCAATATTGTTCTTCATGCCTAAAGTTATTTAAACTTTGTTATTTAGAAAATCACGTGATTGATAAGAGATACCTTTATAAAATTCTGTGACAGATCTCAATTTGTCCTGTTTAGGATTATAAGTTTTTTTTATTATTTTGTTTGTCTATGCATCCCTATTATGTCTCAAATGCTATGATTTTTGGTTTCAATTAATAAATTATGTTAACTTGTACACGATCAAAAAGCCTGCATAATTCGTCTTCATGCATTTTGTTTACGCTTTTAAGATCGTTTCAGATTTTAAATCGTACCCAACTAAAAGGTCAGTTGGAGCACTTTCATCAAGAAACTCAGTTAACGGCCGCTGGGGTTCTTTATCAAAGTGTCATCTCCTTTGGCGCCTAATGAATAACGACACTTCTCTCTGGCTTAGACACATCCCTTAATTTACGACAGCAGATTTCTTGTGGAACCCGCCCAACTCCTCTGAGCTAACCCCACCTCCTTTTATGTTGCATTGTGCATAAAACATTAATAATTGACGCCGATTGTGGGGCAATTAAATTGTCGTTTTTCGATTTACGTCCTTTGGTTTTGGCTACGGTTAAAATTCACATTTTAAAGAACTAATGTAAGTTATAGAATGTTTAAAAAACCTATTAATTATATAAGAGAAATTTGTTCCAACATAAATTTGCCTCGAGGTGGTAATTCCAATAGATTCCAAATGGCGGTTACTTGTGTGTCCGACCAATTTCAAGGAAACCGCTTTTACTTACGGCGTTCAATCGTTTAAAATCATTAAAAAGAAAATTTCAGCATTAAGTAAATTAATTAAATTAACAATTAAACAAGTTAAGTATTTGGTTTAAAAGAATGTCTTTTACCTGATCCGAAAGAAAACGATTCATCCACCAATTACCACGTATAACATAGAAGAGAACGCAACCCTTTTGCTCAAACCGTATTGATATCAACGGGACTCGTAATTTTTGACAAACGTAAAATAAGTTGTTTAAAGACCAAAAGCAAATTTATTAGACGATTCTAAAAAACTGTCCTAAGCATTTCCAACCCAAATAGGTAATCTTTCGTTTCAAAGCCTTCTGTAGTCTGCTAGCTAAAAATCCAGATTATTTGACAGTGCTATAATAATATAATTTTTAATATTTCTTGGGAGCTCTTATTACCATTAATATCACTATTATGGATATTTTTGAAAATATTCCAAAACCAAAACCCAAATCTAATCAGATTTTCTTTTATAAAAACGTCTACATCCCAAGTTTAATTAAAATTGATTAGCAAAAAATGTGAATATCGTGTTTACTTTAATTTGTTAGAAAATGTTAAGAAAGGGAGTATTGGTTTTGAAATAGGCGCATAACTCATTTTATCTATGTTGTTTGATACAAAAAAAAAATTGGAACTAACCTAAAGTTACAAAAACAAGAACAAGAATTTTATATTGTTAAGAACACTTCTTTAGACACACGGGCATTTTAAATAGCGTAATATTTTTTTTTTTATTTCTAAAGCAAACAAAGATACGACGCCATGGATTCAAGTCTATCTCAAAAAATTCGTAAATTAGCAAATTATTAAGATTGTACATTAAGCATAGCGGCGCCACTATCGCTTCTGTCATTGCGACAAACGGTAGTAATTAGTTTTTGTAAAAAACATGACAACAGCAAGGCGGTTGTTTTAGTAGTCTATTCTATTTGGAAGACTATAATCATTCTTCATTTGTATTAGTACGTTACGTAGTTTTTAAGACTAATGGAAAGTAATAGCGATCACCTTTACATTTAAGTCATCAGTAATTGTAAATAAGATTAGTGTATTAAGAATGTAGTAGACAATTTTGTGTACAGAAAAAAAAATTGTTGCAAAATTATATTTTAAGTTGCTTTTAAATGTGCACGTTGGCGTTAAAGTAGTCCGGTGTGAAGTAATGTTGCGGTGGAAAGGTTTCCTTTATGACTTAAATTGACAGTCAGATACATGCCATTTTGAAAGCCGTGAAGTTTAGGTAAATTTAGGAAGCTAAAATTAGAATAAATTGAAATTGAAATTGCATGTTCTTAGTATAATCTTATACGGGATTGATTTTGCGAGTCATAAGAAAGTAATAAAAAAAATTTAACAATTAAAAGCTAATTTCATAAACTTTAATATTATGCAACCCAATGAATATGTTGCGGGACTGAATTCGCAGAAAAAACGCGAATGGTTTATGCCAAGTTATCATGATACAAAAATGGCTGCCGCTATTTGAGGGAAAAAAAGAAAGCTGAACGGTTTTGCATTTTCATAAAGCAATTCACTTACATGTCAAATTCTCATTCTAAATATTTTCATTTAATACATAGAGTTATATAATATGGTCTATTAGTGGACAATTTTTTAATACCTTTTGATTTCTTATTTTTGATATTACAAGAAGTTTAGATTTTGTCAGAAAGTATTGAACTTGACCAGCCGTTCTAGCAACTGACTACTTTAAATAAAATTCATTAAAATTTAATCAATAAATATATTGTACATTTCATTATTTTGTATTAAAATTTAAAACTATGTATTTTATTTAAGAAGCCAAGATCCTGAGATAACATTATAAATAAAATGAATTAATGAGAGTCTTATGTTTAATAGAAGTGAATTAAATTTATTCTGTTAAATTAAACCAAATTGCAGTTTTTCAAAATAAACCAAAAAACGGTTATTAGCAACAGAATATCGATGATCTTATTTATTCAAACAAACTGAATACTGAAAAGGACAAATGTTTGTCAGTTTACCTATATTTGTAATAATATTTTACAATAACTAAAATTAAATAAGATTATTTAAAAAATTTCAACGTTATTTTCCGATTATGACATCAAAATTATACTGTATAATTTGAATTTTAGTGGAAAAATTGAAAAACTGTTATTATATCAAACACTGACATTTTTCTTACAAAAAACCTGAGTTTGCTATATCAGATAAGTCGTTTAGAAAATATAGTCATTTAAATTATGAGACATTCAGAACTTCTCCTGTCTTATTAATGTCGGTACGCCAAGGAGCCTCAGACAAAACTTATGCGGAATTATTCAGGCTTTAAAATCATAGTTTCATATGAAAGTTTTCGAAATCTTAAATTTTATGTCTCGCCCTGTCAATTGCGTCCCTTGTGGTAAAATTCAGAACTCGAAAATAATTTCCAGAATTTTCATAACTGTTTTAGTTTTTTTTTCCAAATTTCTATTTCCAAAAGTTTTCGAGATATGGCCGCGTACCAAGCTTAATAAAAACAGCATTATACAGGGTGTCCCACCGGGAACGCCATCGGGATTATAGAAAAATTGTAATATGGGAAAAATTTGAAAATTAGGTAGTATACTAACATTAACGGGGCAGTTCCTGTTAAAATATTTTCAAGATAGTGTCACTTTCCGGTTATACCGAAGTAGGTGTCGTTGCTTATTTTAAATAGAGCATCCTATATATTATTCTATTTTTTGGTATTTTGCACAAAATTGTAGACACATTTTGTGATATAAGTTCTATACCTGAGTCTAACTGTTTTGGACTTATTTTTAATTTTATGTCAAAATGACAGTTTTCAGGCCTAAACAAAATTATAAATTTTTCCTATACTAATGCCTTTATTATTTAACTTGAAATAGAGTTTTGTTGTAGCAGAGACCTATTTTGTGGGCTATGTCGATATTTTGATAATAAATTAATACAGGGCCATCAAAAAAAGGATGTAAAATTAAATTCAAAACACGTCAAAAGTCATTTTTTTAAATGCAAGCACCATGTTTTTATAATTTTATCTTATTTAGGATCAAAATAAGGTTGAATTTGTACAAGGGATACATTGTACCAATTCATGGTTTTCGAAATTTTGGCAATTTAACATTTTTTTTTTGTTGCACAAATGTTATTGATTTCTTTTAATATGAATGGTTATTCCTAGTTGGCCATGATGGCGTTAGAAAACAATCATCTGTCAAGGATATGTCAAACTGTGTGTATCAAACTAAGAAATGCCAACAGTTAACTGTATGCCGACTGTGAGTGTTAATGTGCATATCGTTATCAAAGCGATAACTTGACTATGCTTGAAACATACGTGTGTCGATAAAGCCAAGTAATTACTTGTACAGTATTACACACGCAACAAAAGAACACCTGGCTTTATCGACACACGTGTGTTTCAAGCATTTAAAGTTATCGCTTTGGTAACGATATGCACTTTAACACTCACAGTCGGTACAGTTAACTGTAACACATGTTTTTAATATAACTTTATCACATTGTCCATAAATAATAAATAAATTTAAGTAATCTTCGTTTGTATAATTTAAGCGTCCCGGCATAATTATTGAAAATTTTTAACAGTTTGACATATCCTTGACAGATGATTGTTTTCTAACGCCATCATGACCAACTAGGAATAACTATTCATATTAAAAGAAATAGAATAGCATTTGTGCAACAAAAAAAAGTTAAATTGCTAATATTTCGAAAACCATGAATTTTTGAATAGACAACCTTGTACAAAGTCAACCTTATTTTTGATGCTAAATAAGATAAAGCTATAAAAAACATAGTGCTTGCATTAAAAAAAAATGACTTTTGACGTGTTTTTGAATTTAATTTTAATCCTTTTTTTTTGATCGCCCTGTATTAATTTATTATCAAAATATCGACATAGCCCACTAAAATAGGTCCCTGCTACAAGGAAACCTATTTCAATTAAATAATAAAGGCATTAGTATAGCAAAATTTTATAATTTTGTTTAGGCCTGAAAACGTCATTTTTGACATAAAATTTAAAATAAGTCCAAAACAGTTAGACTTAGGTATAGGACATTATACACAAAATGTGTCTAGAATTTTGGGCAAAATTCAAAAATAGAATAATATGTAGGGTGTTGCATTTAAAATAAACAAGTTGACACATACTTCCGGTATAACCGAAAGTGTCACTATCTTGAAAATATTTTAGCAGAACTGCTCCCGTCGATGTTAGTATACTACCAAATTTTCAAATTTTTCCCATGTACAGTTTTTCTATAATCTATCGATGGCGTTCCCGGTGGGACACTCTGTATATTTGAAATAATTGTATTTGTAGAATTTGGTGCAATTATGTTGAATTCTTTTTAATAATTAAATAAAAATAAAGTCAGTTTATATAATAACCACATCTTTCCAAAAAAATTAACGAACATCTATTGCTCACAGTTTGCATTTGTTTCATAACTTAATATAATGATGTAATCAAAAATTCGTGTTCACAATCAGGAATATTGATTAGAGTTTCCTTTCCGGTTATACCGGAAGTTGTACAATGACCATTATATTTTTATTTGAAAGAGGATAGTTTTTTTTATGTAATTGTACAAATTTGCAAAAAAATAAATTGATTTAATCTCTATAGAGGTCTAATGGCCGCCTTACGTGAGGCACGGATTCTTGTTTATTTAATCGTTCGTCTAGTATACAGGGTGGTGCTGTTGAAAACGGGTCATAGGTTAATGGTTTTGGTACCAAAATGAAGCTAAAATTAGTCCGTATAGCTGTTGCTATTAGGAGTCAGCTGAATTTCACGTTGTTTTAAAAAAATTTGTCAATAAAAATAAAAGTAAGTTTTGATAATGAAAGAAAAATAGTATTGGGTTGCCTAAACAATCAACATTCCTACGTTTTGACAATAAAGCTGAAAGGAAATTTATTAATAAGCTAATAAAAAGCTTTATTCCCAAGGAACAACTTTTGAATGATATTAGAACTAAATTGAATAGGAAGGTTACAATAAATAAACATCAAAAATTACTAATTTTTATTGATGAACTTTCAAAAAAGGCAAGCAGGAATTCTTAAAAAACTTTGGTCAATTTCAATATTACAAACTACATATATATTGGAAATAGTTTAGGTGGATAGATAAAATAATCCTATTAAATTAGAATCATACATTTGAAATAATTGTATTTGTAGAATTTGGGGCAATTATGTTGGATCCTTTTTTTAATAAATAAATAAAAATAAAGGCTGTTTATATAAAAACCACGACTTTCTAAAAAATTAACGAACATCTATTGCTCACAGTTTGCATTTGTTACGTAACTTAATATAATGATGTAATCAAAATTCGTACTCACAAACAGGAATATTGATTAGAGTTGGTTGTAGCTTTTTTTTTTCAACAACGACGTCACAGCAGTTTGCAAAGCAGAATTCTGAAAATAAAATAAAGTTAAAGTAATCATTTAAAAGTTTAACAAATATGTAAACGAGTTTGTCGCAGTATAGATACCTATTTAAACAAAAAACTTTGTTCGGAATATTACATTACCGGTACTTAATAATAATGAAAGATATTAACAAAAAAAAACTTAGTTTATAACTTAGTCGTAGCCTAAAAAAAGGTGTTTAATTTTGCGGCATTAAACATTCACTTGAAAAAGTTATCTGTAAATGTGACGTCATAAATTTTATAAATGCTTTTGCTTTCAGTAATATACTTTTACGTAAAATTTATATTTGTTTTCTAAAGTTTTAAACTCAATAATTTAAAAGTTTAAAACTTTACTTAAGATATGTTAAAAGCTTAGAAAATAAAGTCGTATTTTCTACATGAAACAAATTACTTACTGCATGCAATCTTTTTATTAATGTTCAATCGCAAAACATATAAACAAACTTTCATTTGAACGATTTTTGTATTTAAATACCTCGTGTTGTCTACCAATCCTTGTTTCTTAAATTTCAATTTATTTTTATGTCTAACTTTGTCATTAAACTGTATTTTCAACTTTTAAGAATTGCGCTTAAAAGAAAGCATCAAGAAGCGTTGCTGCAATTTCACTTAAGAGACAAAATTAGAAAAGTTTTTACGACATTTATTGATGTGAGCTCTGATTTCAGGTACGGAAACTAAGTTTTGCAATAGCAACAAACATTATGCAATTTAGAAACGTACATAATCACTATTTTCATTTTAAAATAAATGTCAGTTTCGCGTAGTGCATTTATATTCATTTTGCGTTTTCCGAAATATGCTTGAGTTTATACTAAATAAATATTGGAAATCTTAATGTTTGATGTAACCTTTAGTAAACTTATACTTAATGTATAAGATGTGATATATGTTGAAGAAAAAGTTTCAAGAAAACAACTTTTTTATGCGATTAAAAAATTTGGGAACGAAATAATTTTTTTTAAAAACGCCATAAATTAAAATTAACTTTTAAAATAAATTTTAGTCTATAAAAATAATGGTTAATATATGCATACGCAAAATGGCAGAAATATTTTAATATAGCACACAACTTGTGTGAGTATTTGGTTTGAATTTATTTTCCGATAAAAAGATTATGATTTAAAATAAGATGTATATAATCTGACAATATTGATAAAACGGTACACGGGAACATACAGGGTGTGTCCCGACAATAGCATGTTAAACGAATATTGAGAACGAAAAAACCAATTAGCTGAAAACTTGCAACTTTATACAAAATGAATATGGTCTACTTACTAAAAATATTTTCATGGCAGTGTTACTTTCGGTTATGCCGGAAGTTGATACCAACTTTGTTATTTTAAATACAATGCCCCAATTTTTATTTTATTTTCGGTTTTCTCAAAAAAAATTCTGTTTTCCATTACCAGGTTTGACGTACCTATCTCTTACCAGTATTAATAAAAAAAAATATTTCAGGCGTTAGCAACGAAAATTTGAATCTACTGAAAAATTAATACTTCATGAAACATAAATGACAGATAAGCGTAACTTGTACAACGCTTAGACAATGTATTGGACTATGTTTTCAGTATTAGACATTTTTGAAATTAATTTCTAGGGGAGGTCCGGGAGTAACGGTAGTTAAGAAAACTCAAATTGTCAGAGTAATTTTTGTTAAATTTCAACTAGGTTTTTACGTATTCTTATTCGATAAATAATTTAATTATCAATCTGCTGATATACTATGTTCCTATACCTAACTTGAATAATTTTCGTGTTATCTGCTTTTTTTCTACTTTTCTTGGAGATGATGGAGTAAATTAATAGTGAGCTTTGTAATCTGTTTTATCCAACTGATTGAAGGTATCATACGACAGACAGCAAAACAGATTGCAAAGCACACTACTAATTTACTAGATGATCTCCAGAAAAGTAAAAAAGCAGATAACACAAAAGAAAATGAAGTAAAAAAAACAGATAACACAGAAATCATCGAGTTTAGGTATAAGAACATGATATATCAGGAAATAGGTAATTAAATTTTGCATCGAATGAGAATATAAAAAAAATCCCTTGCAGTTAAAAAACTCCTTGACAATTTTACTTTTCTTAATTACCACTACTCCTGGACCTTCCCTAGAAATAAATTTCAAAATGTCTAATACTGAAATGACAGTCCTATACCATGTCTAATCGTTGTACAAGTTTCGCTATCTGCCTTTATGTTCATAAAATAATAATTTTTAATTAGATTCCAATTTTCGTTGCTAACTCCTGAAATTTGTAACGGTTGAGGTTTACAAATAAATGACGGCTCTAGAAGAAACTAAAAAAAATATTAAAAAATACGGACTAATGTAGAGTATTAGGTTTGTGGAAAATATATTATTTAGATAGAACAGCAGCTTTCCGACATTGTTGTAGAGTGGGGGGGATCTTTAAGAAGTTCGCAAAATTAAACCGCTGTTCTAACTAGGCGCCATCTGCTGAGTGAAAGAGGAAAATAAAACCGATCAATAGGAGATCAACAGGTTTTACTTTAACCCTAGATAATTAGTTCGAACAGAGTAACACAACAATTAATCATAAAAAAAAGACAGATAATTTAAAATTTCTATAGTAATAAGAGAGTGAGAAAGGAGAAGCTGTCAGATGTCGTCACGTAATTTAGCAGTAGTCTGGCTTAATAATAAATAATTTATACGAATAACGCACCGGATTTACAGTTAAGCTATTTAGCAACAGGAATCGTAGTGTTAACGTTTCAATTGAGGATTGTCTGATAGGGTCATTTGGTGCATATATCACTTACACACGGTAATTAATCTGGTCAAACATGCAACGACACTGACGCTTAAACTAACTTATTGAATGGGGTAAGTACCTCCCGCAAACCCAATAGGCTTTTTAATTTCGCGACAACCGTTTAAATTGAAGCGCACAAGCCCGTATTAAGGTGATTATAAACTTTCGGTTGTTGAGTGTATTACCAAATAGTGTTTCACTTAAAATTAAAAGTCACAGCCGTTTCATGTCTTATGTACATGAGCTCACACGCATTAGCAATAAATAAGATATTTAGACACTAAAACGTAGCTGTAATTTGGTAAACGAAGTCCCGAGGGTAGAATGATGAGTTAGCAATGAGATCGACAGCTCCTTAGTTATGCACATAAGATTCGTCTTGAGAAAAGTGTTCGAAGAGAACTGGAAAGCGTTAGACTCCCTCGTTTAAGCCATAAAGCATAACCACCCCTTATTTGGTAGACGTGGTACCCACTGATTGCCTGCAGCTGTCTGATGTCGATAACCGTGGTGTAGTAATTAATCAAAAAAGGATGTCTTAATTGGCCACTTGAACACCCCAGAAGGTTATCCAAATATAACACTAAGAGAAAACGTAAGGTAACGTCAAGAAAAATTCCACGTAGCATTTAAAATTTGTACAAAGAGATAAAAAAAGAACGGGTACTTGCGGTAGGTTTAGACGAATATAACTTAACCATTTGTTATTGGAAATCTTTTAACATTTTTAAACTATTTGTGTAAACTTTAATTATTGATTAACGCTAAACACCACCCGTTAAGCAGCAAGAAGAACGCAAAGAGAAAATGTCGGCCTTCGTCTCGGAAATCTAAATCGATATTTATTTTCTAAATTTATATTTCGTGTAACATATTGCTTAATAAACCGTAGCAAATTATTATCATTTTTAATAATGGTAAGAGAACAGTAGGCCAAACCTGGTTGTAAAATATGTAAAATTGTATTCGGAACCCGAAAATAAAATAAAAATTGGGGCATTGTATTTAAAATAACTAAGTAGGTATCCACTTCATGTATAACCGAAAGTGACACCACCATAAAAATATTTTCAGTAAGTAGACCATGTCAATTTGTATAAAATTAGAAGTTTTCAGCGAAATCGGTTTTTTTGTTCTCATTATTCGTGTAACATGCTATCGTCGGGACACACCCTGTATAGTAGTGATTACAAGGTCATTTTTAATGTACAAATGTAAAACTGTATTTATTGTTTAGTAATAATAAATTAGTATACAAGGATGTATTGATATCTAGTTAGCCTAGACCAGTTCCTTGCATATGCAAAATATTGCGTTACCATAGCAACGAACAATAACTTATTAGAAGTGTCAGTGTAAAGTTTGACGTCAAAAAAGTAAACCAGAGTCACGCAATAAATTAAATGAAAAAAAGATGTCCACCGAAATTGTGAAAATCGAAAATTGGAGTACCGAGCCATCATCAAGTACCTGTATTTAAAAGTGGGCTAAGAGGTAAGCAAATTTACGAAGATATGCTTAATAACTCTTGGTGATCACCGTCCTTCGTATGACGACCGTCAAAACTGGAATGCAAGCTTCAAAAGAGGTAACTTTTTCCATTAAAGATGATGACCGATCGGGAAGGCCAGTTTCTGTGTCAGTCCCCAAAAATATCGATGCAGTTCCATGACATGATTTTATCAGATTGTCGAATTGAGCCAACACTGGCATACCTGAAGCACTGAATATTTCATACAAAACGCGTTCATCATATGGTTCACCTCAATTTGGACATGAGAAAAATTGCTGCAAAATGGATCCCCAAATGTTTGAATGTTGACCAAAAGCGGCAAGGGTAGAAGCATCGCGTTCGGATCTGTGCTCGATTTGAAAAAACGATGGTAGACTTTTTAAACTAAATTGTTACTAGCGGATGAGACTTGGGCACATTTCTACGATCCAGAAACAAAGCAACAATCGATGGAATGGCAACACCTCTGGTTCTGCAAGACCTAAAAGTTTCGTGTCCAAAATCTGCTGAAAAAGTTTTGCTTCCAGTTTTTTGGGGATTGCCATGAAGTAATCATGATTGATTTTTTGGATAAGGGCAGAAACAATAACTAGAGATTACTACTCGACATTACTGACCACTCTACGGGGAAAAATATTAAAAAGAAAAGACGCAGAAAGCTATCCAAAGGTGTTTTTGAGTTTTGCAGGACAACGCCCCTGCACACAAATCTCAAGTTGCTATCCCAAAATTCGTGATTTAGGGTTTGAACACCCCCTTATTCACCCGATTTGGCTCCGTCCAACTATCACCTCTTTCCTCTAACTGGAAAAAAGTTTAAAAGGTCGCACATTTTCTTCCAACAAGGAGGTAATAGAAGCTGTAGAGGTCTGGTTTGCAGAGCAAGAAGAAGCACTTTTTGTAAGATTTAGAGACGTTGCAGGTCTCGCTGTAAATAAATGTGTCCAATTAAGAGGAGAATATGTTGAGTAATAAAATATTTTGACATTGAAATTTTGTTTCGTTCTATAGTAGGCTAAGAATTTTTCAATATATCCTCGTATTATACAATGAGTATGTAATGCTTACTATTAAGATACCAGCAATACACGTTGTGGATTAGGCCGGAGTATTTTAGTACACCATAAAATCGAAAATTGCAATTAGACGAATATTTAATGTGATTTATAATATGCTCGTTTCAGCTAAAATAATTACAAATTTCTACAACTTCTGGCTACAACGGAAGTAGACAAAACCTTTGTTATTTTAAACAGAATGTTATAGTTTTTATTAAAGTTTTGAAATTCTATGCAAAATTTTAATATAACTTTCTATATAATACATCATATAAGTTTAAATTCTTAGCTTTTTCATAATTTTTTGGCAGATGCAGCCTTTCAAAAACAAATTTTTTAAATCTTAGTTAATTAGACCAAATATTTTTAGTGCATTTGAATAAATAACATTGACTTGGCACTCCAAACACCTCAAAACTTTATAAAATTTATACTAAGATGCTCACAAATATTATCAAATTTTGGTATTTAAAAATTTTAAAACTTAGTTTTTTTAAACAGCAACTTTTTTTTTCTCATCAAGATTGGATTCTATACTGAAATTAAAAGAGACTTTGTTATAACATGTTTATATCTCAAATTACTAATGGATTTTTGCAGAAATTTAAAAAATGCGAATTTTTTGGTGCTTATAATATATTTTAATTATCAGTTGGCTTTGGTTTTAAAAAAACAAACAAAAACAAAAGCGACGTATCAACAAACAAACAGTAAAAATAATTCGACGTATAAGCGGTTTAAAAGTGTTTATTATGCCTTGTTGATGAATCCAGTCAAGAAGATTACTCTCAATATACAGGCACATGTGGCATGGTCATCAAACAAGCCTGCGATACCTTCCGCTTGCGATATCCGGATAAACCATAGCCCACCCACACCCTACACTCCCTACACGGCCTATTCATAATTGAAAACTCACGGTTCCTTCGTTGGGCAACACGGAAGACTGAAACCTGTCGTGTAGATAATGAAGAAAATAAAGCTACAATCTTGGGATACTTCATAGCGTGCCCTAGAAGTTTCTTAAATAATGTTCAAAAATTAAGTAATATCTAAGCTGAAACATTCAGCGGATTTTAAAAAACACAAATTCCATCCGGATTCATTCCCATTCAAATTTGAGGCAAAGTGACAATCAAAGACGAATAAATTTTCGTGAATTCATTTCTAATTAAAACTCAAGAGGATATTGTTTATTGCGTGCGACAAATACCCAAACTGAATCAGCTTATAGCACCAGCACGTGGTGCTCCAGCGCATAGTAGTGCAGCTTATAAATAACTACTTATAAAATCAATTGAGGATCGGTGGATTGCAAACAATGGACCCCATCAATGGCCTCACCCGATAATATTCCAATGGCCATTCTTTTTGGGCTGCTTAAAAGATATAGTGTGTGTGCTTCGCCGATGACAACAAAAGAAGACTGCCAGAAAAGAATTTGCAGTGCAGTTCCAACTCTTTTTCAACAAGAAATTTAAAATGCCACTGAGAATGGATTTTTATGAGAATCCATAAATGCTTGGAAGTTGGAGCAAACTTGTTCGGAACATTTATTTTAGATTCATTTTTAATTTTTGTGTTTGTTTTCTTCTGTAAATGTCCTGAAATTATTAGTTGTTTAATTATTATACTGGTATGTTTAGGTTATTTGTAGTTTTTGTTTTTAGTTGTTTTCTTCAAATCAAAGCCAACTGGATAAAAAATCTGGAAAATTTCAGGCTTTTTCAAGTTTGTACAATAACTATTAATGTGAGGTACAAAGCTGACAACAGCAAAGTTCCTTCCAAAATTAAGCGTAGAACCTCAAGGGTAATGAGAAAATGGAAAATTAAATTTAAAAGAATCAGGTTCTTTAATTTTTAAACAGTGGAAATTTGGCACTATTTTAGTAGAGCACTCTGTATAAAATTTTAATAAAGTTTTTTAGGCTGCTGAAATGCTATTAGTGTTTCTTGTGCATATCTTAAAAATATTTGATCTATTTAACTGAGATTTTGGAAAAGATTCTTTTGTGAAAGGCTGCTTCTTGTGAAAAACTGAAATAATTAAGAAATTACGCATTTGAAACATATGATGTAACATATTTAAAGCGGCTATTAAAATTTTGCGTACATTGCAAAACTCTTAATAAAACAATAGCACTGTCTAAAAACAAAGTTATTGTCTAATCCCAGTACAAACTAAAAACTGCAGAAATTTGTAATTATTTTAGCTGAAACAAGTATATCAGAAAACCGCTCCATACAAACTTTCAGAACTCTAGTCCTTAGTAGTTTCCCATATACAGATCGACTTAGTTCGTCGTGAAACACCCTCAATATAATTATCGAGGCAGTGCATCAACAAATAACTTCTTCTGTACAGAATTTTGTTCCAATTTTTCTGAACCAAAACCTTGTAATCTTAACCAAGGAGTACAATAAATAATTCATAATGTAAGGCACTCGGAAATAACGTATCATATATCTATGAGTAAATAAGATTTTGAAATTCAGACGATTGTTTTTGAGCGTACATACAAACACACAAATGCTAAATTTTACTTCCTTATTGTATTGGGGCCAATATCAATTGTAACACCATTTGTTCCAGCAGGTTTTAAATAGAAACGGTACGGTCACGGGCGCCAGATTTTATCACGGAGTTGGACTCTCCCCGCTGCCGGTTGCGATCGGTGACAAAGTTTATATCGAAATGCAAAACCACGTTACCACAAGCACGGCACGCAAGGCGGAGCGGATGATTGGACCACGTTGACGTCCGAAACAGCGTCACGTCAACGAGGGCTAATGATGATGACGTACTCTAGGGTGCTAAACCACGAAGCAGCTGATTCTCTTTTACAAAGTTCTATTATACAAAAGTATAATTCCCAAGAATACTAAAAAGCGTCTTTGTTGGCGATACTGAGAGATAGGGACGTTTGCAGATTGTTTATGAAAGGAAATAACTGATTTTGTTTGTTTTATCCAATTCGTTGTTTAAGCATTATAATATACGATAATTTATCGACAGATTTCGGTTTGAGACTGCAACAAAATTTTTATCTTAGTTTAAAAAAAGAATACCTACTTCATTAAAATTAGACATAACCATATTACAGTGGTTTACGATTAGTCAGAAATTAAACAAAAAAAGTTTAAATTTTTTATTAGTTATTGAAACAGTTAATCTTCAAATAAGTAACCAATCAAATAAAAGTGTTTATATTTGCGGTAAATATAAAAATTTAGACTGGATATAAATTTAATATGAAGATAAATGTATATTGCACAACCACGTGTAACTTATGTATCCTCAGAGTAATGTAAAAATAGCAAATTGAAGCTACGTAACGGTTCCATAATACTCCTTAAACAATTAATTTATTGTTTGGTTAGGATGTGTTTTTAACCTGTAATAAATTTATTCATTTCAATTATTAACGGTAAGGTACAAAAGCGTGTGGAAACTGGCACAACTCGTTTATTCAAATCCTTGGGCTAAACTTCATAAACAGGCAACAAAGAAAATATAAAATTTGCAACAACATTCGTAAATTTAAATAAAAAGTATGTATTACTAGTTTAAACACTGGGAAAACGCATTTTTCAGAAAAAAAAACAAACGGAAACAAGGAAAGTAAATTTTACAATTTAGAATTGAGAGTTTGCAAAAATAAAATAATAAAAATACGCAAAATCAAGACTATCATGCTTCGCCGTAGATACATTTTTTGTAATAAAATCCTATTAATATTTTATTAACAGATAGTTAAAAACAAAATTATAGATTACACTTAATTTGTGGCAAATAGAACGAAGTGTCGCACATCCTTTAATCTAACCTTCATTTGTTGTATAAAGTTGTTATCACATTTGATTTTGTCGCAAACAATATTTTTGTAAGAATCCATTTTTTTCTGTTATCATAAGTTGACCTTGCACTTGAAAATAACAATGTCTGCGGGTTTTCTGAGGTGCAATTTCGTCGATTTTATTTCTAAAATTTATTTTGCTTTTGTTTAACACCTTCCTTCTACAGTTAAATCTCTACTACTGTATCGATATTTGATTTCAACAAGGGCACTTTCTTCAATTAGTCCATCAGATGATGGCAAAATATGCACCGCATTTATCATAGTCTCCAAAAACATAGTAAATGCTGTTTTCTAATGTCCTTTCTAAAATTCTTTATTTTGCATTTGAAAAGAATCAACTTCCTCTCGTCGATGTTTCCCCAGTGCGCATTCTTCATCAACTCTAAGTCTTTCAAAATTATTTTTGTGAACTTGTTGCAATTGCGTAAGAACTTCAAGGCCCTTGAAGAATATTTTTTGATGGTATAGATAATTTTGCAATAAATGATTTATACATTCAATTTTTTGAACACTAACTTTACATGTGGTCTGATTTCTTGTAGTTTTTTTGTTACGCAAACTATCTCTGCCTCCAACAATCAATGTATATTTGATTCCGTCAATTTTGAAATTTTGCTTAAAACCTTCTACAATATCAGTTTCCATTGATGTTGAATAGTTATTCCAATTTTTCTAAACACAAACAGATTTGTGTTACTTGAATTACACATTGTGCAAACTTTGTTCCTAATGCCTAAAAACAAAAGTTCTTTGTCTTTGGTCACCAATGCTCGGCAGCACCAGAACGAGCATTGTATGCAGTCCGATACGAACTTTACACCCAATCACTGTCCGCGATTACAGTAATAAAGGAATATTATTATCATCAACATTCTACATTTCCGAACTAATTGTGCTTCTTTTTTTCCTGCTTCAAGCATACTGTTCCCAGCAACTTTCTTCAAATACCTCAGTCAAATTCTCTTCAATAGATTTAAATAAATTGTAGGACATAATGGGTATATTGGAGAGTGCTAGCGAATTTCGATAATTGGAGTTGCCACATCTAATGCTGATGATTCCGAGTACACTAGCTCCGTTGACATTTCATTTTCCATCACTACCATATTTTATGCTGGACTTACACAATGTACATTCTAGTGTAATTTTGGGTGTAAATTCTTTCTATGCTCTTTGATAACTTTGACTTCTTTTATAGAACAGAAAAAAATTACTTCATTAGGTATATGATTTTCCTTCTTTTTGTTAATAATCGTTTACTCTACTCCGGGCCAGATAAGCGCAATTTTTGCTTGTTTCCATTGTTTTTACAATAAAACCCAAGTTTTTTAAACAAAATATTACACTACACTCAACAGCAACAGACACCCACTTTTGTGTTCTTTCGAAAACTTTATACATTATGAGGAAAATAATAATATTTTTTAGAGAAGCAACATGATTTTAAAAAAACTATAAACTTCTATAAGAAAGATTTGAGTTTATAAGAGCCGCCTGTTACCCTCAGCATTATTTATTATCAATAAAAAGTTAAATGCTAAAGGCGGCAAAACCTTTTTTACACAAAATTATATCAAATAATTTCTCTAGCAAAGGTGTGGGCAATAGTAGCACAGTTTTCTAATAAGCCGTCAGGACTTACCGCAAACTAGTATTTTCATTCAACTATATGTACATATTTTTAGAAAAACATGTAAAAAATATTGATAGTTTCAGAAATGTGATTTTTGCAACAAAGAGTTTGGCATAGAACGACTGGAAAAGTAGCTGTAAATGAAAACATGTAAAAAAATATTTAGGTAATTATGAAGGCTCGCATTAAATAAATAGATACGATTGACATTAATGAGACTCGGTTTTTGGTAAAATGATAAAGGCGGCAGACTATTAGCAGAGACTTGAATAATATAAATAAACTTGTGAAAAAGTTAACCCATTATTTTATTAATTAGGAAAACGGCATGCATATTTTAGTGTGTGAAGTTCGACTACAATAATACCTAATCAAAATTCATAAACAATTCAACAAAGAAGTTTATCATTTAAAAATTTGTTTGAATAAAATTTAAAATAACTTAAATAGAAACTGAGATTTAAAAAATGTTCTGGTTTTTTACGAGGTCAAATGGTTTATTTGGTTTTTTAATTTATTAAAACATAATTCCAGTCGTAAATTTGTGTCGGACATCGGCACTGAAACGACTCTCAAGCTGCATAGTGCAAGCGAATGTAGAACGATGAGAGATGGAAGAAGGTTAGACTGCCGATAGTTTCCAAGGAAACAGCAAACATTTTCATTTTATTCTTAAAAGTACAGCTCCTCCCAAATTTATATATATATATATATATATATTTTTTTTTAAAATACCATGTAATCGAGAAAGGTTCAATACATATAGATTGATTATTTGCTTTTAAAAAAACTACTGCTATCATTCCTTTACGTACTGTCGGAGAAGGCTCATTTTTATTAGTTTTACTATTCTTATATTGATAATAATTAATCAAGATTTATATTTTTTGACCATTAAGGATCTTAGCTAGATAGGTCTGTTGTACTATATATTTTTTTCATTTCATATTTTCATACTGTTTCCACTGTTTTAAAACAAAAATATGTTAAAAATCGCCAGTAAAACTATCGAGTGGAATCCCTTAAAAAATAGTGATTAGTGATTTTATTATAAAAGAAGGCATATGATCACGGGCCATCAGTTAATTTCACATTTTAGTTTATTTAAAGCAATTGTGATCGAGTTAGTGTCGATAAAAATGAATAGTTAAGATGTTAATATTTAATAAGTAAAAATTTTCAGAATTATTGCACTTCTAGGTACAATTTACTAGTTCGAAATGTATTTACTATGGCCTAAGGTGAATTTAGTAAGGCATTGGAATATGAGTAGGTATGACACTAATACGTGACTTATTTCTAGGAATTATTAATAAATTGGAAATATTTTGCTTGATTGTTGATCATATCATGTTCAATCGTGATGTATTCTTTATAAGACTGCTAAACTAGAGAGCTAATGAAAGTGGTTATATTCTTTTCGAGGTAAAAAATGTTTAACCGGTTTTATAAAACAGCTTCTATAATATTGTTTCACTTTAAAATTTAGTTTGTTAACCATGGTGGGTACTTGTTGTTTTGTTTTGTATTGCGGTAATGCATTCATAAAGGTTGTCACAAAAAGCTTGTTAATGTTTTCAAATCAGTATTATTAATAAAAGCATATAATAAATTAATACAACGTCATTTTTGGAAGTCAAACTTACTGTGTTCAAAATATTCAATGCAAGAATGTTATGCAAGTCATAGAAAGACTGGGATGATTTTAATATCTGGTCGTAACCACAAGGTAATTGACTCTTCACTACTGACATTAATATCTCTTGCACTGTTGCTGCAAGTGGCGAAAATTTGTCTGCAGCAAACAAATTAACTTGGCAATACAAAGAAGAATAGCAACTAGTGTTTTTGGAACAATGCCATGACACATGAATTTGGAAGATATCTCTTTTAACAAAACCATAGTTTTATATTAAGAATTAAAAACTATTTATTATTTTTATATTGAAGTAATTTATTTTAGTGAAACTGGGGCGTATATATTTTTATCTTTTTTTTTACTATTGAAAGAGATTATTACAAGTTAAATAAAACCTTCCGTTCTCAGCACAACACAAGTAACACGGTGGTAGGTAGAGAACCTTAAGAAAATTGTAGCTGATAGAATTAAAAAAAGTAAAATTCAACTTAAAATTCAATACAAATTATCATTTAATCATTTTTAATTAAAAAATTGTTTACGAAACAGATTTCAAAGAAACCATCTATTTCTCAATAGAATTCATTTTTAAATTACTTTGGTGCTTTAAAATTTAATTAACAAATGAAAAGATTAAATATAATAATAAAACCTAAAGCGTAATTAACATGTAAAGCATTCGTTTTTCTAAGTTTTTATTTAAACCTATTGTTTTAGCAAATAAATATATACATGTTTTATTAAACAATTTAATTCCAACAATTTGCAATGCAAATGTAACTATAAAACATTTTATAATCATATAATTTTGTGGTTACAATAAAAAGCTTAATTTAAATTTAAATTATAAAAATGAATTTATGGTACAAGTTAGGTATAACGTAATGGCTTTTATTCCCAATAGTTCAATAAGTAGTCTAGTGAAATTTCAAAGCAACCAGCAGCCACAAAAAGTTAAGCGATTTTCGAGAAAAAATTTTAAATTTATTTGATCGTCTAAAAGCTTGCTTTTTACCCTAGTACGACTGTCACTATAAGTTTGGGGCTTTAATTTTTCAGAGGGATGCGTACGTGCGTGTTTGACAAAATATTTTGCGATGAAATATCTCTTTAAACGCGCGATTCAGAATGCCGAATATTTTAAAATAACGCCACAAGCCGACCTTAAATGTAACAAGTTATTTTGGTACGTTTTTTGAAGCACATTCACGCATTCAAATTTATTAGTTCGTTCAATATATACACGCTTTTATGACTAACCAAAAGTTTTAAAAAGAAACGTATGTTTTATCTGTTATTTTTAATAAGATCTATATTTATTTCTTATTGTTTCCCCTGAGAATCATACCATTTTTACAATTTTGTTTAGTAGCACACATAAAAACCGACAAATCTCTTTTATATACATTATTAATGAATGCCGAAACTAATTGTAACTGACAATTAAGAAAAGTATCTTCGCAAGAAACTTTATCTGTCAACGATTAAGACCTTTAAGATCCTGCCGAGACGCGTCGACTAAAAGCACTAATCGATCTACCGACTAGACGGCCTGCAATAAAAAATTTAGTAAACGTTGAATATACTTGCTATTTTTCAAATACATTTACAAATTTACAGTAAAAATTATATAAAACAAACTGCGCAGCTAAAAGTTTAGTACAAAAATAGAAAAATAGATTGTCTTGGTTAAAGAAAACATTAAATAGTAAAATAAAATAAAGATAATTAAAAACAAGTCGTTTACAGCAGAACTCCACATCGTTTCTTAAGGAAAATAAAATTGCATTTAAAAAATTTTGAAACAAAATTATAGACAATAGAATTTTCAGCAACTTTTTCCTTCAACTTTTTGTAAGATTGATATTGGTGGAGATATTGTTATCAACAATTATTGTTACGTGATTGCTATATCTCAGTAATTATTTATCGAAAAGACAAAATTAAATTATTGCTTAGTTTCTTTGGATCAAAATAAGCGGCCAAAAACTCTTTTTAACTCAGATTTTGGCAGAGAAGATAAACATAAGGTATCCAGTAGAGTAGTTTTAAACACAAAACGGTTATGTAACCAATACATATTTCGATTACTAAGCGAACGTGTACATTCAATAGTAATTTTTGATGTAACAATTGAAAATTGCAAAATTAACAAATTCAATTTGCTGCCGTTTAAATTCGATAGTTAATTAATTTATGCTAATATCATCATCTGTCAATCTATTCCTCATCGTTTTGTTGTGATTATTATTCCCGGTTGTATTTATTTGTTGTTCGTCGTTTATTGGATAATTCTTATTCATTAACCCCTTAACGCAGTGTGTGTGTCATATAAGTGGTGCCATAACTAAACATTATTTTTTTGAGTTTTTTAATTTAAATTTTACCACAATTCATGTAGTCCTACATTTTGGGACTCACCAAGCTCTTCAGAAATATTATCCGCCTATAGTGTTGATGTACACGTATTTATCAGGCATGCAAGTTATAACTTCTAAATTTTGTCTTCCTGCGTAAAACTTTTTTCTTTGATTTTTTTATAAAAGATTGAATCTGAGAACAATAAACAAAAAATTTTTGCTTAATCGATTAAAAGGTATGTAGGGCAAATTGTTTTTCATTTACTATGAAAATTCTGCAAAAATTCACACGAGTCATATTTGGGACTGTATACCTTGTATGCTGTGGGTACATCATACATAGAAAGAAAATCGGTAAATAGATTATTTTTTCAGATAAACACCAATCTATTTTTATGGAAAATATAAATAGTGAACTGCCGAACGATGAAGATTATCTGTACAGAGGTTCGTGTTTGGGGATCTCTGAAACTGACTCTGAGGAGGATAAAGTGTGAGTGGAGAGTCTGCCAATATTGTTGTATTAGGAAACCAAATCGCACATCAAACCCAAACCTTGATTCGGGGCCAGACGAGCCATCATTCGATCATTCAGACTTTCTACCATATGAATTGGCCGATAAGCTTTATCCCGCTGTTTGGAGAGACGTAAATCTTTTCAGAAATACGAGGAGAATAAATAAAAACTATTTTTAATTTTTTTACCAGAGAAATTGTAAACAAAATAAACTTGCAAACAAATATGTACTGGTGAGTCAATAACTGTCCACACTGAACAGCAAACATCACAACTGATGAGATTTTGTAATTTTTTGGTATGTGTTTATACAGGGTGATTCATAACTATTGGGACATAGACTAAGGGGGCAGGTTATTTAGACAAAATATGACCATATGACACAACATGCTTTAATAAAATATTGCTGTAAAAAAAGATACTGGGCGTTAGATGAAAATTTTTTTCTTCATTTTTTGTTAATAATTTTACCGAAAATTTATCAGTCCTTATTAAAATCTACAAAGAAGCATAATTATCTGACAGTTCAAAACGAATACCTTAATAAATGCAGTAATATTTGAAATCTCCTTCTGGACAATGCGAATTGTTCAACTGGGTGCTTTTTCTCGGAAACAGATGAAATTGTCGTATTTAAACAGGAGTACCAATATTGTGTATATAAATGATGTTTACGTCATATTCTCAGTAATCAAAATAACTAAAAAGTTTTTTCAAAAAAGCTACCAATCGATTTCATCATCAGGAATCATTCACTTTGGGGCCCCTACAACAAATTGTAAAATAGTACATAAAATAATGTTCTTAGTCTAAAGTTATACTTCTCTGCCAATTTTGATAAGAATTGATAAATTTACAGTAAAATTATTAACAAAAAATTTATTTTAACGCTCTGTATCTTTTCCACAGCTATTTTATTAAAGAATATTGGTGTCTATGGTCATATTTTAGCTTAAATAACCCAATCCCTAGCTTCATGTCCCAATAGTTATGACTCACCCTGTATATGTTAATTATTCAACTGCCACACGCACAGTATTAGCTGGTCCTCCGATATTGGTCATTCCACACTGTTTCTTCGGTCGTGTCGCGTAACAGGGTGGGAAGAGATCAAGCGCTTTCTACATTTTAATAACAATGATGACATGATACTTCAAACGATAAACCCTGGAAACGACAAATTATTTAAAAAGAAAACCATTGCTTCAAAACTTACAAAATCGCTTAGCATTTGATTCCGCTATAAGAACATCTTGCTGTAGATGAACAGATAATCCCAACAAAAGCCAGAGATCGACTCTCTAATAATAGAAACCTCATAATGGGGTTATAAAGTGACTGTTTTGAGAGGTTAGTAGTAACGTTCTTGTGAAAATGGTCCAAGCAATACCAAGGAATCAAAATTACAAAATCTTTTTGATAACTGGTTTATCAGTGCACTTTAATGATTTAACTGACCAAAAAAGGTATGTGACCTTTAGGTATAGTCTGATTGATTTCAGTGGCAGATTGTATCATGCCTACAGAAAAAGAAATAAAAAAAGCTGGAAGAGGCACCATCAAAATTTTGTCAAACTTATGCTGTAAGCAAAACCAACAGCTCCTCAAAACGAGATTTAAAAAAAGCGAAAATTATCATAAAATAATTTTTTTCACTTGCTTGACATGATCGTTGTCAATAGCTGGCTTTCCTGTAGAATACAAACTAACATCTACATGCCTCTCTAATGGATTTCAAGAGAGCAATAGCAGATGGCTATGCAATGTTGGTAAATCTACTGTCTGCTGCCACGCAGCTGCAAAACATATCTCAAAAAGCTGGGGTGATGACTTGGATTACTTCCCCGAATGGCGAGGGAAAAGAAACCGATGCAAACATGCGGGTTGTAAATCTCAATCCCACATTTATCGTGTAAAGTTATGTATAAACAAGGACTTAACATTTCAAGGATTCGATACAGAATGAACAAACTTTTCTATCGTTTGGTTGCTCACTGTCCCATATTTGACACAAACCAGTTTAAAAAAATAATCAACAGTTTGATTTTTTGAAATTTTTTAAATATTTTATTTGGTGATGACTGTATCTGCTTATGCAAGTAATTTTTTTTCATCAAAATATAAAAATCATGCATTAAAGGGTTAAACTGCCAACCTGATAGGACAATCATTTATGGAAACCCTGTATAAATGCATATTGGTTTTCGAAAGCTGTAAATACAGGGGCAAGCACCCAAACTCCTCGGTCCATAGCTCATTTACCATAAAAGTTATCAAAAAAGTGTAGGATCAAAATTGTTCACAATTATCGTCACCATGTTTCTAAAATATTTTTGTTAACCAGTGGCTGCCAGCATTCTAGTGGTAATTAAACTTTATGTTTTTTTTTTAATTGGAACACCCTATATTTTATTGCAGACTTAGAAAGCACTCAAAGAGTACTACTTTTTTGATGTAAAAATGTTATACCCTCATCTTAGCGGTTTCGCTGTTATAACCGCTTTTGCCGGTAAAATTTGAATTATTATTTCTTGACAAAAACTAAATCTCGCGCCGGCGGCGGGTATGTTTTGTATTGCCACAGGCGGAGGCCTGTTTTACCTTCACCTACTTTTTTCAAGTACTTTATGGAAAAAAGAAAAATTTTTATTGGGCATTCGCAAATGTCATTTTTTTCAAAATTTCAAACAGCACCCCTAAAAAAATACAGCGTAAGATAGCCGAAATTTCAAATATTCCATTGGTACTACAAAAAACACATTTCCTAAAAAAATTTCAGAGAAAAATCAAGTTAAACCTCCGATTTGTCAAAAGATCGGCCTTTCCCAAAAACCTACAAATGTGCCATATAATAAAGAAAAAAGCGCAGACGTCAAAACGTTGCTAAAATGTTCCCTAACTCAAGAAGAAATGGTTGACATGAATTTTATGCTTGAAGAATATTACAACAATTGGTTATTGGCATCACGAGTGTACCCTGAGATATTCTGGGAGAGCACATTCTATCCACGAGTCTTTCAAAGAATAAGTTTACAGATACTTAAATAAAAATACAACTTAAACTAAATGTTTAAATGACAACCGTCTCTTTGGAAGCATAACTGGCACCCTTGACTCGCAGGTCCTAGACACCTCTCAAAGGGACTTTGATGAAACCACGAAAAAACTGCGCAAAACCTCTCTCGCATATCCCCGGCAGTAGTTGAAAATGTGTTGCAGACCTCATTCTTGATGTAGCTCCACAAGAAGAAGTCAAGGGAAGTGAGGTCTGGTAATGTTAACGGCCACCTTACTGGGACCCCCACAAATCTGCAACCTTTATTGAGATATTCTAACAGCACGTCGTTAGAAAACCATTCGTCGTCGAGTGGCTAGGGACATTTTCAAAGAGTTCAATCAAATCGTCAAGAACTGCCGTTTAGATGTCCCTCAAAAAGTACGAAACCAGAAAGTGTTTGACCATTATGCCACCCCAAACATTCAGTGGCCATCTTGCTGGTGGTTTCCAATCTCTCATGGCGTGTGGGTTGTCATCTGCATAATAATTACAGTTGTAGCGATTGACAACATCATTTTTTGAATGATCAATCTATCAGACATACGCATAAGAAACAATTCCTCTTGATGGATTTTGTTGTAGAAGTCCTACCTGCGTTGAAAGTCTTGAGGTTGTAAATCTTGTGCAGCTGAATATTGAACGGATGGAACTTATACGTCTGAAAAGTACGATGCACAAAACGCATTAAAATGTCAATATTCCTACTTATTTCACGCACACTGGTTTGAGGATTTTCCACAGCTGCCACCAAAACTTGCAATGCATTATGTTTGGTCAAAACTGGCTTTGTTCTAATTATTCTTGTTTGTTTAAAACTCCCAGTAGTTGTAAATATATTTACTTTTTGAGGATGTGCTCTTCCAGTATTTCTCTCAGCGTACACTCGAGACGCCAATAAGCAACTTTTGTAACATTCTCCAAGAATAAAACCATGTCAACCATTTCTTCTTGAGTTGGGAGCATTTAGTAACGTTTTATTAGAAAACGAACAGAAGGTGTCTTCAGGTGAGTCTTAATTTGACTTTTTAATTATTTTCACAATTGCACATCTTTTGTTTAATCATGGCACAAGTTTTCGGAAAAAAGCCGATCTTTTTGACAAACCGGAGTTTTAACTTTATTTCTGTGAATTTTTTAGGGAATGTGTTTTTTTGTAGTACCAATGAAACATTTAAAGTTTCGGCTATTTTACGCTGTAATTATTTTAGGGAGATGCTATTTTAAATTTTTGAAAATAATGACAATTTGCGAATTCAATCAAAAATTTTCTTTTTCAATAAAATACCAGAACTAAAATACTTGAGAGTAGAACAAGCTTCGCCTGCCTCTGAATATAATATTTACCCGCTTTCGCGATTTAGTTTCGCCAAGAAAAATTTCCAAAAGTGGTCAAATTTTTCGAAAAGCGGTTATAACAGCAAAACCGCTAAAGTTCTGGGTATAACTTGTTAAATTACATAAAAAAAGAAGTACTCTTTGAGTGCTTTCTAAATCTGTACCGCTGATGATGATAGTTCAACTATTGAAACAAGTATCCGAGTAAAGTTTTTTGGTGCAGTTTTTGTTGTTTTCTGTTTGTTAAATAAACGCTGCAATTTAGTGTTCCATTCCTTTGTTCCAAATCTGCAATAAAATATGGAGTGTTTCATTTAAAAAAAACATAAGTTTGACACGCCATTGGAATACGGTACGCCACTGGTGACCAAAAATGTTTTGAGAACATGGCGACGATAATTGCGAACAATTTTGCTCCCAGATTTTTTTCGATAACTTTTATGGTAAAGGAGCTATGGTCCGATAACCTTTTTTTAATTTATTCGTAAAATATTTTGTCTATTATATACTTCATATACTACCACTTTTTTAAATAAACATTTTCTTATTTTGAAGTTGACACTTTTTACTCTTTCAGAAAGTATTTAACAAAATGATGCTACTTGATGTCAGATTTCCTTTTCATCAAATTATAAACAAAATAAAAAGACAAAACAAACTTATTAAATGTGATGGTATAATTAAGGTAACAATAACATGTAAAGGATTTCTAAAATACAATAAATTACTAAATTAAATTGGCTAAATAATTAATTAGTTTAATAAAACTTTGTAATAAATAAATTTGTTGCCTCATATTACAATATCGTAATATCACTTAATTGTGATTGTTTTCTGCAATTATTTAAAATTCATTAGTATGATCAAATAGAGAATAGGATTACTGATTACACATGCTTTTGTATGTGAACCCTGTATTATACATCCATAAAATGTAATACTTTTTCTATTCTATTTTACATCAGTTGAAAATAATAAAACGACATTTTATTCTTACGAAAATCCTGTTTTACAAATTTGATAAGTGTATAAAGCCCAAAAAATAAATTCTAGTATGATTTTTAAGTTCAAACCTGGCTATTTACATTTGCAGCGTTATTTTTTTATTTGATGCAGCCAAGAAAATAAATTAGATTTGGTATTTGTATTTGAATCCACATTTCGAGAAAAATTTGTATAGATTTTAGTGTTTGTATGTATTTCTTATATAAATTTGTTCTGAATAAAGTAGTACATTTGGCATTATACCTACTGTCTAAAAATAGCAATATTAATTTTCTAAAATATACAGGGTAATTTACGACCGACGTCCGCCTTACGGAAAACGGCATATATGCGTATACAGAGTATAGTAAGTTATGGTTATTCTTCTTAAAATGTAAGAAGTCAGGAAAATTGAATGTCTCTTGATAAAAAATAATTACCACAAATTTACTCTTAGGTGGGGACACACTAGCCTACTTCTTGACAACGACGACTCGTCCGCTCCATCATGCCCTTCTTCTGTAACGTTGCTACAGGCTTGTGCGGAGCTAACACAACTTGAAGTGAGGAAGATTGAAGCCGTTGGGTTTCTCAAACCTGCGACTTCCTAAAAGCCAAGCTGGTATGGATATACTTATTGTATTTAAAAGTTCTCAAATGCTCCAATTTAACCTGATAGAAAAACCATGTGGGCACATTTGCAGTCATATTAGTCTCGATTTTTATCTTCTTTTTGTTTTTATTCTTCTTGTCTTTGTTTTACATATCTAAAAATAATTTTATCATTAAAGAGAAATCCCCTCCAAAACACAATTACTTCTTTTCAAAATATTGTTCTTTACTCCTTAAGACTGTGACTCCCTTCCAGAAACTGCCATTGCATTGAATCACATCCCCAGATTATTTTCTTTCTGCTCTGGTACCGCATTTCTTGAACTCATCATAAGAAACGATCTACTTAGGGAAAAGTCGCATTGATATGCGACCTTCAGCTTAGACACGACAAAAAACGTAACTCATTTAATGTAGCTCTGCTCTACCGGAATCTTGCTCTCTCCTTAAGTAGCAGATCCTTCTTTCGCCTAAAAATCAATCCAAATCCAAAAAGTTAATACCACGTTTCCTCCACATTCTTCGAAATATTATCACTTTTCTTGGAGGAAATCTCCAGATCTAAAAGTCACATGGGCATATTTATCATTTTTGTCATTCTGCCTTTAACGGTTCTTTTCCTTTCTTTTTAGGACTGGTTCTCACTCATGTAGTCTTTCTAAAAACTTGAGTGTTGTTGAGAGTAATACTAGAATAGAATGGGAAACTTACTTGAAGCCGAGTTGCTAAAATAGAAGAGCTTTGAACATGGCTTGGAAGATAAGATAGTGACTGTGAGAATGACACCGGAGAAGATGGGATGGCGGGACTGGAAAATATTTTTAAATAAGTTTTACTCATTCCTGTGTCTCCTCCGCTGAATTCCAAAGTAGAATAAGTTGGGGAGATAGGTGAAATCATACTTTCTAATAGACGTTTTGAGGAAAAGCAGAAGGGTTTAAAGGGGTTGATCGTAGCGACTGCATAACTGGATTAGTTGAGCTACTTCCCTAAAGATAAGCTTCCAATGACAAATTAAGCCCTTTGGCCGTATACTACCCTGATGTACTTGGAAAAGGATGGTAAAGTCCAAGAAGAGTGCTAAGCTGTGGAGCTGGTACAACATTGACTTGTGATTTTTGGCTTTCTTCCTTTTCCCTTGACATTCAACTGCTTTGACTTTTCAATGCCTACTTTCTTAATTAAGTTGTAAAATATTTAACTTTTCATTGTGTCCACTTCTCGGGCAGATAAAGCTCTATTAAGTCTGGTCTACACATATAACCTAGCAAAGCCTAAACGCGCCATATCCAACATTACATGACACAATTAAGCTTAAAATGACTTACCTAAAATACGTTTTCCTTTCAAATTTACTGGACGGAAACCCAGTTCTAACAAACATGGTTTATAATTGTGAAGTTTTGTTTTAATTGAGGTTCCTGTCTTTAAAATTCTTTATTGTAAACACGATAACGCATTTGGAAAGATTGCGACAGAAGCGGATTATGCACAAAATGTCATGAGCTTGATTAAGCAGCATCAAAAATGACTTTGTTCATCATACACGTAAGGAACACTTTTAGGATGTAAGGGTTAACGCACTCTAGCCTTTCATGAAGGCAAGTGCAACCAGTAACCATGCATTTTTACATAGAAAAAGTGTATCCTGCCAAAATCTTAATAACGGAGGTAGCCCGCAACAATCCCTGTTCTGAAATTTATTTTAATCAAAAGTTCAAATATGTCGCTACAAATATATAAAAAACTGAAGAGGGGTATTGCGTACCATTGAATCTACAGGACTTAACAAAACCCGTTTCCTAAGCGCATATACATTTTGTTGTAATTATTTTTACCATTAGTTTTTAAAACATTACGTATTTAGAAGACACCACATTTTGTTAGTAAGTATAAGGAAATTCTAATAAAAGTAAAGCTTAATTTTTGAGTAGAATTTGAAAAATGCAATGATATAGAGTTTCATTTAAAAACACAACTATGGTATGCCATTTTGCTTTGGAGCACCCTGTATATTTGAAAAAAAAATGTAGTCTTTGTTGACTTACATAATACAAGCTACAACAAATATATGCCGTTTCTCTCGTAAAAATCCGTGCCGTTGGTCGTGTATCACTTGTATAATAATTAAAATATTTAATACACGCGATTTATGTTGTAAATAACGTAGGTCTTTTAGTGGTGTTTTTAGTTTTAGGTTTTAAAATATTCCACACTTAAGACATCTGCAATAGGGTGAAATATGTTTATGTAGGTGTATCTTATCATACGCTTCCCCCTTGTCGATATACTAAATTAGCGTTGTTAATACATTGATGCAAATCTGGCTTTCTATAGGCCTGCAACTTATGACCAATTCCATCAAATTCGGTTGAACTTTATTCCAATGCTAGATATAGTATAACCAGTCAATTAAACATAGATATGATTGTATTTAACCTACAATTCAATTTAAATCAAACTTGACCACTAGTTTACTTTTTATCTCAAGGAGCAGAAGCGGGCACTTTTTACTAAATCTGTTTTATTTTTTGATATGCCTTTATTCAAAACCAATCCTTATTTAACAGAACTGCAAATACTTATTACTTACTGATTGTTTGTTTGTATACGTTAAGTGAGTCACTTGTGCATCTTAATTTCTACGTCTATAACTCGTTCCTAAAACAGTAAATTTTATAAGTAAATAGTTTTGCCACTATAGTGCAGTAAATAAAAATACATTTTTGACAAAAATAATAGTAGAATACCACCTACGACTGAAATGTGTAAATAGTAAAAGTACCGAGGATGTATTGATATCTGGTTAGCCTAGACCCGCTCTGCATAAACAAAATATTGCGTTACCATAGCAACGAACAATAACTTATTAGAAGGTCAGTGTAAAGTTTGACGTCAAAAAAGTAAACCAAAGTTACGCAATAAATTTAATGAAAAAAAGTTGTCCACCGAAATTGTGAAAATCGACAGAATTGGAGTTTCGAGTCATCATCAAGTGGCCTGTATTAAAAGGGTTAAGAGGTAAGCAGGTTTACGAAGATATGCTTACTACTCTTGGTGATCAATGTCCTTCGTATGCGACCGTCAAAAATTGGAATGCAAGCTTCAAAAGAGGTAAATTTTCCATTGAAGATGATGACCGATCGGGAAGGCCAGTTTCTGTGCCAGTCCCCGAAAATGTTCAGTCCATGACATGATTTTCTCAGATCGTCGAATTGGGCTAAAACGGACATCTAGAAGCACTGAATATTACATACAAACGCGTTCATCATATGGTCCACGCCAATTCCCGACATGAGAAAAATTAAGCGCAAAATGGATCCCTCAAATGCTTGAATGTTGACCAAAAGCGTGCAAGGGTAGAAGCATCGCATTTGATCTGTGCTTGATTTGAAAAACAATGTAGACCTAAACCAAATGTTACTATGGAAGAGACTTGAGTTCTCCAAGACCTAAGAAGCCGGGGGGGAGGGGGACGGAGGAAATAGGGGCCAGGCCCGGGAAGGTCTGAATCCAAGGGGGCGGGGGGACGAGACAAGGAGAGACCCGGAAAAAAGGGGTCCAGGGAGCCAGTTTGCTACGGTTAATTGAAGAAAAGTAAGTTTTGCCGGCAGCCGAAGAGTAGGGCGTGGGTGAGAAAAAGGATCCACCGCTTCTTCAGAACTGTCTTGAATTAATCCGAGGGCGCCATAGTCCTAATGCGTGGATACAAACCTGCTTCCGAACTAAAGAAACAGACGCAACAATCAACCGTAACAAATTAAAGGAGCAATAAATACAATAAAAGAGAGAGAGAGACACAAGTAACCTACAAAACGTTATATTTAATAACACACCATAAAAAAAAGGAACAGGGCACAATTTAAATATATCCCCTTACAACTTAAGTTAATTCTACGAAGCGTATTCGTTCGTACCCATATATATATTCGTACACAAAAGAAGGAAACAATATATAATTAATAGCAAGTTATTAATTTATGTGGTACGCCACTGGCGTTATTTAATCTAACAAGATGGCGACGTGACCCCACCCGTACAATACGAAGGTGTATTTAGTGTTCGCAGTTGCAATATTTAGCGTTAAAAAAGTATCGGAGATTTAGGTGTTTCCCCAAAAAGAGCGCTCTTCCGTGGTATTACACTTCTACTCTAAAAAATCCCCAAGCAATGGTGGGTAAATGAAGCAAGTTCGCGCCTTTACGGTACACATTCGTTTACAGATTGGGCAAGTATATGCGCCACAACAAGTTAATTAATTATATTGTAGTGAATTAACAGAAAAAAATTATAAATACGTGAACAAATACGTTTCGAGTTCCAAAGATTTAACTGCACTTAAGGTGCCAAGACAAGTTGTACTTATTTAGGTGTTACGCTTGAGACGTTTTCGGTAGCAGTGTGACGTCCCGGAGATGGTTTGTTTTCAGCGTAGAAGTATAACTAGAAAGATCTGACCTTATGTTGTAGATAGAGGTTTACGATGTTGACACACAGGAGGAGATACAGATATGTGGTGTCGGTGCCAGCTGCGGCGACCCCTAATTTCGGTAGGATGTCCCGTACTTCAGCAATCTTAACAGCGAACCCCAAGTATGCGACACACGCAGCGACAAGACAATAACAGGTAGAAAGAGATCCCACGATGAATTTAATCAGCCAGGTAATTGGTTTTGTTTAGGCCAAAAGAACCTTTAAAGCCGAGTAATTTTAATCCCGGAGTAACTCGCCTTATCTGAAAATTATGCACGGTGTAACGTTGAGGAAGCCATGAAGAATATTTGTCGTACCTGAATGCAATCGAGCGACCATTAGAAGAAATTAGTACACGCATCCGTCCTAAGATAAACTTCAGAAAATCGAGTAATCAATCCTTTCCCCAGCTAAAAATATACCGCTATACATTGAAAGTTTGCAGGGTCCTATACATACCACTAGAAAATTTGACGGAATTACGATTAAGCACTCAGATGAAGGCAAATTTGAATTTCACGTAACACGACGTGATGGTAGTTGTTACAAGGCGGAAATTGAAGATCAGCCGAAAATGTATTGGCCAATTAGGACAACGCGGAAGTTGAATTCTGGGAATTAAATCCCCCAAAATTTTCGTTAAGGAGCGAACACGGAGAAATGTCGCGTTTACACCTCGACTCCGTGCATTGTGTGTTGCCTAACTCACAGTGACCGTTACAAATTCCCCACACAAAACTTCAAGCCCGCGCAGAAGGATAAACATAATCCGCTGCACCATACATAATCCAGAAAATTAACATCCGTAGGTGTTCAGCAAAAAAAAAAAAGGAATCTCCAACATGAGCGACATATAACCAAAGATACCCACCCCACACATATAAAAACCTAATGAAACCCAACCCCTAAGAGATAGACGGTTTGTTGAACTAAGAGTAGCTGATCTGATGAAATCTGTTCAAAACTCGCATGAAGCGTTTGGTGTATCCAGCAACAAAGTCAAGCAACGACCAAGAAAAAGAAAAGGATAACACCAAGAGATTGAACGCCCACAAAAACTCGCAATTAGCGATTTCCGAGAAGCAAGGTAAAGAAAACGTGGGTCATCCAACAGTATCTCAACCAACCTTACTAAACCCAGTCAACAGAAAATATTATTATAGTAAAGTTTGAAGTTTGGACAAGCGTCCAGGACAGAGCCCTAAAAACCAATGAAACCCCAACCCAAATTAAAACAATACCACCCTGAATTACCCCAAAATAAGGTACCCTAGGAAAGGTTTAAGGTAAGATAGGAATAAGGATAAGGCTGAAACCCAAATACCAAGAGGTTAGGATAAACCCTAGGAAATTATTAAGATCGGGCATTTCCCTAGCGGCGTGCATGTCGAATGGGTGGCACCAGGCATCACTCCCACCAAGACCCTCGCGAAGGATGGAAACTCGCGTCATTGGGCCCCCAGTGAAAATCCACCCCTCGCCATTCACGACCCTTAGTACTGAGCCTTCCCAAAATAAAGTCCTCCCACCCAGGAAAGGATTTAGTCTTGGGCCGATACTCCCGACACCACAAGACTAATGGATATGCAGTTAAAGAGTGCGACTCTGAAAACCGAGGATAAACCCCCCAACCCTATAGCATAATGGAAGAATGAAAGGAAGGATCCCAAAATTTTGCCCAAAAATTTCCAAAAGTAAAAGACTGGAACAAGTCAACAGTTTGAGGTTCTGCAGTGGCTACGGCCAGTGATCCATTGACGGAGGTTAAGGGCGAACGGTTTACCCCTGCCCCAAGCGGTACTCTCTACGCAAGAAAGAAAGAAGGAACAGATGATAGCAAAGACAAGGAAAAGGGAAATACTCTATCCCTCCTCGAGAGGACAGAGAGCAACAAAAACGACGTTCACACAAGACAAGACACATTCAGGTGTCTGAATTCGGCTTTGAAAAGGATTGCCAAACTGGCGAAGACGTACACCAACGAGCCATATAGGAGAGGGCGTTCAATCCGTCACGGGATCGGGAAATCACGGTACTCCCACAACTACGTGAACTCATGAAACTAAGTCTCGAAGCTCGAAATCCAATTCAAGGTCAAATTTTGGTATTATTTACCTGAGAAGGTCCAATCCCTACGTGCCCAACCAACCTACCCATATCACATGGAATTCTAACGAATGTGAACCATTATGGTTCCAGAAAAAAAAAATTAAATATAACTATGAGCTAACTCAATTAGAACTGAGTCAGTATATCATTAAGCTCGCCGAAGCGGTTTGGTATCTCCCAGAAAAAGAAAAAGAAAACCCAACAATCTTGATGCATTGTCAACAAGAGCAGGAGCACGCTCAACTTGAACTCAAGTCAACAGGCATCCCCAAAAAAAATAAAGCTTCTCAAACCAAAAACAAAAGAACCTGTATCTACGTATATACAGTTCTCGCAGAAAGAAAATAAAGATATACGGGAGAGCACCAAATAAATCAGAGATTTCGATGTAAATCGATCATAATGTCGTGTAGCTAATAGAGCCAGAAACCATCGATAATCTCATTAATAACCAACCTACAGTAAGGCAGAAATAAAAGAAATTTATTCAGCAACAATATAAGAGAAAATACGAACTTCTCCTTACTAGAAAGAAGATAGTCCGAGCAAATTCGTTAGAAACCCGTGGAAAAAAAATAATACAGATATGATAAAATCAGCAAAAGTAAATAGTCAAGTAAAATAAGTCGTGTCCAAGTAGAAATCCAGTCATGAACCGTGTCTTCTAGCTGGCAGTACAAGCAAGTTTACGACGCTTTTTCCGTCTAGGATAAAGTAAAGAGTGATCTAAACAATTAGGCTCCAGCACAGCAAGTTCAGCATTAGCCTCTTCCGAATTCGAGAGAGGTTCTGGCTTAAGGTCTTTCACGTGCCACGTACCTAGTGACTTTCCTAAAGAATCAGCTAGTTCATACGTCCAGGGAGACACGACAGTTTTCACCGTGAACGGGCCTAAGAATTTAGGTGCGAGTTTCGCATTGAAATGCTTCGAAGCGTCGGATAGTTGGAAGTTACGACGCCACACCAGATCACCCACGTTATACTTGACATGTCGGCGGCGTAAGTTATACCTATTTCGGGTAGTTTCATAGGCTTTCCGAAGGCGTTGAAGTATATATTCCTGGATAGCCGCGTAACGTCGAGTAGACACATTATGATCAGGTTCTGAGTCAGTTGGTTCAAGACGTGATTTATTGAAGAGATTGCCAGAGATGACATGTTCACGACCAAATAGAGCAAAGTACGGGGTACATCCAGTCACTTCGTGTTTCGCCGAACGAACTGCACATCCAATGTGAGGGAGCTTCACATCCCATTTCCGCTGGTTGTCCTTAACATAAGACGCTATCATGGTCTTAAGAACGCGATTTATCCGTTCAGCCGGATTTGCTTGCGGATGGTATTTGGCAGTATATAGGATGGTGCAATGATAGTTCTCACACATTTGAGTGAATTCACGACTGCGGAACTGTACTCCGTTGTCAGAAATAAGGTACTGCGGCACTCCAAATAGTAAAAACACCTGTTCTTCCAGGATTTTAGTAACCGCAGCAGCAGTAGCAACACGCATAGCAAAGAAAAGGGCAAATTTAGAGAAACAATCGGCAACCACAAACACGTAACAATTGCCTTTAGAAGAACGAGGAAGCGGCCCAACAATATCGCAACATAAAGTTTGCCACGGTCCCGTAGGACGAGCACGAGGAGCAAACATTCCAGGAGGAGCTGCTTGAGATACCTTATTGGAAGAGCAAGTAGAACAACGGCGGATATAGCGAGCCACGTCTGCACGTAATCGAGGCCAGTAATAATGTTGCAGAATTCTTGCGGTTGTCTTAGTTACTCCACCATGGCCAACAACTGGAGGATCATGGTTCTCCTGAATGATGCGTCTCCTTTGTTCAGCCGGAACGACTAACTTCCATTCATCATTCGGATCCACCATAGAAGTGGTAAAAGAACTAGTCACTCTGCGATATAAGATGTTATTATCGACAGACCAATGAGGCAACTTGTGAGGTGTTGTGAGTACACGATTCAGTAAGTTATTATACCATTTATTTGTAGTAGGTAAGTCAAGACCAAGAGAAGAAGGAACAGCTAAGGAATCAAGATGAGGAGAGGTGGTTTCAGCTTCATCACCAACAGCAGGAACAGCACGAGATAACGCATCTGGCACAACGTGGTCTTTGCCTTTCCTATGTCTGATGGTGAAGTCATACTCTTGGAGTTGTAAGGACCAACGAGCAAGACGACCAGACGGACTCTGCAAACGGTTAAGCCATACCAGCGAGTGATGGTCAGTAATGATGGTGAAGTGAGAGCCCTCAATATACGGTCTGAACTTAAGAATGGCGAATAAGACTGCAATACATTCTTTTTCCGTAGTACTATAGCGCCTCTCCGCTTTAGTTAAGGAGCGACTGATGTAACTGATAACCTTTTTCCCCTCAGGCGATTCCTGACTAAGGACAGCACCCACGCCAAAGTCCGAAGCGTCAGTTTGAACAACAAATGGCAGAGAAAAATTAGGACAAGTCAGGATAGGAGCAGAAACTAAGTGTTCTTTAAGAGAAACGAAAGCAGATTGACATTCCGGTGTCCACACAAACAAAGCATTTTTCCGAGTAAGAGCAGATAAAGGAGAAGTAAGAGAAGCGAAGTTCGGTATGAAACGGCGATACCAGCTAGCCATGCCAATCACGCGTCGCACTTCGGTGACCGTGGTCGGTATAGGAATGTTAAGTATGGCAGTCACCTTTTCTGGATCCACCAGCAACCCATTTTTATTCACAACGTAGCCCAAGTATTTCAACTCCGAACGACAGAAATGGCATTTTTCCTGATTTAATGTCAAACCGGCAGCAAATAATCGTTTCAGAACTTTTTCCAGTACTCGAAGATGTTCGTCGAAAGTTGGTGTCGCGATAACAATATCGTCCAGGTAGGCGAAGCAAAACGGTTCCAGCTCTGCACCGATAATTTGGTCGATCAGCCGCTGAAAGGTTGCAGGAGAATTATGCAGACCGAACGGCATTCTAGTAAATTGGAACAATCCACGATGAGGAACAGTAAAGGCAGTAAGCGGTTTGGATTCAGGAGTTAAAGGAATTTGCCAATAAGCAGAACGAATGTCCAAACTCGAGAGAAATCTAGCATCCCGTAAGCGATCCAAGATAGAAGTGATATACGGCAGAGGATAAGCGTTGCGTTCCGTGACCTGATTTAGCTTCCGATAGTCAATGCAAAACCGATAGGAGTTGTCTTTCTTCCTAACCAAGACCACAGGACTGGACCATGGACTGGTGGATGGCTCTACTACACCTAACTGTAGCATCTTGTCCAGTTCTTCATTGACAATCCGAGATAGTACTGGTGATAGAGGATAGTACCGTTGTTTAATTGGCTCAGCCTTGGTATGGATACTGTGTTGAACGAGCTGGGTACACCCTAGACCAGATGGCTGTAAAGAAAAGCTGGCAGAGATAGCAGCCTCTAGCGAAGACTGTTGCGACCTTGATAAGTCGTCTTTGATGTTCAGCGCACTCGAATGAACCGCATGTCCAACCGCATCAGTACCAAAGGACCAATGACCCTTGCTGAAATCTGGTACGAAGGCCATCGCCTTCCAAAAGTCGATCCCCAATATCAACCCTTGAGAAATCTCAGGAACCACTAAGGTTTCTATTACCTTGGTTTTTCCCTCTAAAGTATACGGAAGAGAAACAACACCCAAAATGGCACATTGTCCACCATTAGCCACGTTACAAAAAGTCGAAGTAGATTTTTTAAGGACACCTTAAGGGACTGAAGCAAATGCCAACCGATACTTCCTAGTATCGTCCTAGAAGATCCTGTATCCAGTAAGGCTTTAAAAGGTATGCCCAGCACTGATACGTTAAGAAAAGGTCGTTCATCACCACGAACGCTAGCAAAAATAAAGTTAAGTAACAATTGTTGAGAGTGGTCTAGATCAGTAAAAGAAGAATCCGAGGTTGAGAGAGAAGTAGAACCTACGACTCGGTCCGAGGGTTCTGACGTGCGTTTCCCTGCGGCGAACATTGGGAGCACTTAGGCTTGGTAACACCTGCCTTTCCACAGCCAAAACAATGAAGGTTCTGTGGGTTTGGACAACGAGGAGAAACATGTCCCGTATTCCCGCAATTCCAGCAACGTACAGGTCCCCTGTAAGAGTTGAGAGGCCTAGAAGGAATAGTCGAAGAGACCGAAGAACAAGAAGAAGTATTCAAAGAAGAAGTTTCTGGAGCGACGTAAGCTAGGTTAGGTTCCAGCAAAGAAGTCACGCGTCTAGTAGGTGGTGGTTTGAAAGATTGGGTTAAGAATTGACTATGCTCAATCTTTTTCCCAAGCGACAATAGATGCGAGATGGTTGAGACATCATGAAGAGCCAAGGCCGTTTGGAAATATGGCGTTAGATTGCGCCTGATTATTCGGATCTGTTGTGGTTCCGATAATGGTTCACTCAACCGTGAGAAAAGGCTTTGCATAGTAGCCAAGTATATCCCAAACCCCTCATGAGCACCCATGGTTCGTGCCTTAATTTCGTCCAGCAATCGATCGTTGTAATCCACCGGAAGAAACTCCGATTGTAGTAAACGCACCACATCCTTCCACGAAGACAGCGATTGTCGATGAGCCCTGAAGAGAAGAAGAGCTTTTCCAGTTAAGAGTTCTGGAGCACCATGAAACAATTGCGTCAGAGAAATTCCCCTAGCCGTGCTTAATTCCTCCAAGCGAGTAAGAAATTCAGAAAGAGATGTTTTACCATCCCCAGAAAAAGTTAAGTTTAGTTTCGCTGTAGCAACAGATTTAGAAAAGTAGGAAGCACTACAAGAGGCAACAGGTGTTGGTTCTGGTTCGACATCAGACTCCGATGATAGTTGGTCAGGTTCACCTTCGTCCTCAGTAACCGTTAATTTAGGACTAGAAGTAACAGCTTGACTGAACCCAAAAGTAGTATGCCGATGCTTCTTGATCATAGAATCAATAGTGTTATGAAGATCGGTAAGAGAAAGTAGAAGAGAATTCCTATTGGCAGCTTGTTCTGTCGAGGTGGCAACCATCAGCTTGCACCTGCGAATAGTATGAGTCCAAAGAGTAGAAAAACGAAGAAATTCCGAAGTTGTGCTGTCACCAGTGAAATTATCAACGAACGTACGAAGCTCCCCTAAAGAGACATTTACCGCAGTTACATCGGTTTCATACTCGATGCTGTATTTAATTTCGGATAAAGATTTTTCCGCTTCCAGCTGAAGAGCACTACGGACCAGTTTCCGAAGACCCTCCACCGAAACGTCAGCACTAAGTCCCCTAGAAGCTAACTCGTATCGCAGTTCGTGTTGTTTAAGGCGATTGACCTCGAATTTCCACACTTTCGGCATTTTAAATAAAATCTCCTAGCTTCCAATACAAAAAAAAGAATAAACTCGAACCCACAACAACAAGTAAGAAAGAGAAAACAGTATTAAAATACTAACCCTAGAATAATAAAACAATTTTAAGTAAATGTCCTATTACTGATCAAACTGATAGTAATAAGGAAAGCAAGCAATAGCACTAAGTACTAGAGAGAGAGAGAAAATAAAAATTTCCAAAGAGAATCGAACGACAAGTAAAGAAAAATACTCGAGCAACCTTGACTGATAATCCGATTTCACAAAAAGAAAGAAACGAGAAGAAAATCGAGCCCCGAAGTTGGGATGCCAATTTCTTGCTACGGTTAATTGAAGAAAAGTAAGTTTTGCCGGCAGCCGAAGAGTAGGGCGTGGGTGAGAAAAAGGATCCACCGCTTCTTCAGAACTGTCTTGAATTAATCCGAGGGCGCCATAGTCCTAATGCGTGGATACAAACCTGCTTCCGAACTAAAGAAACAGACGCAACAATCAACCGTAACAAATTAAAGGAGCAATAAATACAATAAAGAGAGAGAGAGACACAAGTAACCTACAAAACGTTATATTTAATAACACACCATAAAAAAAAAGGAACAGGGCACAATTTAAATATATCCCCTTACAACTTAAGTTAATTCTACGAAGCGTATTCGTTCGTACCCATATATATATTCGTACACAAAAGAAGGAAAAAATATATAATTAATAGCAAGTTATTAATTTATGTGGTACGCCACTGGCGTTATTTAATCTAACAAGATGGCGACGTGACCACACCCGTACAATACGAAGGTGTATTTAGTGTTCGCAGTTGCAATATTTAGCGTAAAAAAAGTATCGGAGATTTAGGTGTTTCCCCAAAAGAGCGCTCTTCCGTGGTATTACACTTCTACTCTAAAAATCCCCAAGCAATGGTGGGTAAATGAAGCAAGTTCGCGCCTTTACGGTACACATTCGTTTACAGATTGGGCAAGTATATGCGCCACAACAAGTTAATTAATTATATTGTAGTGAATTAACAGAAAAAAATTATAAATACGTGAACAAATACGTTTCGAGTTCCAAAGATTTAACTGCACTTAAGGTGCCAAGACAAGTTGTACTTATTTAGGTGTTACGCTTGAGACGTTTTCGGTAGCAGTGTGACGTCCCGGAGATGGTTTGTTTTCAGCGTAGAAGTATAACTAGAAAGATCTGACCTTATGTTGTAGATAGAGGTTTACGATGTTGACACACAGGAGGAGATACAGATATGTGGTGTCGGTGCCAGCTGCGGCGACCCCTAATTTCGGTAGGATGTCCCGTACTTCAGCAATCTTAACAGCGAACCCCAAGTATGCGACACACGCAGCGACAAGACAATAACAGGTAGAAAGAGATCCCACGATGAATTTAATCAGCCAGGTAATTGGTTTTGTTTAGGCCAAAAGAACCTTTAAAGCCGAGTAATTTTAATCCCGGAGTAACTCGCCTTATCTGAAAATTATGCACGGTGTAACGTTGAGGAAGCCATGAAGAATATTTGTCGTACCTGAATGCAATCGAGCGACCATTAGAAGAAATTAGTACACGCATCCGTCCTAAGATAAACTTCAGAAAATCGAGTAATCAATCCTTTCCCCAGCTAAAAATATACCGCTATACATTGAAAGTTTGCAGGGTCCTATACATACCACTAGAAAATTTGACGGAATTACGATTAAGCACTCAGATGAAGGCAAATTTGAATTTCACGTAACACGACGTGATGGTAGTTGTTACAAGGCGGAAATTGAAGATCAGCCGAAAATGTATTGGCCAATTAGGACAACGCGGAAGTTGAATTCTGGGAATTAAATCCCCAAAAATTTTCGTTAAGGAGCGAATACGGAGAAATGTCGCGTTTACACCTCGACTCCGTGCATTGTGTGTTGCCTAACTCACAGTGACCGTTACAAATTCTAAGAACATCCCTTATTTACTTTTTTTAATTTTTTTTAAAAATTTAAATTATATTTTAAAAAAATAATAAATTTATTTTTTAAAAAAAAAAATTTTTAAATTTTATTTTTAATAAATATATAAATATTTAATAAATATTTTAAATAATTTTTTTTATTTATTAATTTTTATTTAATATTATTTAATATTTTTAATTAATTTTTTTTTAAAAAAATTTTTTTTAATTTTTTTTATAAATAATAAATAAAAATAAATAAATAAATTTATATTATAAATTTTTTTTTAATATTTTAAAATTAAAATAAAATATTTTTTTTTTTTAAAATTTAAAATTTTTAAAAATTTTAATTTAAAATTTTTATTTTAATAAAAAAATTGTAACTGTATACTGATTTTTTCGGTAAATGATGATTAATACGCAGAAAATGAATGTAAAGATGACTGAAATTGACCGAATGCAATAAAACGAAAAAGTAGTGGGAGTACCCGTCCGCAGTGCGCTATATAAATCGCAATCCCTCAAACGGCGCTAGCGGGCGGGTATCCTTACTACTCCGCCGCTTCCTACACACGTTCATATTCAGTCATCTTTGCATGCATTTTTTGCGTGTTAAATATTATTTACATCAAAAAATGAGAACATACGTCTTGTTCCTTTCTATTTCAATTTCATAATTTTTTTTATTTTTGACAATCGAACTACCACGCGAGCATTCAGCCTCGATTGAATATATTGCTTTAAAAAATTTAAATCGTAATTCTGCATAAACTAATTGCACTACAATTGCAGGGTATTATACACACTAAGTACGTAGAATTACATTTTATTTTCTGAATTATTTATTCTACATCTCAAAAAATAACGGATCTACAAATTTAAAAAAAAAAACAATTATTTTACTTTTTCCGATTTTTCTCGGTAAGTTATTACCTGATCGAGTCGAATTGATGCTCATTTTATTCGTATTTTTATCTTCTATAACTTTTTACACCATTAACATTGGTTTATTACTTTTCACTCAGGAAAAAAAAACTTGGGAAAAAACATATTTCTTTGCATATAAATGTTAATTAACAATATAATGACAATTAATTTTCCGTATAAAACATAAATATGAGGTATTTTATACTATATACAATTACATGACGCAGGCGGTATCCTACTATTATTTTTGTTAAAATTTACTTATTAGTTGCTCTATTGACTGTGGTACAAGGCTTACCTAAGTATCTATTTCATAAAATGTAATTTTCGTTGCTACGGTAACTTTTTTTGTTACAAAGATATACAGCAATACTAATACAACACGAAACACATCACATTCACGTGTACTATTTCCATTGAATTGAGTACAAAATTTAATGTAATACTGTCTATACGGTTAAAAAAATCGATCAAATATTGTTCATACGGTTTAAACTTCTGCTTAGTGTTTATCATTTTAGTTATTGTGCAAGAAAAAAATAAACAAAAAGTTCCAAAATGATTTTAATACAATTCGTAGTTTGGTGCAGTAAATAAACTTCATAAAAGTTATATTTGACAAACGTGTGCGGACTTTTGATTTTGTTACGGTAGTTAACCCTTACCTAAAACCATCGTTTCAGAAAAGTATGTGTTAGATGCAAAAGCTCAATCTAAACTTTTACATTTTTTATAGATATTTCCTTTAAATCCCCAACGGTTACATATAAATTGAAACTTACTTTTATAAACTGATTTTTATAAACTTGAAAATGAGTATGTAGTAGAAGTATATAAAAACAATGGTAGTAGTTACTTAAGTATGAACTAAAAATGTCGTGAGTAATAATGGATTCATTATACAAAGAATCATTATTAATTGGAAAACTACACGTATTTAATTTAAAAGTGATACAAAGTACAAGAGAAACGTAGAAAGTGAACAATTTATTGAAAAACCCATCACCATTGATTATAAAATTCGTAAAGATACGCAAGCCTTAATATTTTTTCGTAACTACATCTCCTACCAGCAACGAATGCCCCTTTCAAACTGTTCATTGGTAAAGTACTGCTGCGAACTGTTTAATATTGTAACATTGATTCTGTTACTGCTTAGCATACATGCAACATCGGTCCCTACCTACGAGAATGATTCAGAATCAAACTCTGCAGTTTTCTAAGAAGTTCGTTCGTTCGCAACATAAATAACTTGCACGTGCACTATAAAAAATGTGCACTCTTGTAATTTAGCTTGTTACGAATTTATCCTAGTGTATCATAATAGTTGGATTTGCGAATTGTTTTTAAATTTTGTTTCAAACTTCAATAAAACCATTTTTCGAAAATAGGAGTTAAGGTCAATTGGTTAAATACACTTATTAAATAATTTAAATTGTCAAAAAAATCGCTAATTTTTGAATTTAAACAAATTTTCCTAAAACCAAATTTACTTGGATTAAACTTAAACTAAATCAAGATAAAATTTTTAATTTCCGGTGTTTCTTTCTAAGATTAGCGGAATTAAACGCATTAATTCCAGTTTTTCCGATTCGCTTTAAGAGTAGCGTATATTTTTAATTTAATTAACAAATTGATAGTAAATGTCTTATGTTCAATACAAACTTGAGAAAATTGTTTACTTTCTGATGTTAAACATGTAAAAAAGTTTTTAACGATACCTTTTGTACATTTATGAATAGCGAATGACGAATTAAATACTTTTGATAAGTGAGATACAAACTAAATATGCTCGGCTTCATAATCTTTACACATTAAATAAAGTTCATTTTCAGAAAATAAATCTTCCCCTCACTTAAACACTTGGAAAAGATGCCTCTGCTGAGTTTTTTTTTTGAATCGAGAAGGACGTCCTCGCTTGTAATTTGCTTAGTTGCGCAAGTTGATTCTAAGAAGAAATAAAAATAACATAAATTTACTGATAAAAGATATGCTGAGTCAATTATATTTAATTTTTGAATATTTTTCAAAATTAATTACACACAAAACTTTAGTTTAGCTTCTAATGACAAGTTTTTTATGTTCAATAACAAATAACAAAAAGTTGTTAAATGACTTTTCAATTTTCTTTCGAATCGCTACACAGGGTGATCTGCGTAGAGCATGCATTAAAAGTTTTTTAATTTTCAGATAAATCAGAAACTTGAAAAAACTTCACTCGGTTTTTTAAATTATTGATTTCGATGGATTTTAAAAATAAAGTTAAATGTGGTAGTACTTTATAAGACAAGTTAAATTAAATTTAAAAAAAATTTTAAAATTTGATTATGTAAGGTCATGTTTGAGGTCAAAGGTCAAACATATATTTGTAAATATTTCATAAGTATTCCATGTACACAGTCGTGTAATATATCAATCAAAGGGGAATTAATTGCAAGCCAATTTCAAAATGCATTTAAAAACATTTTAACATTTTGGGTTCAAAAGTTATTTCACTTTCAAAATTTTTGAAAATATCGCCTTTTTTGTTTCACAACCTATACTAACGTCCAATATATCAATCAAAAGCGTGTGAAAAGTCAATTCCAAAACTATTTTCAAAACTGTTTTACTAGATTGGGTTGAAAGTTATTGCACTTTAAAAGTGTTTTTGAAGATTTCGACTTTTTCTGTTTATCAACTTGCATTGCCCAGTAACATATCAATCGAAAGCTGATTGAAAAACAAATCCAAAACTGCTTTTAAAGATGAGGTGGCATTACGGGTTCAAAAGTTATTGCAGTTTTTAAGTTTTTTTATCAAGCTTAAGATCGTGTAATGTAATGTAACTCTAGTATTTATGTGTTCTACTCAAACGTAGAATTTTTTGTTCTATGCAGTTCTGGTCTTTCTCATTTCTAGTCAACTCTAGTTTTTCTCTTTTTTAGTCAACTCTAGTCTTTCTCTTTTCAAATCAACTCTAGTCTTTTTCTTTTCTTGTCATACTGAGCACCCACTGAAAGCCCCGTTGCAAAAACACCCCAATAGGATTTACCAACCTAATTTAAGGATACGGCATTCAAGAAAATCAGATGTTTGTTATTATTTAATGAAAATAAGGTTGAAAGCGCATTAAATTATTTAAAAATAAAGATGCAAAAAAAAGAAAAAGAGTTGACTAGAAAAAGACTACAGTTGGCTAGAAAAGAAAAATACTAGAGTTGACTAAAAAAGAAAAAAACTAAATAGAAAAGAAAAAGACTAGAGCTAACTAAAAAAAGACCAGAGTTGACTAGAAAAGACAAATACTAGAGTTGACTTAAAAAAAAAACTAGATAAATAAGAAAAAAACTGGAGTTGACTAGAAAAGAAAAGGACTAGAGTTTACTAAAAAAAAAAGATTAAAGTTGACTACAAATAAGAGAGCCCAGAACTGCGTAGAACAAAAAATTCTACGTTTGATTATAGATACTAAAGTTACATTACATTACAGGATCTTATGTTTGATAAAAAACTTAAAAGTGCAATAACCCGTAGTGCCACCTCATTTTTTAGAGCAGTTTTGGAACTGTCTTTCAATCAGCTTTTGATTGGATATTACTGGGCAATGCAAGTTGATAAACAAAAAAGTCGAAATCTTCAAAAAAACTTTTAAAGTGCAATAACTATTGAACCCAATCTAGTAAAACAGTTTTGGAATTAGCTTTCCACACACTTTTGATTGATATATTGCACGTTAGTACAGATTATGAAACAAAAACGTCAATATTTTCAAAAAATTTTAAAACTAAAATAACTTTTGAACCCAAAATGTTAAAATATTTTTAAATGCATTTTTGAAATTGGGTTGCAATTCTCTTTTCATTGATATATTAACGACTGTGTACATGGAATACTTTTGAGATGTTTACGAGTATATGTTTGACCTTTGGTCTTAAACATGACCTTACCTAATCAAATTTTAAAATTTTTTCAAATTTAATTTAACTTGTCTTATAAAGTACTATAACATATAGTTATATAGATTATATAAACTCAGAATTAATGGCCAATCGACTGATGTAAAAAGAATTATAGGTTTGTATTTAAAATAAGAAATTTGATAGCAATTTTTGGCACACCCTGTATAGCCGAAGGTCTGAAACTATTTTAGGTAGAACTAAAATGATCGATTATGGCCGCGTACTAAATTTCATTTCTTTTAATGCACGCTCTTCTACGCAGATCACCCGTTATACGGGTTCATAAGCATAATGTTTATCTCATCAATTTGGAATTAAAAGAAAACCCTAACGGGTAAATAAAAATATTTGCTTACTTTCTTTCTAGAATTTTACAGGCACTGATTTTACACTTAATAATTTACGTTTATTGTTTATAATAATTTCGAAAGGTAAAAATAGTTTTTCACATATTAACTTATTTCCTAAAGTGACAATATCCATAACCGCAATACAAATTTTTCCACAATTTATTTTGGTAGTCCTTTGTAGCATTGATTATAAAATTCGTTTGTAGGTTTCACATTTTTTGTAAGAAATTAAAAAAAAAACGTATGCCCACCGGGTCTACGCTCTTCTTTTAATTATTAGTGCAACTAACGTATTCATAATTACTAATTGTCACAAAAATTACAATAACTAATTTTATAATCAATGCAGTATCTTGTAACAATGAAGTAACTTCGAACCTCAAACCACTTTCATATTCATATTCAAGATACACGCATTGAGACAGGTACGGTGGAACTGACATAAAAAATGGAGGGGGAAACCGAGAATCTCGTCGTAATTGTACGGTAGAGCCATCTATTTTTCGTCGTACTGTTGTGTCACATTTCGTCCATTTAGGTTGCGCATCTTTACGAATTTTATAATCAATGCCATCACAAATTGGCACAACTCAAAATAAAAATTTCAGTAGTAGTTATTAACACGTGGTTATGTTTACAGTTGTATACAGAGTCTTTTTTGAAATGTTGTTGATTAGAAGTGTAGTCTAGTCAAATTAGATCAAAATATAGTAAATAGAAAGGATAATTAGTATAGTATAAATTAGTGGAGACCTATATTTTGGCATGCTATAGAACATATTAAAAGTCCAGATCTCTATTTGCAGGGTTCAATCGACGATTTTGAAAATAAAGTGCTCCAATTCAGTTTTACTTATATTTCAGTAATCGTTGATTTTATCGCAATAAAGGTTATTATAAAAAATAAAATTCTTTATAAAAAAGGTTCAATACACTTTCCTATGATTTGAATGTAATTCATATACTGTCATCGTGTTCAAATCCTACTTTTGATGTCGAAAAAGAGAGTTCCAAGGAGAGAGACTTTAATGAGAATGATTTCTTCGTGATCGATACTGAAGATCGAGATGATGATTATAGCGTTGCAATCACAGGAAACGGTTCTAGTCGTGTACCACAATCTTAAATAGTAAGAGTTGCCAAATTTTTATATGTACACGTAATATCATGAATGCACGTTTGATATCTTTTGTATGTTTTTACAGATTCTACACCAAAAGTGTAATTTTCACGACAACACAAATACTTTTGTTTTAAAAATTTATCTACTGTTAATTTTTTTAATTCTTTAAACAAAAACAAAATCGATAGGTAAATATATCCTCCTATAAGTTTTATTGAAATGATTTGTTCTTCTTTGAGGAGAAGTACCAAAAACCACTAAGTCGTTTTTTCAGGCAACGTTTCGTGCAACGAATGTGCACTTCCTCAGACCTTTAAAACAAAAAAAAAACAATAAAATGGTCCGCCACTGAAAATAGTATAAAAACCACATAGACATTGAACAAACACAAAATAAATTAACAATTAAATGTAAATCAATATCTGTATACGTAGAAACGAACAAACATGAATGTGGTTTTTTGTTATAAGGCACATACGTTGCCTGAAAAAACGACTTAGTGGTTTTTTGGTGCTCCTCCTCAAAGAAGTACAAATCATTTAAAGAAAATTTGCTTCAATGAAACATTTTATACATAAAGCAATAATTTTAATTTAAATAAAACATATATTATTGACAGAAAATTATATATTCTTCGACGTATTATAAAGAAAATTATTAAAAGTGTATTAAACCATTTTTATTAGCTTCCGAGAGACATGAGAGAGGAGGAAGTGTCAAAAAAATCAGTTTGTCATAAATAATTCAAAAAGCATCAATTTTATCAAAAACAAAAACGTTAATAAAATTGAAGTTGACAAAATTCCGCACATTTCCATTTTTATTTTTGTTTCTACGACTAATAGGAGCCGAGATAGTCTGTTTTTTAAGTTTGCGGCGAAACGGACACACGTGCGCATCGCGCGTTCTTCACTTACATCTAGAGAAAGACCATTCGTATAGCAAAACGCTTAAAATAAAAGTTGTAGAAAATTTAATTAAAAACAATTTACTTTTTTAAAGATTTTCATATGATTAATAATGACAGAGATATGATTCTTAGAGAGTTTAGTTTTTATATTATTTAATAATTAAAACATGAGAGGTAACGTTTAAAATAATTTAATGTTCACAAAAATATGTATCTACCGTATTATACTTTAGAGAGAAAACGTCAATTCATAGCACTCATCAATCAAAAGTAATGATATTAATTTTTTTCATCATGTATCAGTTTCATCATGTAGTTCTAAGAAAAAAATATGGGTTATAATATGAGCTGCATCAAAATATCCTAAAGTTACAGCTTAACTAAATTTAAACGTGTCAAACTTTTTGAACAGCCCCCGTATCTGTCCAGATTTTTTTCAAATATGAAAAAAACTCCAAATGACCACTTTAAAATGCTGAACATGTCTACTAAATTTCATTTAAATAACTTTTTTTGTTTAAGAATTAAAAATGAAAAACTGGTTTTTAGGGAGCACTTCTAGGGGTCGCTAGCTCCGCTAGGGGACACATTTAGTCTATAGTTTATATGACACTTTGGTTTTTATTTTTGATGTACTTTCTACCCTTTAAGTTTTGTACAATTAATTTTGACCACCCTGTATAAAGTACTGAAAAATACTGAAAACTAATTAAAAAAAAATTTAACCGCTATTTTTTTAGCAAATTTTTAAAATAATGTTAATTTTTAGTATATTTTTAACACCTATAACGAGCAAACTATTTGTCAAACAAATTTCTGCCGGCGCTCATTTTACAGTTAAATTAATTATTTTTAAAAATTATAAAACAGTTTACTGTCGACGAGCAGTCAAAACGTAGTTATTTGCAAACAAACGTTAGAAAATAATAATTTTTTATTATTTTTTCCTCCCAGGCCTTATAAAGATTACAAAAATAATATTTCGTATATAAATGTATTCAAAATTTATTCTCTATAACTTTTATTATATGCACTAAGCACATAGAATTAGTAATTTTTGACTTACTATTAATTTTATTATGCAAAACGTACAGCGATTGTAACTTGAAAAAAGGTTCAAATTATTACATCTCTATCAATATTAATCATATGGAATTTTTAAAAAAGGAAATTGTTCGTAATGAAATAAAATAAATTATTTGAAACTTTTTGCAATACAAATGGCTTCTCTCGAGATATAATCAAAATACGCGCGATGCGGGCACGTGTTGCCGTTTCGCCGCAAACTTAAAAAATATCTATCTCGGCTCCAATTAGTTGTAGAAACAAAAATAAAAAATAAAAATGTGCAGAATTTTATCAGATACAACTTTTGAGCTATTTACGAAGAACTGATTTTTTTGACACTCCCACCCCGTCTTATTTTATGGGAGGGTACGGGTGGGGACTTTTAAACACTTCAAAAAATAACACAAAACAAGCATATTCCCAAATTTTTAAAGTTGTAACAATTATATCATGCAAATCCCATTTTACTGGGCTATATAGAGAATTTAATGAGTTTTATTTTTTAAAATAACCTTTATTGGGGTAAAATCAACGATATAAGTTAAAAAACTAAATTGTAACACTTTTTTTTTCAAAATGGCGGATTGAGTCCTACAGATAGAGGTCCGGACTTGTATTAGTATGTTCAACAGTATGCTTTTACTAATTATTTTTTTCTCCTAATTATTCCTCCTAATTTGACTGGAATAGTGTATTTGAAATCTGAAACTTAACTAAGTTCTTTGGAGATCTTTCAAATCTATTTTAAAATTACAACACTTTTGGTTTCACACACTGTATATTAATCAATTTTTTTATAATTTGTTAAATTTTGAACGAAAAATTAATGTTACACTATTTATCAAAAATTACTAGCTTTTTGACTAAAATTGGTTTTCTTCTTTCAATTTTATAATCTTTATAAGATATACGTTGACACATAACAAAAATTTACTAATGTTGTGTGTATTTGCAATAAAGATTTGAATGTCACACATGATACACATTGGGGGTCAAATTTAAAGTTTTTTCTAAAATAAAATCCAATACTTGGACTACTTTTTAAAATACGGAAAAAAGGTTTTCAAATAGCAATTTCTAATATAAAATTTCAACTGCATAAAATAATATTTTTTGTTTATTTTGACACTTGCAAAAGAATTTAATTCTCTTTACATAAAACTTTTTATATTTTATTCGGCCACATTTTCTTTGAAACATAATCATTTCAAATGCGCGTTTATATTATGCAGTTAAAGTTTGCATATGCGCTAAAATTGCATTTAGAAAACTTTTTCTAATAACTTTTTTTGATATTTTGCGAATAACACAACTTTTTTAATTTTGTGGAAAAAAATTAATTTGACAGATAATGTGATTATGAACTATTTTGTACTAGTCAAATTTTTTGTATAAAATTAAATTTAAATTTTTGACAATAATTCTAGATTGTAAGCTTCTTTGCAAAACAAACAAAAATGTTTAACAATATTTCACTATTTTTTAATTTACCTAGAAAATGGTAGTTCTCAAGGCTACTGCAGAAATGTAAACTATTGTGAATATTTGTTATGTAAAATAAAAGTTAATTAATCCAACTTACTTTTAAAGAGTCAATTTTTAGTACTCAAAAGCGGCCAAAAAGTTTTTTTCTGGCCGTTTTCAATTTTAGCCGCTCTTGGGTCCCGCCATCTATCAATATTTTCTTAACTTACATAAAGATATTGACTTTACTGTTAATGTCAAATTTTTTTGTCATAGTTTATCATACATCATTAAAAAATACATTTCCAAAACCAAAACCTTATCTAATATATAAAAATGAATGTGTGTGTGTGTTTGTTTGTTTGTACTCGGACTCCTCCTAAATAGTTAGTCCGATTGGAATGAAATTTTACAGACTTCTTCAGGTCAATCTAAAATAGGTCACGAACGTTTGATTTTCGCGATTGCCCTCGCGGTTTCCACAGAAATTGCAAAAAACCGCGAAATGTACCAGTTTTAGCCGTTTTTCGTCGCACAGTGGGTGTGCATGTTTCTGAGAAAGTCAAAATGTATGGAGCAAAGGTAGCCAAAAAATGTAACTTTACAACAAAAAAAAATTGCGATCAGACGCATTATTTCGGAAAAAGACACTCTTTTTGACCTTGATACACTATAGTATAAGAATAATTACTGTAATTTTTAGTTTTTTTCAATCATATACAAGGTGTCTCAGAACATTAATTTTAACCACTAATCCAACTCATCAAAATAAACAACTTTTTTATGAGCCATTTTTCGAAATCTCAAGTTTGTTTTCAGTTTCCCCCCTATAAATTAACGAGTCCTTTATGTACTGTTGTAATTAAAGATAGCAATAATAGAACAAAAAGATATCTTATTTGGTGCTAGGAAACGCTGCTTATTGTTGATATTTTTAATGATAACAGTACATAGATGACTCGTTAATTTATGGGGGAACAAATTAAAAACAAACTTGAAATTTCGAAAAAATCCACATAGACATTTATAGAATCAAATTGTGATATGGAAATCTGGGTCATCAGTGTTCAAAGAAATACGTAAGATTTTATCATTAGGATGAAAAAACAAAAAACAATAAACTCAACTCAACAATAACGAAAACTAAACAAAAGCACATAAGATTTTTTTCTTATCTAAGATACACTTTTATCGTTACCGAACCAAAGTTTAATTCATTTATTTTTGTATGTTGTTTGTCACTGAAGTATGTTACATACTCATTTTAAATAAATGTTGTGCTTTATGAAGTTTCAAAATTTTTAATTAATTAATTTTAAGAAATTAACTGAAGAAGCTATGGCGAAACGTCTTAATTAAAACATTAAAAAAATGTATTAGCTGTTTTGTTTTCGAATAAACTGCGTTACTAAAAAATAAAAAAGTATTATCCGGCAACATGTTTACCACTAGTCCTTCCGGAAACGATCAAGGCGATTTTCAAATCCCGGTAGTAAATCTAAGATAATGACTTTTGCATGACTATAAGTATTTATTTCAAAATTAAATAATATCATGACAATTAAGATTACGATTCGATATATAAATCGAATGTTTGCTGTTATCACGTAATCTATTCTGCTTCCCAGATTGCTAATGAATAAATATCTCAGGGCCAACTATAAACTTCTTTTTATTAAATCCACGACTCCGTTGGATGTAGTGGTTATTTATCGACTTACATAACAAAAAGGCTAGCAAAACTTGTGGTATGTCTATTCACTTGCAACAGACTTTAATTATTATTAATTAATTAGTAAGTAAGAGTCAGGCAAAACTAAAACAGTTTTATTTTCTGTATCACTATATTTTTTGATTATAGTTTAAACAAATAAAATTGCATATTTAATATAATATAATATAATTTAAATATAATTTAATTAAGACGAAAACGTTTTAGCGTGACATCGAAGAATAGGAAGTTACCATTTTCATACCTATTTTATTTTATTTTTGTCATTAATTGTATTAATTTTAAAATTTAAAACAATACTTTACGTTAACTATTTTAAATTCATTTAATTTTTTTTGGTTTTTTTAATTAATTATGACGGCTGGCGTTATAATTCATGTCGCTAAGTCATCGTGCAACAAAAGTGTCGTTGTAACACTTGTTTTCAATATACTGCAATTCAAACCAAACAAAACAATACGGTATAGTCTACTGAATGATTACTAAAATAATCGTGAATGCTTCATTATCCTAATGTTTAAGTACCGTATGATACCGATTTGAGTGAACACTTAAAATTGAGTGCAGTTATCACATAATTCAGAGTGACTAAACTAAACTTGCGGTAGATAACAAAACTAGGTCATAATTGGTGTATTAACACTGACAAAGCAATTGAGCACAATGTATTGAAACTTAGGTTCTGTTTTTAAAAATATGGAAAAATTAAATTTTTGTTTTCAAAAGTTACTAGATTTTCCATCAAGCATTTTTAGAAATTCAAAGAATTACGCCGAAGAATTATATAAATTTAATAAAAATAATATCCACAGTTATCTTTATTTGTGTGAATATGGGTGCTTTCTATAATCATTTAATAACTTTGTTTTGCTTTTGAAATTATGGAATTACTTAAATTTGTATTTCGGGTGCATAAACATTAGGTCGCTAAATAATTGTTTTGTGGAGTTCAGTGAGGCTGTCAGTGAAACTAATCTAGATTTTTTAGGAGTATGTGAAACTTGGCTCAATTCCGATTTACCAGACAAATTTATTATGCTCCAGAACTTTAACATTGAAAGAGTCGATCGTACAGGACGCGGCGGTGGCGTCGCGTGTTATGTGAAAAATACGTTTAAGTATAAACGATTTTACGAATCATCTACAAAGGACAATTTAGAACAATTATGGATAATTGTAAGTTTTTTAAAATATAAAATAGCTATAGGGTATTTTATCGTCCCCCAAAATCAATCCTGGAAGTGTGCCTGATTGAATTAACTAATGTACTAGAAAAAGCTTATTTAGAAGCATCTTCAAATGTTTTAATGGGGGATATAAATGTCAACATGCTTAAAATAGATCTCGGTGAAACAAAAAAATTTCTGTCTGTTTTGGATATGTTTAATCTGCGTCAAATAGTTAGAGAACCAACTAGAATTACACTAACTTCTGAATCTTTAATTGATGTTATATGTTTGTCAAATAATCTAAGTGAAGTCTGTACTACATGTTTAGATATGTCCATTTGTTCAGATCATAATATGGTCACATGTCAAATTAATGCTGTGGAAGAAAATAAAATAATTGACGAGGTCTCTTCTTACAGAAACTTAAAAATATAGACTTGAATAGTTTTGCACTCGATGGTACATATAATATCCCATGGAATGCAATAAATATTAAACCTAATTTAAGTAGTAAATTAAATTTATTCAATTCTTTTGTAAATGAATTATTCGACAGACACGCTCCTATAAATATTAATACTGTACAAACTTTTAAAAATATCAAACGAAGTAAACCATACATTACTTATAATATAAAACAAATGATCAAACTAAAACAACAAGCATATAAAAACTATTTAAGGGAAAAAATAACTACTCGAAGAACTTACTATATTCAATTACGGAACTATGTAAACAGAGCTATACACAAAGAAAAAAACGCATATATGAGATATATTCTACAAAAAAGTGAGAAAAATTCAAAAACTTGTGGAATCAATTAAAATCCTTTGGTGTAATAAATAACATAAATTCAAATTACAGGTTACCTTTAGACCTTCAAAAACCCGAAGAAATTAATAATCATTTTCTCACTGTTTCAAGTTTTGCAAGTGCTGATGATGAAACTTGTAGTTTTACGAAAATAACTTACTAAATAATAATATTAGTTTTAAATTAAAGAAAATAGATAATAACGACGTTATTACATCGATAAAAGCAATAAAATCAAACGCTCAGGGAACAGATAATATCTCTCTTGCTATGCTTAAAATGGTTACTCCTTATTGCATTGACAGCCTACGAAATATGTTTAATAATTCTATTGAAAAAGGTATTTTCCCAGAAGAATGGAAGACTTCCAAAGTTTTACCTTTTCCAAAAACAAAAAATCCATGTAGTTTTGATGAACTTCGACCTATCAGTATCCTACCAATATGTTCCAAGGTACTTGAAAAGATAGTAGGTAAACAATTAAAAGAATATCTTGAAAAGTACAATATTTTGCCTTTAAAACAATCTGGTTTTCGCACTCACCATGGAACACATACTGCATTAATGGACGTTACAAATTATTTAGCTCGATCTGCTGATAAATCTCTTTCTTCAATCCTAGTATTATTAGATCAAAGTAAAGCTTTTGATCTTGTCCGTCATAAACTTATTATAGCTAAATTAAGGTACACAGGTCTTGACAAAAAAGCCTTAAACTGGTTTGAAACATATTTAGTGGGAAGACAACAAAAAGTAGTAATAAACCATCATCTACAGTCAACATTAAAGTTAATAAAAACGGGAGTGCCCCAGGGCAGTGTTCTTGGGCCCATTTTATTTTTAATCTACATTTTCGACATCACTAAGTGCTTATCAAAGTGTTCGGCGCATATGTATGCTGATGATATTCAACTTTTTACTCATTCCCTATTCATGATTTACCCAATAGTATTCTGGCCATTAATAAAGATCTTGAAAATATTCAGTGCTACTCCCGTAGACACGGATTGAAATTAAACACAAAAAAAAACTGTCGCTGTTGCCATTGGGAATGAAAATCAACGAAAAATAATTTATACTCAGCATACATTAACGCTGTGTAGTCAACCTGTAAAATGGGAAAAGAGTGCACGAAACTTAGAGTTGTCATTGATTGCAAACTTTCTTTTAATGAGCATGTTCAACATATATACAAAACGTCAATGGTTAAATTGAAAAGTATATATAAATTTAAATCACAACTATCGCAAAAAATTAAGTTACAATTGGTAAAGGCATTAATATATCCACACATTGATTACTGCTCCTCGGTGTATTATTATTTTCTTACACAGCAAAACAAAAATAAGTTACAGAGACTGCAAAACTTATGTATACGTTTCAGTTGTAATGCGGGTTTTAGGGAACATATCACTCCATATTTGTATAATTTAAATGAGTTAAATGTTGAAAAAGGATTTTACTGTTGTATTTGAAGTTCTTGTATAATTTACTACATACAAGCTCACCTTATTATTTAAGTCAACTGTTGGTAAAAAGATCAGACGTTTACAATGTAAATGTAAGAGTTAATAATTACACAGTTCCCCAGCATGAGACTGCAAGATTTGAGGGATGTTTTTGTATACTGCTCCAATAACATTAAACAATTTTTTGAAATACTTGTATATGCCAACTAGTGCATTTGTAAATGCTGTCAGGGGAGAGCTGCTATACAAAAAACTGAACTGAATTTTTTGTGCTTATAAAATTGTAGTGGTAATGTTATGATTGTTCGTAAATAGTGCATAGTAAAATTTTTAACATTGTTGATTTGTATTGCATGTATTGGGAGTAGTGGAAGACAGCCAAAAGGCTAACTATCTCCTTTTGTATTTGTATTGAAATACTACATACAATAAATTTTTGTATGTATGTATTTGTATATAAAAGTAAATTTATTTTTAGTTTCTCTATGTGTGTAAAAAGCAATATTTAGATTACATATTTATTTACACTTTTTGAATACTGGTAAATATACACACATGTTTTTAATACAGCAATGTTTACGGTGATGTATAGAACGTTTTTACTTCATCAAAATTTTGAATTACCTTTTAGTATTTTGTTATGAGCTTGAAATGTATTTCCGTCATCTGAAGTAGATTAAAACCGTCAAATGTATTAATTTAATCCGTTACATAAATATGATCGATGTGATAAGACAGGCACAGGTACACATACGGCTGTTTGGAAAATCATCGCTAGATCAATAGTAAACGACAAATTTGATTGGATCATAATAAAATGTCAATTTTGGCTGGATGAAGACACAATATATTACAATTAAGTTTGCGATATTAGTAGGTATTTGAATCACAGTTCAATTTAATTAATTCTCAAAATTTATTGACCTAATCAAACTTTAATTAATTCGCGAGTGCAAATAAATGATACGAATTAACTTTGTTATTCAATTCAAAATTGTTTGCCAAACAATATGTTTTTCAGTAAATGAGGTTTACAATTATTTGTAATTTGGATGATAAATAAATAGGAAGCACTTAAAAAAAATAACATTTAACATTTTTTTTAAATGCTGCGTTGGAATAGTTCTACGAATGCGTTTTTTAATTAAATACTAATCCGAAAAAAAATATTGAAAACATTTTTTCTAATTTGAGGATTAAATGCAGTTCAAGTTGAAGTGACGCACCCTGTATCCAAAACATTAATTATTTTAATAAATTGATTTATAAATCTGTTTACAAAAAGATTTTAAGATAACAAAGTATTTATGTAAATGAAATGATCTTCAAAGTCTATGTTTTTTTGCTAAATATATTTCGAAACTGCCCTTTATTTTTGTCGCAGGTCGTACTATTTTTTTTCATAAAAACTAATACCTGTTCAAGAGAAATTGATAGCAATTATTCACTTACTAAAATGTAATAATACATTAAAAAATTCTGTAATGAAACCCTCAAAATTAAACCCATTTGTTTAAAAATTCTAAATAAGAATTGTAATCAAAATATAACGCTGAAACTAAAGACGAAACATAAATTTGTGTCATCCACAATAGAAGCTTACTTTTACTGCAGTAATATTTTTGCCTAATGCATCAATCGCTCTTGTTTATTTTTATTGCACATGGCATTTGTACAAAACATTTTTTTCGAGATTATAGTCCATTAATTTTAAATGTTTGTACGATCTTGATTTTTTAAATATGCCTTAAGCACAACGAATAACAAGCGATGCATTAGGATTAGACAGTGAAAAACAATTCAGATACTAAGTTTAAAGCAAAATATCTCTTATGGAATGATTATCGCGTTATTAATATGAAACATTCATCACTTTTAACAAGACAAACATGATATTGTATTTACCACTTATCTCTGACGCACACAGTTCTCCATCATTGAGTTATTGTATATTTCAAATGCTATTTTAGAAATTTATTCGCATGTTCTTTTCATTAGACATACCTACCTACATAAATATAAATTTTGGGGGCGAGTTAAAACCTTGTTAACGAATGTAATAAATTTTATATTTTTATATTGTTATCTCAACCAATTATTCCATTTTCTTTTTAACGACAAACTTTATTAAGCAAAAAAAAATAAAAAATATTAAAATTTTACTCAAATCGTTTCGGTGCACTTTAGGTAAGTAGGAAAATTATTTATCCATTTTGATAATGTTCAAATGCAATTTTTCAAATTATACTTTATAATGACCGGAGTACTTCTTTTCTTATTCAAATTTTATCATATTGATATTAATCCTTAAAAAAGAGTTCCAATTTTTGGAGCAAAAACAGGTCGTTATTTTTTGTTTTCTTTGTTAAAAATTGTATAGTTTTTGATTTTACTTTTAAAAAAATAAATTATCAGAAACTAAATGACTATGTTTTAATGAATTTTTCTTATGAGTAACAGTAAAACGAAACTGTGTCTAACTTGCTTGTTTTCAGTTAGTGTTTTCAAGTCGGTAAATTCGGTTTTACAGTCGGTCGGTCTTACAGGTCACAATTAGGTCAACACTAGATAACAACTTTTAACTTTGTTAAACCTAAAAACACATTTCTAACACAGGTTATGAATTATTATTTTGATTAAAAAAATTATAACAAATACGTGTTGCAACTTCTATTGTCGCATCATGCTATCTTAACACGTCTTAAAATTAATTTGCAATAAAGCAACTTTGTCGACAAATATGTAAACAGTTAGAGGTAATTTATTTTGTTATGAGCCGTGAAATGCACAGAAAATGAAAAGAGCTGGGTAGAGAAAGAACGAGAGGAAATTATTAATATTACGCAACCTGAAAACATTTAGTTGACCAACGCGGCAAAATTCAAATGTATGTTTAAAAAGTAATGTAGTCATCACTCTTCATTTATATATAAAATTAAATTCCATTTGAAAAAAAACTTAAACTACATTTTAATGTAAGATATTTGAGAATTTTAAATTTGGTTGTTCTTGAGTTAAATTATTTTATTTAGGACATTAGGAAACAGCCATAAATACTAAAACAGGGTGCCATATTTTAGAGTGAGTTATTCCCCTATTGAGTCATCATAAGTAATTACTTTTAATGTAAAAAAACCTATTGTTTCTATAAAAACTAGACAACATCAAAACGTTTTTAAGTTTATTCAAACTAATACATATTTATATTATAAAGCTTTCTTACACTGAATTACAACATGGTTATTAAGCAGCTTGTTTACATACCTAATCTTTATGTTATAATTACTTGATTTAAAAAAATTCTATCTTATACTCCTTATTTCATCAATCAGAAATATTTATACAGTATTAGTTACATAAACCAAAAAATGTAAAACATTTTATTGTGGTAATGGTGCACACCCTAAATTATCATCACTTTCATCTTCTGAACTAAAACCAAAGTCAGATTCATCGCTGTCTTCACCAACATGTATAATAATTTCTTCGATGTCATCCATTATGTATTCCCTTTCCAAATATTCTTGTTCTACTTTTTCAACATGTGCACAAATATTTGACCATTCTTGAGGACCCACACTTTGAAATTTTTCCTCTGCAATTTTTTTCACGTCGTCCAATTTGAATGTTGTGTTATGTGCAGCTACATAATTTTTTATTAAAGCCCATATTTTTTCTATGGGGTTCAGCTCAGGATGATACGGGGGAAGCCTAAGAACAACATGACCGTGCTTAGCCAAAAGACTGTCTAATATATATATTTTGTTTACTGGCTTATTGCTTTGAATTTTTAAATATAGTTCAGTTTTGGTATCTTTTGCATCGTAGCAAATTCCTCGTTCCGACAACCACCGTTGCATATCTACTTTTTTCCATGCAGATGTAGGATTAGCTTCCACTGCTACATTATGGTATGAAGCATTGTCAACGACTAAAACTGAATTTTTTCAATATTTGGAATTAACTTTTCTTCTAACCAACGTACATAATTTTTGTTATTCATGTCGTCATGATAATCACCTGTTTTCTGGCCTGATTTAAATATTAATAACCCATTTGGAACAAACCCTTTTTTTCCACCGGCATGAAGAATAATGAGGCGCTGTCCTTTAGAAACTGGTGACTTCAAACCTTTACTACTGCCGTCGTCCCAAGCTTTAGGAACTGTATGCAAGCTATGCAAATATGTTTCATCACTGTATATGATATTTCTCCCTTCTTGTTTGTACTTCTGTAGTTTTCGCAAAATTCAATACGTTTCTGACGAATATCCATCTTTTCCATTAAAACTTTTCGATTGTCTTGTGTTTTTTTCCATCAAAATCCTATCTTGTGTACCACTTTTCTAAACGACGCAAGTTTCCCAGAGAAGTTAATATTTTCTTCGTTTTGTACAGCTTGAAACACAGCTTTCATGGTAGGCCTCTGCTTATGAATAGTAGCATGTCTATAAATCATGGTGCTCTTCAAGTGGTTCAACCGAGGACTTTGGGTTTCTTTTTTTAACACTTTTCCTTGGAGAAGCGAATTTACTGCCTTCTGGTTTACTTTTCCCTTCTGCAATGATTCGTTTTACAGTGCTTAGAGCCACACCAGTAGCTTTCGCAACCCTTTCTTGAACACTACGTAAAGGTAGTATTGGTTCTCCACTTCTCTCTTCATTCATAAATTTAAAAACATTATATATTATTTCTCGCCCTTGACTGTGAATGTTTTTTTTGCCGGAGCTCATTTCACAATGATCTGCAAAGAGATTTATAAGTATTTTTAATATTTTTCAGAAAAATATCAACTTACTTTATAATAACAGTAATTCCAAGGTACAACTGTACAAGAATCGATAGACAATTAGGTATCGGTAACCTTTAAACAGAATAATATTATATTTAGTAAAAATTACTTTTATTTACTTACTTGAAAACTAATAATCAACAGTGAAAACTACTCCTTTACAAACAGCAACAACACATCAAGCCAGTAAAGTAATAAACAAATGATCGGTTGCAATCACAAATAAAACTAACTCTACCGGGAACCAAGTTATTCAACCGAACAGCAATCGATTACCTTAAAACAAAATTATCTTATGTTTGGTACAAATCACGTTAACTAACTCACAAAAACTAACAGCGGGTTCTTCAGAGTAATAAACACAGTACAAGAAGAGCAACCAACAAATGACCTCAAATGACCTGAAAGTAACATAACCTTTTTATTTCTGTAAGTGAAAATTAAATATAACTTACCCTTAATAGAGCAAAACTAGGCTGTGGTAGTCTTAAAAAGACTTTTAGATTATAAGAGACAGAAATAACACAAAAATAAAGCCAAATGTGCAATACACCAGTGTAAACACAAAAGTGATGTTTTTAGGTTGGTCTGCACGGAAAATTTTAAATTTTGGTTTCTGCGCAACAGTTCATAACATAATAAACGCGCTCTACATATAAGTCGATTGGTAAAAATTGTAATCTCAAGTCGCCTGCTGTTGAATTCGAAAGAGATTGTACAATAGCAAACATACATCTATAATCACTTGCCAGCTTCTTTGTCCTTTTGGTACTCGTCAGGAGTGAAAAACCTAAAACGTTTTTTAACATTTCTAAAATTATTGCACAATTTTTGTTTACATTAGAGGGACTTATTGTAACCAAAATTTTGAATTATTATTTTCTAGATTGACAAAATTTCTAGAGGAAAATTCTGAATTACATTAATTGTGGTAATTGTTCCGTTAATTTGTTCTATTAAATAACCTTATGTATCATTCTCGGTATCTTTGATAAATTGTTCACGTATTTTTCTCATCTCACTGAAGTGTAAAATAACATTTTCACAACATTTTGTTTTTGATTGATATAGACTTTTTACAGGTAGAAAGCGTAATTTGAAAATTATGATACATGGCGGATGAACTAAAATGCAAAATTTTTGAAAAATCGCAATTTGTTTTTATCAATTTAACGTGGTTTGTTGTCGAAAACTTCAAGAGGGACTCCATCAAAAGTACACAAAATAGAGCAAATAGCTAAATAGAATCTACAATATTTATATAATGTTTTAATAGTTATTTAACAAACGAGTGTATTAATAAAGCCGATTAACAATCGTGATATTGTTTTGAGATTGTTAATCGTCGTTTAATTCAAGAGTTAGTTACATAACTTTTCCGTCAACCGTACTTTGTAATTTTAATAAAATTATAATTTAATAATTTTAGAAAAGATATGCTATTGTGAAGGCATCTATAGAAAGTACCGTTTTGTGAACTCACCGGAATTTTTTAATTGTATAACATAACCCAACTTCATTGTTTCTACTTTTTGTGAGCTTTGTATTTGACAACTCTTTGCCTTTTCGTCTTTTTGGATGGCTATTATATAAATAATTTATTTGCATTTTTTACATTTTTGCAAAAGACTTTACATTTTCCCTTTTCTTTCTTCTTTCCCATATCTCCTTCATCCATTCCAAGCCTCTGCCGTCTCCCTGCAACACCTCTTCCCTCTCTTAATTCTGCGCACTCGTTCAGCAAATGTTTTACGTTTTCAAAATCCTCTCCACATAGTCTACACAACCTTTCTTTGTCTTCCATCCAATATCTATTCTCTCTCTTTGTTTTCACATCTATATCTTGCTATGAGTTTGCTTTCCTCTTTTCTCTTGCTCTTGAGGTATTTTGGTTGTTCCTACTCTATTATTTTTATATAATTCTTGTTATATTTTGAGTTTCTTATTTTCTCCCTCCTTTCTTGTTTTTGTATGTCTTTATCTCTCTGTACTATATCCTTCTCTAACACCCATCCCATCCCTTTAAATCTTTTCACTTCCTCTTCCGCGTAGCCGTTTCTTTCGTAGTACTTTTTTTATCTTCTTGCCCATATCTTACTTTCCCGTCTTTTACTTGCTTCCAACATTGTTGCAGTATTTTGCAGTGTTTTCTTTGTTCCATGCTCTCTTCATACTTTAGCGCTCTTCTTCCTGCTTCTACTCTAATTTTTCTCCTTTTACTTCTTCCATTACTATATATCCTGGTGTTTCTTTATATAGTCCCAATACCCATTTTCAGTACTTTTCTTGAATTGACTCCGCTTCTTTTTCTCCTTCCATCCCCATATTTCTGCTCCATATAATAGACCGCTTTTTGTTGAGCTTATCCCACATCAATTTTCTTTTTCTATATCTAAACCGAAAATTTTTCTCCTCTGCTCCATACTTGTCCTAGTATTTTCTTCGCTTTGTCTGTTCTTTCTCTTATGTGCGCTTCTTCATTGTTGTTATCTCGTAGTCTATATCCCAGGTAGGTAAATTCTCTTATTGTTTCTATTTCTTGTCCTTCCCATTCTCATATGTCGTTTCTTCTTTTTCCCCTTTTTGCTAAATACCATCATCTTTGTCTTTTCCGTGTTTAATTTCAGCTCCTTCTTGTTAAGATACTTTCCCAGCTGACGCATCATTTCCTTCATTCCTGTTTTTCTCTATGCTATCATTATCAAGTCCTCTGCATACGCTAAAGTCCATATCTTCACGCTCTCAATTACTACCCCCCTTGTTGTTGTTTTTTTAATATCTCCTCCATGTCTTGTATATACGCGTTGAATAATACCGGACTTAGTGGGCATCCTTGTTTTAATCCCTTCTTTGTCCAGAAGTCTCTGCTTGTTGCCCCTTGTCAAATACTCTGCATGTTGTTTCTGTGTAGATTTCCTCTATTCTTTGTATGGTCTTCTCCTGTATCTGTATCTTCCGGAGATGCGCCCATAATTTTTCCCTAATTACTGAATCGAAGGCTTCTTTTAAGTCAAAAATAATGCGTATAGCTTCCCCCCCCCCTTCTTATCCAATTCTTTATTTGTAGCATGCTTTAGAATGTATATGTTGTCTATTTTTCTTCTTTCCATTCTGAAACATCGTATCTGCTAGCGTTATACCTCGATAGTTTCTTTCATCCTGTTTGTCTCCTTTTTTATAAATAGGACATATTATTCCTGTCCTCCATCATCTTGGCAAACCTTGCCCGTTCCATATTTTATTTATTATCTTTGTTAGTCTGTTTGCCACATTCTTTCCTCCATATTTTATTTCCTCTCCCTGTATACCGTCTTCCCCCGGCGCTTTACTTTTTTCAGTTTTCTTATTGCTGCTTCTACTTTTTCTATCTTTATTTCAGTATCTTCTTCTACTGTCCTACGTTTTTTTCCTTTGCCTTTTTCTTTTCCTCTTCTCCCCCTCGAAGCTTCATATAGTGTGTCCTCCGTCTTTGTATTTCAATGGTGTTATGCACTCGTTTTCTTTTTCTATTCCTATCTAAATATACCCATGCTTCTTGTTCTGTTTTTACCTTCTTGAGTTTTTCCTCTTCCTGTTTTTTCCATTTATTTTTTTTCTATTACATGTCTCTTTGTATTTTTGCTTTTTTCATTGTATTCTTTTATTCCAATTTGGCCTTTACTCCATTGCCTTAAGCTTCTCCTTGCTTCTACCTTGTCTTTATTGCACTCTTTATCCCACTAACTGTTTCTTCTGTCCATTTCTTTCCTCTTTTTTCATACCATTTTTTTGCGTTGCTTTTTCCATTTTTCTATCATCTCGTTCACACTCTCTTCTACTTTTCCTCCTTCCATGTCTCCTCTTCCAACCTCTGCTGGTATGCTTTTATACTTTCTTCTGTCCATATCTTTTTGCTTGGTATTCTTGTTTGCTTTCATGATTTCTTCTACTTCCGATTACCGTGACTTCCAGTGGCTGGTGGTCGGAGTCTATCATCTCTCCTATTTTAAACTCTTCTATTTCATCCCATGCCTGATTCGTTATAACATAATCTATCACTGATTCGCTCCAATGTATCTGTATTCTCCTTTATCCCCTTCTTCATCTATTCCATTCAATACCTTCCACCCCCTCTCTTCACCAATCTAATAGTTGTCTCCCTTCTGCATTCGTAATTTTGTCTTTTGACTTTTTTCTCTTTTCCTTCCATCTTCCCATCTTCCCCCATTTCTCCTATCCTTGCGTTGTAGTCTCCGCCGAGTATCACTAGGTCGCCCTCTGCTTGCCCTAGTGTTGCATCTATCTTTTCATTTCTTCTTCTTATGTCTTTATTGTACACTGTCACTATGTGTATTAGTTTGTTTCTCCATCCTACCATTCTCCTCGTTCCATACCAGTCTGAGTTTTGCTCCTCCATTTCTTCCTTTTCTTTCCATTCTGTTCGTACTCCAGTCAGTATCCCTCCTTTCGCCCTTCCATTCTTGTTGCTTCTTTGTGCATGTTGCGCTTTCCATTTGTATTCTTGTAGTAGCTTATCTTTCCAATTTTTCCATTCTTTTTCTTCTACCCATGTTTCCTGGATCCCTACTACATCGAATTCTTTCACATAATTCAAAACTGTTCATCTTTGTTTTTTAAACCAGCCACATTCCAAAACATAATCTTTAATTCCTTAGTTTTTTCTTCCTCTGTTTCCCTCCTTTTTCCTTTTCATTTGCCATTGTAGTTGCCCATTTCGTCTTTTTTTTCCTGTACTTCCTATTTTCGTATGGGTTATCCCCTTTTTCTTCATCCATTTTAATCGCCATTGGCGTCATTCTTGGTCCGTCCTTTTTATCTACCCTTAATAATTTTTTGAATTAGCTAGTGCTAGTGTTTTATTCGTATCATTCCATTTGTATGTCTCGTTATTTACCAACAGTGTTCTGTACCCTATTTTCACTCGTTTTCCTTCTTGTTTATATTTATCTGCAGCTTTTTTTATTGTTGCCTGTACCTCCCGTTCTTTCCATGTTGAATCATTTTCTATGTACACATTCGTTCCTTGCAGTTTCCGTTTTCTTTGCATGATTTCCATTTTTTCATCCCATCTTTTTAGTTTCACTAGTATTGCTTGTTTCTGTTTTTGTTTTCCTATTATGAACACCTCCTCTATATCCGGTTTTACCTGCAATTCTTTTTCCATCCATTGTTCTATTCTATCTTTTTTTCCTCCCTCCGGACAATTTATGCCTTTTATTACGATGTTTAGTTTTTTTCTCCTTCTCTTGTTTTTTCAGCTTGTCTTCGAGATTAGTTATCCTGTCTTCTAATACTTTTTTCTCCTTTTTCCATTCCATTAAGATTTGTTCCATTTCTGACATTTTTCCCCTTATTTGATATCTTTTGAGTTTCCTAGGCGTGAGGTGATACCACTTTCCGCTAATGTTGTTTATTTCACAGTTTATTTACACTTAATTAAATTATCTATTTGTGATCTATTTTGTTTGTATGTTTTATCGCTTTGTGTGCCTACTTGGATATCCTTTACTAAATTTTGAGTTTTTTTTTAAATTTTATCTTAAAGCGCCACAATCTTAGCAATTATCTATTTCCTCGTCTATTTCACTCAAATTCAAAGCAAACGTTCTCATAAAATCCTAATCGCGCTACTTTTTGTGCCCTGCCCACGTAATACCAGCTTTTGGTAGCTAATATAAAATAACCTTTGTAAAGATCCGTGAAATTTTTAATATTAATAATATGATGATGTACGAATGTACCGTTTTTATCGCACGTAACTTTTGGTTACGTCTTATCACCTGCTAACAGTTCCGACTACAACAACCAATTCTCTTAATTGTTTTCGATTTTAACCGGTTTATTTTGATTTTGTTAATTATAACTACACTTCTTAAATCGTATGTCACTTTCCACTTTAAATAAATACGTCTTACACACTCGGAAGTTAAATGTAAAGTCCTTTTGGATGGCTATTTGACAACAGTATTTTAATTAAAGTCACTAGGTAGATAGAGAATTGAGGTGCTGAATTCTAGTTGTTACGTCAAAATACAATAATTTTCATCACAGCGAAACAAAGTGTATAAATCTTTTTGTGAGAACGGATTGCTACTTATTCAAAATAGTAATGCACTTACAAAGACCGAACCATAAATGGTTGACAATGCTTGATAAATGATACAAAAAGGCTAAGTACATCTCTACGTTGCCTGTAAACATCATACCAAACAAAGATATTTATCCATATCGCTGTTGTGTACAAGTGGTCCACCAACTTATTGAGACATGATTGATGAAGCTTGATTTCACCTTAATGTTATTTCACCCAACATGCGCATGTAGAATTTATAAAAAAACATTTTCTTAAAGTGGTTCCACTACTAATACCTCTAAAAGGTATTTGTAGGAGTCGGAATATTTATCAAGTTATTCCTTTTTTATAGTTTTTATTTTCTCTTTTGAATTTTTGAACAATGAGTAAACAATATTGAAGAACTATGTGAGACAATAGTTTGTGAAATAGATGAGCTGAACATGCTTAAATGTTATTAAGTGTTATCATCGGAATGTTGTATACAGTATAAAAAGGTCTCAAAGTTTGTGTGAACAAATTGAAGATTTATTACAACTGTAAATTAATGTTGGTTTGTTCTTATTAAAACTTGCTTTGCTACAAGTTATGACAGATTTTTTATTTACATTTTCATATTATAATTATTGATTGGCAGATAAAATAGCAACTTTAGGTATACACATGTATGCTTAGTTGCCTATACTAAAATCGTTCATTAATACGTGTCATTAATGAACGATTTTGTTTACATTAATGTAAGTCACAAATGCACGGTTGACGAAAAATATATTTCATCTTCAAAAACCCTGTGATTTGCATAAAAATAACATTATTGTACTGTAACGGGCACAAAAAGTAAATTACAACTTATTAACGTTGCAACTTTTCAGAAAATAATCCTTTGCTAATTTCGTGTAGGGCGTACAATATCATATTCTGAGTAAGGCACAAAATAAATGTTTAAATCCTAATTACCTTTGCAGAGGCATTACGTGAAAGGGTTATATTACAGTAATTGTCTTTCTACGTTTACTGGAATTAGAAACATACGAAACCTTTTCTTCCCTAGAATGGTTTATTGCTACAAATGAGGCAAATTTTAAAATAATTTTGTACATCTTTACCTCCATTAACATGCATTTTATTTAAATGATTGTAACATGTTTTCTGTTATTTTTTTTGTTTGTTTCTATTAATTTGTAATTTAGTTTTAGATCAAATTTAAAAACATTAATTAAATTCTACTTTCACTAAATTTGATTTTTTTGAAATGTGGATTTGAATGGTATTTGGTACAAATGTTTATCTAAACAATAATTAAATCAAACTTAAAATAAACATTTACAAAATAAAATATTTATTTATCCAATAATCAGTCTTATAAATATCCAAGTCAATAATAGTACAAAGAACAAAAACAGTATAGCAGCTGTCATTTATTAAATGTTATTTAATCTTCTTAGTTTATGTGTTAGTGTGTGTAATTTTATTTATTAAATAGTAAATGTTCAATTATTTAAATTTTAAAATTGTCGACCACACATTTAATTATGTGTATTTTTTGTTTAAATCTTGACCTACACGGCCTAATAAATTAAGCCTTGATAAAGCTCTCCCTTGCTGGGCGTAACTTCGGACACATTTAACTAAGACGTTAAAATTTTTATTCTCCCACCTTCACCTAAAAAAGTCCTTCTAAGGGACTTATTTCAAAATAGATACCATATGTTCAATATGTATTGTGTACCCTACGGCTGATGGCTATTCCGCTGATGCGGTTTAAGAAAGTTGGAACTTAGGTGTGGATAAACTACAAATGTAGCAAATTGTACAGAGTGCTCAAAACAAGGGGTCAAACTTAGACAATTTCAATGTTCGCTTAGTAGTACAGCCAATTCCAACCGCTGTAGAAGTACACGTAATTAGTGCTTTGTAGCTTTTTTTTGTCTAAATGCGCCATATTGCTATCGTAAAGAAATTCTGATATAATGTAGGTGTTTAAAAAATCTGTATACAAACTGTCTCTATAAACTCTATAAGCTTTTCTTTGGACACACCCCCTCAAGAAAAAATGTATAGTCGCTAAATCGCTGATTAGTTGACCCAGCAATAGGCCTTCTTATTCCTATCCACTTATTAGGAAAAGATGCATTTCAATGCTGACGAACAATTTTTGTGATAGTGCACTGGGGAACCGTCTTGTTGCAACCGCATATCCCTTCTTGTTATTAAATTGTCATTTTTCAATAGTATGGGCAGGTTTTCTTGATTACATTACAAGTATTGGTCTCCATCAAGAACGTCATAAAAAAATGGGCCTATTACTTCTAATAAAATAATCCTTTGCATGCATTAAGCGGTACCATCGATTTTGTTGATCATCAGTCTGAAGCCAGTGGGGTTCTCGATTGAATAATAATGAATATTATGTTTATTTACATTTCCATTACTTTTAAAAAGTTGTTTCATCCTAAATAATAATAAAATTACAATTTTAATGATTGAAGTTGTAAATGTTATATGTCAAGGTTGATTTTCTAATGTCTTCTCTATGTACATTTAATACATTATTTTAACGTTAATGTCGGGTATTTTGTTAATTTATAGGTTCATTTTCATATCATCAGTATGTTTTTTCCCATTTTGACGACAATTTATAACTCATCTATTTCTGATCTGGCCTGATAAAGCCTCCACTTCGGTAGCACCTGAGAGTTTTGTTTTGATCCTTTCCTTTAATTAAAAGAGTCCAGACGTGCTCTACTATCCATACATTTTAAATAATTCCTAAAAAATATATTGTTTACGCATGACTTCAGAGAAATTCATTCTGTTTCTACGTAATATAGATCAAACTTGTTCTTTACTATTATAATTCTATTGACGCAACTCTGTGAGATGTCAAGTTCAACTGTAATTTTTGTGTGCTTATACTTGGGTTTTTTGTAACATAAGTAAAACATTCAATTGAGTTTCTTTATCAATCTTCCCTCTATGAATATTACATATGAATACTAAGGTGGTTAAGAGTTGGCATGTTTAGGTTTTAGTGGTTTTCCTAAACCTTGAAACAAATGCTTTGCCAAGACGAACCAATCCACTATTGCACACGGTTTCAGCACCACACTATACAGGTTTATACTGGGGGCACCATACATAACACTTACATCACAATGCAATAATTAAAATGTACCGTACAAATAAATAAATAAATCTTTGTCTCAATATTTTCTTTTTTTCATAATTAGTACTGCCAGATTCTTTAAATTAGTTTCTAAGATTTTGAAAAGAAATTATTTGGGGTACTTTCGCATCGTGATTCTTTTGATGGTATATTCTGCTCGCTAACAGGATATTTCGATTAGCTTCATTAATACAATAAACCATATTGACTATTTCCTGAACTGTAAAGCCCATTTTTCAGTTGTTCATACTTGTCTTAAAACTTCATTTATACACACATTGCAGTAAAGTAGGGCAACTATGCGGTAAAGTACGGCTACTATGCGGTAAAAGTACAGCTACCATGCTGTATAATAATGGTTGATTTATCTGCTATTTGGAAACGTTTTAAAAATAAACTAAGTATAAAATCCGATGAAAGTAGAGATAAAATAACGGTCCAAAACTACATCTAAAGCCGACGTTTTGCCCAAAACCTATAAGGGCTCTACCAAGGTAAAATTAGGTTATAGACGCTGGGGGTCACCAAATTTAAAATAAACCGTCCAGGGTTCAAGATGTCAGTTATAATTAAAATTAATAAATCGTATAAGATACACAGTATATACTTCACTATCACGTAACTATGACAGGTTTAACATTATGGTTCTCACAAAGACAACTTTTTGACAAAATCTTTTATTAAGTATGTTTTATTGTCATTTTTGTATCTAACCATACTGTATGTCATATTTATTGCAAAACAAATATTTCGTATAGTATTAACACATTATACTTTATATAACTAGTTATGCAGATATTAGGTAATCCTAACAATTTAAAATCTATCCGATCTTTAGGAACTAATTCCACTAATGCCATTACTAAATTCGTGCCTATTAAATTTAAGAAAAACCGCTTGTTTAAATGGGCCTACTTCAGTACGGGTTTCAACCCAAACACACACAAACTTATTTTTTCTTACACTACACCTCATTTAAAACAGACAATTTGCCATTTTTAGATTGTTGAATAAAAATGGTTTTTAATAATGTTATTAATATCTTTTTAAGCACACGGTTGTGAACTATTTTTGTGTAGTATCATAAAAAAATAAATATATTGGGATCGATTATTATTACGTTTTTATAAAAAAAATTAAGTCAGCAATGAGACTAAATTATGTAAATAAATCATACGGATTAACTTTAAATTTTATGTTGCTCTTATTTCTCAAGGTCTTGGATTCGTGTTTAATTAAAATTATTATTTAGTATAACAACACATTTATTTATCTATTACATACATTTAAATTTTATTACATGCAAACACATAAACGTAAAATCAAAATTTAATAAAAGCATAATTTATTTGCTTGTTAGTTTTAACAGAAAATTTACGTAATTAAATTTATTTACATTTAACATTTGCACATTATTGTATTTACAAAAATTTATTGTAACTAACCTTTACGTAGTTGAAATTAATTCTTCTCGTTACAGCTTGTTAGTGACCAAGGTCGATGAATGCACTCTTGTTAATTTTTTCTTTCCAACATTTCTATTTATGTTCTTTATTATTTATTGCAATTTTCACAACGCAAGCAACAACAACAATGGCAGTTTAAATTTATTCACAATTAATTTTATTCACTTATCAGAGATTTATCTTTAGTGCTTTTTACACTTTAATTCGAGAATACATGACGTCTTTAAATTTAACTCTTAATTTTTATCGACCGATTTGAATTAATGTCAACACTTCAATGTTCAAAAACCGTCCCTTAATTTTTACATGTTAACACTTTAACGTTTAAGTATTCAATGTCTGTTCATTTATACATGTTAGCGTTTTGCGATCTCAATAATAACTTCCCTTTTTCTTTTTGTTCACACTTTAAACTTTTAAAAAAATGCGTTTGTACAAAAGCAAACCTTGAGGTTATTTTTACGTACACCGCTCTTATCTTTTTAAGAAGACACTATCTCGGTAAAAACCCAAACACGCTACCTCATGTCTACGAATTTGCGGGAACACTTTTTATAAACAATTTTGTGTGCAAACTGTCTATTTAACATTTTTATACCGGGTGTCCAAAAAGTGTGTAAACGCTCAATTTTGACAGAATTTTCATGAAAAAATGCAAAAACCAAAATACACGTGTAAAACATTTTTTGAAGCGCTATTCATTGACACTACCCGCAATCCTACACCCCCACCCCGGGAGCGAGAGTAAGAGTAACTTTAAAATTTCAAATAGGAACCTACATTTTTTATTGCAGATTCAGAATCTACGTCTCAAAATACGAAAGTTTTGTCTAAACCATTTTTCTAGATTTGTGATAATTTTCCCTGTGCTATCTTCCAATGTAAGAAATTTGCGCCACTCTGTATATAGGAGTGATCTTTAGAGTACTGTAAGTTTTGCAACATATAGTGTCGACTCGTGTTAGCGATCACGTACGCAATGGTTTGCATTAAGCAACTTTGTCGACAGGTACGTAAAAACAATGCGTACGTGATCGCTAACATGAGTCGACACTAGATGTCGCAAAACTTACAGTTTGAATATGCTGTATCCTCCAGTAAAGAATATAGTTGACAGCACGGATTTGTACAATAGTAACCTTACACTCAAGTTCTCTCACTCATGAAGAGTCCCAAAAGGACGAAACAACTGTCGAGTGATTCTCAGTGTTTGTTTGCTATTGTACAACCTCTTACGAATTTACAGCAGGCGATTCAAAATTTTTATTTTTGCCAACGCTTATGTTGGCTACAATTATCGAAGGATCGACTTATGTAACTGCTTTTACATACCTGTCGACAAATTTGCTTAATGCTTCAGAGTACTATTACAAAGTGAAAACCAAAAGTCTGTAGCCACCCTAAAATTTTAACCTAAAATGTACCAGAAATTTTATGGAAAAATTTTAGATACCTTAATTGATGCACGTAAAATACAATATTTTTCAATTTTCTTAAAATGTTTATTGTTTCTCTTAACATATTACCTACATATACTACATCGTTTGTTACGTTACTTTAATTTACTTTATAACAAAGCGTTAAAGTAGGTGCCATTTTTACTAATAATTAGCTATATCTTCTAAAACTAAGTTATCCTCCGATGTCAGAAGTGTGCGCCGCCCTGTATATTGCAGTAATAAGTTATATTTTTTAATAAACAAAAATTGCGTTTAAATTAAAAATGACAAATTAAAAAATTATATTGAAAGTTTCCATTTAAATGAGAAATAAAATTAAGTTTGTTAAGAGTTTAAAAAATTCTAAAAGCCAATTTATATTTTTCTTTATAAAATAATTTTTCTATTTTAGGTCGCTTACAGAGCTATAAAAGCACCCAAATGAGTTCTTTTATAGAAATTTGAGTTCTTTTATAGAAATAGAACAATTTTTATTCCAAACGGTGGTAACACTGATAACGTCCAAGATGTCATTACCTTCGGTGTGCATTAATTTAATTCGTAATTAATGTTCAGTAGATTTATTTATCTATTTATTTTTATTTCCACCCTTTTTTTTAAATGAAACATATGATAAATGTACTAACTAAACTTAAACTATCATTTAAACCAAAGTTTAATAAAAATATTGCCACCTTAGCAATTACACTTCAAAATTCCCTAAATTTAAAAACTCGCGAAATTTTATTTTAAAATCAATCTGAAAAGCCCTAAATAGAGAAAATAGTAAAGGGCCTTTCAACAAGGACGGGTCGATGTTAAAATTAAATAAAACAAGATATGTGTAAGATATTAACAAAATTTATTTTTTATTTGGAAGGCCCATTTATGCCATTATGGATGGAATATGACATCGTTCAAATGTCCGCCGCGGCTTCGTATGGTGGCACAAATCCGAGAGGTCCAATTTTTAATGACTATGCTGCATAGATCCGGTTGAATCTGAGCAATGGCCTGCGTCATGTTAGCTTTCAGGGCAACGGTCGAATGTGGTTTATTGGCATAGACCTGCGACTTCAGAAAACCAAGCGTTCTGAAGCCCATTGAGCGAATACTCGGCGTTGTCTATGGTCATTAACTTTGAGCTCTTAAGTCAGTTAGATCTTGTACGGATGCAGACCCAAGTCCTGACCCAAAATCTCTAAGTTGAAGTCTGCGAAAAGCCGAGTTCTTGTGCACGACGAGAAATCGACTTCCTCGGAGTCTCCTGAACACTCTCACGTACAGCGGCGATATTCTCGGCCGATCTGGCGTTCCTTTGGCGTAAAGGTGTTGGTATGTTGTTTACCGAACCGGTTGTCTCAAATTTAGTCACCAATCGTTGGAGAGTAGACTTTGAAGGGCCACCGCGTCTGCCGTAAAATGGGCGCAATGCGCGCAACGTTTGCACTAACGAACACTCATTTTGATAATTAAGTTTTATCATTTGCACATGCTGCTCAACCGTGTAACTTGCCATGGTGATTTGGCATCAGTGACTGAATAAGAAAAAACAGATTTGACAGATGCCGCCAAAACAAAATGGCCGCAACAGATTATTAACATCGACCCTTTCTATTTGAAAGACCCTTTATAAAGAATTCGTTTCAGAAGGCATTTTAGCGACTCGTACTTTTGAAAACTCTTCGCTTTGCGGCTCGTTTTCAAAACTGTACTCGTCTTATAAAATGCGTCTTCTAAAACTAGTTCTTTACTATACTATTAGTTTGTACATAAATGAATATTTTTCGTTTAATTAAAGAAGTAAAAGATTGTTTAGGAAGTAAGTTATTTGTAGCAATAATGAGACAAATACAATAAACGCTCTGTGAAAAGTGTTATTAAAATTAATTTCCATTAACAATATAAATTACTTTAGTGTGCAAAAAAATGACAAAAGTGCATTACCAAAGTTAAAGTGAACAAAATAATTGTAGTGTTGGAAAATTAAGAGTGTAAAAGACAGAGAACTTTAGGTATTAAAAGGAAGTAAAAAAAAACATTTAAAAAATAACGTTCAAGGTGAGAACAGGAGAGAAAGGGACCGCGTGCCTCAACTCAAAATAGGTATTCAGATTTAAACGGTCAGATATGAAGTATTGAACAATGCTGTATTCAATATTCACGAGTAAAGCTTGACACAGTCATCATGTTAAGTTGGAAATTCTAAATACAAATGGTACGCCTATTAAAATTAAAATGATCTTACAAAAGTAATGTTGATTATCCAAAAATTCGACGATAACTGAAAAGTGCACTCGGCGGACTCTAAGTTAACTGGACGGTGTTTGATCTCCTCATTTATCAATGGAAACGAAAGGTCGGTGAAAATAGAAACTAATTAACGTTCTAAAAATTTTAGTCGAGAAACGAAAAAAGATAATTTTGCCAACAATTCAGGACAATCGACAAGGTAATGAATAAGTTTGTATAGAAAGAGAAGAGAAAAGGTGGCGCGACGACTACTTAAATCGGAAAGGTTAAATCTAGCCAAAAGATTAGATTGCGGAAAACCTCTAGGAGGGTAAATTCCATCAACGTGAAAAGCTAGAAATTTTAAGAATTTGCGTTGAATGTTCTCCAGAGCGTGGATATGAGCCTAATACGTAGGGTTCCAGACTACCGAGGCATACTCCAGTCAAGTTCGAATGAGGGTTCTGTACAGCAAGAGAGGTAAGTCAGCGCTTAAAGAATCTCTAGAGTTTCTGATAATAAAACCAAAAGTTTTAAGTGAAGATGAAACAATAGATCGAATGTGCGAACTAAAGGACAGAGACGATTCAAAAGTGACACTCAGATCTTTAAAAGCGCTAGAGCGAGTAATGGTGTCGTCGGAAAAAGATTAGTTAAAAAGAATTGGGGACTTTGCTCTGGTATAAGAAACGATGTGACATTTAGAAACGTTCAGATCTAAGTGGTTAGACCGACACTATTTATCAAAAAGATCAAGCCTTTTCTGAAGTACAAGAGCATCAGACATATTACGTATAACCTGAAATATCTTCATGTCATCCGCATACAGTAGGCAATGATAATCGAGAGTAGGTGCGACATCATTGATAAAGATATTGAATAATAGGGGCCAAGAACAGAGCCTTGGGGTACGTCCGAAGGGACACTTGAGACACGCGACCGGAAGCCAAGCAGCTCAACAAATTGGGTTCTATCAGATAGATAACTCTTGAGTAATTGTACTAAGTTGTTACTCAAACCAAAAGCGTGTAGCTTCGAAATGAGAATCTCATGGTTCAACCGATTGAAAGCCTTACTAGAATCGGTATACACAACGTCGACCTGAAAACCAGAATCCAAGGATTCAGCAAGAAACTGGTGCATAACAGTTAAATTGGTAATTGTGGAACGCCCTCTAATAAAGCCGTGTTGACAGCTGTGAAGCTTTTGGGAGATCCTAGAAGCGATGTGGTTATATAAGCAAAATTCGAAAAGTTTTGAGAAGTTACAGAGAAGCGCGATGGGGCGATAGTTAAGAACATTGGATCTGTCGCCTTTTTTATAAACGGGAACAATTCGAGCAGATTTCCAATCAACAGGAAAGCGTCTGTGTTGAAGGATCAGATTGAATATGTGAGTAACGGCGTCGACAGCATAGAAATGCAGTCTCGCAAGAAGAAGGCAGGGATAAGATCAGTGCCTGCGGTAAGTGTGGGTTTATCTTTTTTATAGGGAAAAGCAGATTAGACTGACGAAATGTTTAGGCAGAGAGATCACGTCAACATCCTGATGTTGAGGTACAAAAAAGTGGTGGGCATGTACGTCGCTAAATCAGCTAGTAAAATAAGAAGCAAAAAAGTTGACAACATCATTTTATCATGCATACTTCAATAACGCCTTGACTTTTTAGTTCAGAACGTATTACATCCGTACTACAAACTAATGTGTGGTTGCAGTGAATTATACCTTTACAATAATTTAAGTGTTACGATGTTTGTTCCTAATCGTTTTGTACGCAGCGTTTTGTTAGCTTAAGTTGCGCTTGTTGTTTTCATTATTATTAAGTTGTCTTTGACATTTTTTTATGTTTTTAGCATTACCAATCAAACGGAGTACGAGGATATCTTGAAAAATTCTTAGCCTACTATAGAACCAAACAAAATTTCAATGTCAAAATATTTTATTACTCTACATATTCTCCTCTTAATTGGATACATTTATTACAGCGAACCTGCAACGTCTCTAGACCTTTCAAAAAAATGTTACTTTTTGCTCTGCAAACCAGACCTCCACAGCTTCTATTACCTCCTTGTTAGAAGAAAATGTACGACAGTAAAATGTGTGTCTTGCGACATCTCGTGTAAACAATCACACGTGTGAATAGTATAAACTAAGGAAAATGCCAACAGTTAACTGTAACGACATGTGGCTTTATCGGCAACGTGTGTTGCAAGCATTAAAGCTATCGCTTAGATAGCGCTTTGCACTTAACACACATGCCGTTACAGTTAACTGTTGGCATTTTTCTGTACGACCTTTTAAACTTTTTTTCAGTTGAGGAAAGAGGTGATAGTCGGACGGAGCCAATTCGGGTGAATAAGGAGGGTGTTCTAGTAATTCAAACTCTAAATCACAAATTTTTTGCATGGCAACATGAAATTTGTATGCAGGGGCGTTGTCCTGCAAAAACAAAACACCTTTGGATAGCTTTCCTCTCTTTTCTCTTTAATATTTTCCCGTAGAGTGGTCAGTAATGTCGAATAGTAATCTCCAGTTAGTGTTCTACCCTTATCCAAAAATCAATCATTATTACTCCACGGCAATCCCAAAAAACTGAAACAAGAACTTTTCCAGCAGATTTTTGGACACGAAACTTCTTAAGTCTTGGAGAACCAGAGTGTCGCCATTCCATCGATTGTTGCTTTGTTTCTGGATTGTAGAAATGTACCCAAGTCTTATCCATAGTAACAATTCGATTTAAGAAGTCTACATCGTTTTCAAATCGAGCACAGATCAAACGCGATGCTTCTACCCTTGCACCCTTTTGGTCAACATTCAAACATTTGGGGATCCATTTTGCAGCAATTTTTCTCATGTCCAAATTAACGTGAACCATATGATGAACGCGTTCGTATGAAATATTCAGTGCTTCAGATATCCGTTTTAGCCCAATTCGACGGTCTGATAAAATCAAGTCATGAACTGCATCGATATTTTCGGGGACTGACATAGAAACTGGCCTTCCCGATCGGTCATCATCTTCAATGGAAAATTTACTTCTTTTGAAGCTTGCATTTTGACGGTCGCATACGAAGGACATTGATCACCAAGGGTATTAAGCATATCTTCGTAAATCTGCTTACCTCTTAACCCTTTTAAATACAGGTACTTGATGATGGCTCGATACTCCAATTTTTGATTTTCACAATTTCGGTGGACATCTTTTTTCATTTAATTTATTGCGTGATTCTGGTTTACTTTTTTGACGTCAAATTTTACACTGACACTTCTAATAAGTTATTGTTCGTTGCTATGGAAACGCAATAATTTGTTTATGCAAGGAACGGGTCTAGGCTAACTAGATATCAATACATCCTCGTACATACAAATTGCCATCGACTTTTTAAAGTTTTAAACGATCAGGAACCAATGTGTTACCGTCTTTTTCTAATTCGCACAAAAGTTTTTCAAGGAACCTTTGCCTTCACTAATATTTGTGGGAAATGTTTACCAGGAATAACAATTTGACAATTGCGTTTGTTGTCAATATAGGGCTGACAATCCACATTCAAGAAAACTCTACTCTCGATGCATCCGAGTCTTTATTACTTTTATTCGTAATAAATGTTTTTACATGTTATAGCATCTACCAGGTTGCAGGATGGAAGTGCACAGTGATAAAAACCTTGGATTACCGGAGAAAGAGAAGGATAATAGAAGTTTACATTAGTGGAATTGCTGCCCCTTTAGTCGTCTCTTATGACAAGCGGTGGATACTGTGGGCCTATTCTAACTCCCGGACTCATAGGTGTTATTGTTATTTTTTTAATTGTTATCATTATTATAACTTAAAATATTGGACGTACAGTCTGTATCCTTTTAAAAAGTATATTTATTCATAATCAGTTAAGACCATTCTTTTAAGTTCCTCAGTAGCTCCAATTTAAAAATATTTTTATTATACAGGATGTCCCTCCTTCGTAGACTACTTCTCAACTTTGACATTTAAATGAAAACACATATTTTTTGTTTTTATTGTAAATCTACGTGAAAAACTATGGGGATTTTATGTATACGAGTCTTACTCAAAAAGTGACACTTCACTTTTTTTGGGTCTATATCGATTTTCAGATATTTTATGTTTTGCAAGTTATTATTTAAAATATCAAACAAAATTTTATTTACACTTAGGGTGATAACGAGCTTAACTGTCTATTGTTAAAAGTTGACATTTGTTATAAAAGGTAAGAAAAAAATGTCAAATTTTGTAATTGAAAATGATGAATAACTTGATAAAATCAAACGAAACACCCTGTACATTTTTCTCTGATCAATATGGATTAAATTCTTTACAGCTTTGCTGTTGATGTCTGTCTGTCAAAACTCAACCATTAGCCGTGAAATTAGTTTTTTTTTCAAAAATAAACGTTTCATCAAAAAATTTTTATTGACAATTCGAAATTATAAAATCCAAATTTACAACTAAATCTCTGGACAGATTATTTTAAATAACCGACAAAAATATCTGAATAAACTGGAAATGTCAAATATGAGAACCATTTCTAGTATTTGTGTCAGCATTCAAAATCTGATTTTGTGTGTTTTACAGGAGTCTTCAAAGCTCCAACGTTATCTGCTATTTGTTGTACTCCAATGGTAGAATTCTTATAAATAAAATTCTAATATATTAGTTAATTACTAACACAACCGTGACATCAATAAACTTTTGAGGTTCCCATTTCATCGCCTACTTAATTTTTTGATAATTTTCCATCAAAACAAGTTTCACGGTTAATAGTGGATTTTTGGTAGACAAATATACATAGCAAAATTGTAGAGACTTTAATTCTACATCGATATACAAGGTGTTATGTTTGATTTTATTAAGTTATTCATTATTTTCGATTACATTTTTTTCACATACCCTGTATAATAGATGTCAATTTTTAAATAATGAATAGTTACGGTCGTTACCGCCCAAAGTTGCAACGAAGTTTGAATTGGATATTTCATGTAATAACCTAAAAACGTGAAATTCCTGAAGACCGATATATTGACCCAATTAAATGTTTAAAAATCGTTATCTCGAAAAACATCATTTTTAAGTACGACTCGTGTACATAAAAATCACCAAAGTGTTTTACTTAAATTCAGAATAAATATTAAAAAACATAAGTTTTATTTAAAATGACAAAGTTGACAGGTGGCTCATGAAAGTGGAACACCCTGTATAAAAAAAAATTTAATTGTAGCCACTGTAAAACCTAAAAAAATGGTCTACGTTGACAGGCTGTATACTAGTTACAAAGTAACTATGTTATTCTCCACCAGTTTATGTATTTTTATATTAGTTTGTGACTTTAGTTCTTACTTTTTTTTACTTTTACTTGTTTTACTTTTCATAACCTTTTGATAGAGTCATAACTAGTCACAAATACAGTCAGAAAAAAATCGAAAAGCATACAGTATTGGAGATGATATAATTGTTATTTAATTATCATTAAATGCAATCTTTAATATATAAAAAAGGTAAACTGTTCACTTTTGTGGTTACAATATTTTTATAACAATAGCACTCTTAATAGCTTGCCTTTTTTATGCTTTATCGCTTTCAAAAAATTATATGTAAATATAAGGTTATAAACACACAATTAGTAACTTTTTTTAAATCGATTTTAAATATTTATTCAAATTATTAACTCGTTTTCCGATCGATGATTGTTTAAAAAAACAGTTATTGTTTGATCACAAATATTTGAGAATAACAAACTAAATTTTTCAATTATATTTGGTTAATACTAATTCGCATCGTATCATTTTAAAACAAATAAAACTAACATTGTCGTTGAAGTTATTTTATATTTTACATCTTATTAAACACAAACGTAACTTGAAAAAGAAAATAATTTTCTGCTTCAAAAAATTTCAGGGACCAGATAGTTACATTTTATCAAAGATTGCTGCCTATGTAAGTGCCTTATTGAACTAGATTTCTCTAAAAAAACTTTTCCAATATTGGAAATGTTCTTTCGCAAACAACGTAACGTTTACATACATTTCCATTATAGAGTTTGGTAGCACAAGCAAATATAGCCCACGCCTTTTTGTTATATGTCTTCAATTATAAAACAAAACTTATTTTGTAAATATTGGTTTAGTAGAAACAATAAAATATGTATTCATTTTTGTGTACACCACACTTGAGGTTTTACAAAACATATAAATTATAAAGTTTTCGTAAAATTCGTATTCCACACAACCAATTTAAGCTTTAAACCGTTGTAAAGCGCAAAGGTTTAAAGTTATAACAGATGGAATCTCTCACACAGCATAAAGTTTCCAAGTTCACAAAGCTTCTCGTACAACTTTAAATTTTGAAAAAAGTTATACACTAGTGTACATCTTCAAATACTTTTAGTCTAATTAAAGGTAAACTTTAAAGTTAGTCACCCAAGGTTTTGTCAGTAATTTTATTACATTCACTTGCTGTTTTTATAAAACATTTTTTCAGTTGTTTAATTAAAATTGAAAATTGCTTGTTGGAAGAAGTTCATTCGCACGTATAAACAATACAAAGCTGAAAAGAATTATAACAGGATTGTGTAAGTTGCAGATGTTCATAATGAAATTATGTGAAATTCTATCAAAATAAAGTTAAAAAAACCTTTTGGAAAGAGAAAAAATTGATTAATACACTAAATAATTACATATTTGCACAGGTGCGCTTTTACTTGAGATTACTTTAGGATATAACAAGTTGTGTACAGAATTACAATGTTATCTCTCAATGATTGATTGTTAACGTTTTATGTTGCTTATTATTACATTATTCAATTACATTTTCTTGATTGTTTATCACAGTTTTCTGCATTAAATTGAATTTTTTATTATACATAAAATTATTATAAATCAATATTTTAATTACCAATGTATGGAACCTCCTCTAATAAAAAGCAAAGTTATTTTATACAATTTTTCAGTAAGCTTAATAATTTTGGAATACAATTAAAGTTAATTTGATGAAGCTTGTACACTTTTCAATTGAATTATGTTGCAAATACAATTTAGATACAATTACTAAATTTAATTAAGGTTTTAAATAAGATTTGTAGGTATTCTTACAGTCTCTTGTATCCTTGAATTTAATTAAGGTTAGACCCTATTTCCCTAAGGATTTATCGAAATATCACCGTTACTTTACTTTGACTAATTGAAATTTTCAAAAACATTCGCACATTTCTTTTAATTTCTGCTTTGTTATTATATACAAAAATGAGGCATTAATTATGTTGAAATTCTAAACACGCTCCGAAATTTATGCATCCAAAGTTGTTCGTAGAAAAAAGCTTAATCGCAGTTGTGCAATTGAAGTTTGTAAGTTTGAGGATGGTGACGTAATTAAAAGTGAATGTTACCGTTTAAAGTTTCATACTATAAACTTTCGTATAACCTGCAGTAAATTTTCTACTTCTTAATTAATTTTTACATCATACAAAATAAAATATTAATGTTTAAATTAAAATAATTTGTTTTAAATTACAAAAAACGTAAGATTTAAAAAGAATTATTTTTTGCTTTTTGCGTACTTATTTTGTAGATTTTGTAATAATTAAAGTTCATTATAGGGATATAATAAACTTATAGGTATATTTGCTTCGCTCAGCAACGCTGTAAAGCAACTTTAATGTAAAACTACAGAATTTAGAGATTCAAGTGGAAAACTTCAAAGTAGAAATCTCATATTGGTTAAAAAATTCCATAAAGTTAAAGTTAGGATTAAATGAATAATTACTGTAACTAGTGAAACTTTTTGTTATAAAAACAATTGTATTAAACAAATAAAATTTAAAATTATTTACACTAATATCTGCAGTGAATACTGTATTAGACTAAAAAAACAATTTACCGCAAAATTCCACATCGCCCGATGAGCGAAAATAAAAATGCGTTTTAGAAAAAAAATGTTTCAAACAAAAGCTATAGACAATAGAATTTCTAACAACTTTTCTCACTCAATTTTTTTTTGTAAAATTAATATTGGTCACATGATTGTTATATTTCAGTAGTTTCTTATCGGATCAAAAAATAGTTTAAACAAAGAATGTGTATAATTAAATTATAAACAACTTTTATTTGAATCAAAAATGTGTAAAATGAATATTTTCTAAATATTTTTAAAATTTGAAAATCTCTGTGTAGTTTAACGGCCCTTTTGGATTAATAGATTGTACCAAAAAACAAATCAGATATTTGAAATTATAAATAAGGTCCTTGTACAAAGTTTCATTAAAATCGGACTGGTGGTTTTCTATATATCTTGTTACATACCGACGGACGGCCGGTTGCTTCATTATAACGTACCAACTCTAATTTGTCAAAAAAAAAATTTAAAAGAGGTGTTTCGGTTTGGAAACCGTTGCATAACTCCTCATCTTATTTCAGAAGATGTAGAGGAATTAATTATTTTACTCAACTTTACGTTGGTAGAGCATGCTCCATGTTGCAAACGCTAAGAAATTATTAAAAACCAGTGACAATAAGGTATTTTTTTAATGATAGTTTAATAATATCAAACTAAGATAGAACATAATTTTCAGTGCAGTTTCACATCTTAAGGTTTAGCACGTGGAATTAGTACAAAAAATAATAAATCAAAACGAAGCGCTTGTAGATATATGTATTTTGTCCTTATTAGAGCCATCACAAAGAAAATGTATGTTCAAATTAATTGAGAGATTGAAGACTTATATCTTAATACGGATTCCTTAAAATGGAAGGAAGAAACTAAATCACTATACTGGATTTAATGTGCCGACGTTTTGCCCGACCTATGCGGCCTTTTCCAAGGCTGCTGTTTATTTATGTAAAGAAATTACAGAAATAAATACACGTACATGAACAAGTACGATCGCATATCATTTCTTTTATATAAATATCATAAAGTATAAAACTAACTTAAACAAATGTATCAATTTAGTTATATCAAATCCTACTAACGATTATAAAATAATTAAAAAATATTAATTAATTAATAATTAGGTATAAACATAGAACAACTTTCTTGTAGGATTATAATAATTGTACCCAATAATAAAATTAATATTTTTAATAATTAATTAATAACGTCGGCACAATGAATCCAGAGTAGTGATTTAATTTCTTCCCTCCACTTTAAGGAATCCGTATTAAGATATAAGTCTTCAACTTTAATTTTGAAAGATAAAATTAATTCAATTAATGAGAAATTATTACTGTACACTTAAAGCATCTTATTTCGACAAGGCACTTTGACGGCGCCATCTCGACACCACCGCATGGACACGAAATCATCTTGACGCAAGATGATCTCAACACGAGCTCATCTCGACCCCAGTTTATTGTTGTTAATCATTTCGTATAATAAAAGACTTATATTTTTATAATTTTCTTTAAAATTTAGTAACGAATGACACCTTAAGTTTAGACACATACTTAATGAACATTCTGTATGTAGAAATACTTCCTATTTTTTTAAACAAATGTTATTTAACTTGTCTTCATATTGCAACCGATATGTTTAAATATAAATTACAGATAATATACTCTACTTTTGTTATTTCTAGCATTATTAGCATTGAAGTTATTAGTAACTAAAGGGCACGTAATCTCTCTAATTAGAACAAAAAAATTAAATTAGAAACAATTTTTTTTTTAAAATAAATAGTTTTACATGTTATATTTTTTTTATTCATTACATGATTTTGCCGAATTACACTGGAGGTTTGTATTTTAGAGTGTAAATTTGTTTTCTTCATTATTTGACTGGAAAAACTGACAATCTAAAAACGCTCGACTTTCGGTGTCTGTTTTAAATAGTTTTTCTCGTTAACTTGCTAGACAACTTTTTCAAATAACTGAAGGCGGAATAAAAAGTCGTGAAATTGCCGGGAAATGAAAAGCTTATAAAAAGCCGCAAAAAAATTAGATAAAATAAAAAGCTGAGAAAAAAAAGCCTGCTCAAAAAAAACTGACGGAAAGAAAAGGCCGAAAAAAAATCGTGTGTCTAGTATAAAATGATGTACACTCATAAAATTTAAAACTTAGACACCACAATTTCTGTATACAAAAGTTTGCACATTGTGAAGCGGGCTTAAGGGTATCATTTACAATTCTAACAGCAGGTAGTCTCAGCAGGGGTTATCTTATAGAAGGACTGTAGAATGAATCATTACACTAAGCACGTTTTAGAAAATAGGTAATTTACGTTGTTTACTTAATTTTTTCTTTAAAGAATATATTTGAAGGTATCGCTAATTAAACACCATAGCTCAATTAATTATCGAATCAAAATTTTGTTTAGGAAATGTTTACAAAATAAAATTAGAAATAATTTTGATTTAAAAAACGTCTACAAGCAATAAGTTTTAAATTAAATCAAAAAACTAAACATGGTTATTTGGGTTGACTGATTATTACTTATTTTTAAATAAATCTAACCTACTAATTATTGTAACTTGTTAAAAAAAATCATTAAACTCTCTATTCATAATATTTAGTCCTTACAAAATGTATATTTTATGACGTTTCATTTTTTCTGTAGTTAATATAAAAAGTGAAAATAAAAACTAAGGCAATTCTTATTGTCAACGTATATATTTAGTTTCTTGAGTTACGCAAATTTTTACGGTTGTTGATGATGAACATCTTAACCAGAAATTGTAAAAAAATTGAAATATAAGAGAACATGCCAAAAATTTCTAGAAAAACTTATTTTTACAAAAAACGTTGCTAATAGTGAAAAATTGTAACCAGGAAACGTATTAAAGCTTCTAGACCCCTTATTGAAACGACGTGACGTTTCGCATTTTTGCGTTTCCCGTTAGAAACTAAAAAAATACATCCTCGCGTACGCCGGTTTCGAATCGATGCTACGACGTGGCGTTTTTTATCGCCAGGTGTTTTTCTAAACGTGGACGGCGCTCCCTATGAGTTCAAGCAGGCGCAATGGTACGTGATACACACGGATTAACTGTGGTGCAATATTATAAGAAGATTAAATTTGTCAATAGCTGTCAACGGCATCACAATGGTTCATTTAACAGAAACTGAAAGAATCCAAACATTGATCACTGTCGGGTATGGCGCAGAATACGTAGTCATAAAGAAGCTTGCGCTTTGTTTAACGAAGAACACCCTAAACGACCACCAATTTCTAGAAACACTATGAGCAGAATTGTGTCGAAATTTTATGACACAGGAAACGTAAAAATCTTACCTCGATCTCGTAGCCCTCAAATAGATGAAGATATAAAACTAGATGTTTTACTAGAAGCGGAGGAAAATCTCCACAATTCCACCCGATAACTTGCCTTGAACAACAATGTTGGTAATTTCACCGTGGCAAAGCTGTTTAAGAGTGAAAATTATCATCCTTATAAAGTCCAGTTAATTTACGAATTAAATGAATTAATTAAATTTTCGAACAAAGCTACTTTTTATTTAAACTGAGTTGTTAATCGTCATAATTGCCGTTATTGGGCCCGTGAAAATACCTATTGGGCACTAGAAGTCCACACACAGAACCCTCAAAAAGATAATGTGCCGGCAGGATTGATTGGGCGAACCCTTATTGTACCGAATTTTTTTGAAGAGACGCTAACAACTGAACGATATCTCTGATTTCTTTAAGATGATCTAGTTCCTGCCCTGGCAGCAATGTTTGTAAGTCCTGATGATCCTGTTTGTGGCCACCAGTTTCAACATCTTTTATAAATTATTTTGATTCTTAAACATAAAAAAATTTTTTTTCTAAAAAATTAAAATGTTTCAGTTTAGTACTTATAAACATTTATATTTTGTTGTCTCGATAAAGCCATAAAATTAGATTAAGCATAAATTATTTTTTTAATACGTAATTGTCATTGTAACTGCTACATTATTTTCTTCTTAAATTCATTTCAAATTATAGATTCTATTATTTTTTAATAATATACTTCATCAGTTTTCTTATATGATAGCAAATGACTCTTGATCTGAATTGTGTGCGATATCTTTGATCCATACTGTATTTTTATAATAAATGACATATTGACATAATCCTTGATTAATCACAAATTCACAAATGTAAAAAAAATTGTTTACTTCCATTTAAAAAAATTTTTGATAACGTCATAGCGTTGTCATGGTAACCGCCCAAATGTCAAAACCATGTCAAAATGTAGCTTTCCAAATTTTTAATCATTCCATTTAAACATTATTTTTTTCACTTTCTTAAATAGAAATTATAAAATTAAAATGTACGACCACATAGGTCATAAGTCAGTTTTTATTTTTCGTAATTCTCGTATGAAATTAATTTTATTAATTCTATTAACATGATAGTTAATTCTAAATTTATCATTCAACGCAACTCAAGTAGAATACAAAGAACAAAGAAATAAGCTAGCGGTACTAAAACATTATTTTTAAATTTATTTTTCTTAGAACACACCACTTAAAAGTAACGCTAAATACAAAAAAAAACAATGTTAGGAAATATATGAAATTTTCAGCAAAACTGACAACAGTGTTGCTTCTGATCATATAATTAGAACATTGTGATACTTTAACATTGACTTCAATTAATAAAAGGTAGATTTAAAAACTAAAATTCTATGGGGTAAGGCAATCTAAGACGCAAATACCACTCTATCATTTTAACTAACACCTTCTATTTGCTTTTATATTACACTATCTTCTTTATTTTTGTTAATTGAGATAAACATATAAACATTAAGATGCGGTAATAAATTTTATTGAAGATGATACGTTGTAACTATCTACATTTAAAAGTTGTTAGACATCATTATTTGGCTGGTAGTTTAGTGTTTATTTCATTCAAACCTTTTACAACAATAACTTTTACTGTTGTACTAATATAAAATTTTATCTTTGATGTAAAACATTCACGCAGAATAATAAAACAATATCCTACTGGCCTTTTGTTCTATAATGTCAGTGCAAAAAATTAAGAAAATTGATTTTTTATTATGTTACCTACCACTAAATGCGAAAATTTTAATGCGAAGTATTAAATTTAATGGTTTAGTATAAAATAATATTCCAATTAATGCTTCAACTAAGTAATTTATTTTACGAAAAATGTGGGAACTTGTAGATAAGCAGAAAGATGATAGAATAAATTTTCAGAGCAATAACCACCCGTCAATAGGCCCATTTTGATAAAAAGAGACATAAATTAAGTCTATAATCGTAATAGTGCCAAAAGGAGAAAACCGATAAACTAAATAGAAAAACAATTTAGGCGTTTTCGGTCATTTTCACACACATTTTCTGTTTGTGTCGCAAAAACTACGTTCAATAAATATTATGCACACATGTACAAACAGTGACATATTAAATGACCCTCCTTAAAGCAAACCAACAATACATCAATATTGTTTGTTGTTTTTTTTTTATTCTTTGTCATGATTATATATATACTTACGTAGTGAAGTGTAATCATAATTATCGTAATCCTTCATGTGACATTTAGCGTTAAAGCTAAATACAGGTTTCAAGGTAAGTTTGTTTCAAAGGAGTAATTAAAAAATTTACTAATTCAAAATACCTAAATAATGGACAACATATTTATTTACACTCGAGCGTAATTAACTGCTTTGATGGTCGTTCGAAAAAGTTTAAAAAACGTATTCTTTTCAAACCCCATTGTATATTTATATTGTCAATGTAGTGCACTATGCCCGGAAAAGGTTGCGTTTTTAAAGAGGTAGTATTGGTAATACGTACCAGGATATCAAAAATTATCTTGGCCAAGGGTGGTTGTAAAATGCGAAACGTTTGTCTTACTTTAAACTTTTGAATATGTTTTGTTGCGTCAGAATCTGTCAAGTCATTGTTCTGAAATAAATAAGTTTTACATTCTACAACCACCCTTGACGAAGATGATTTTGATATCCCGGTACTATATAGAAAAATTGTGATAAAGTAGACAAAATTTTGGTTTGGAGTTGACGTTCTCAATAAACATCTCATTGATGATGCAACAATAGAAGTCCCGGATTTGATCAAAAAGAAAAATTTTGGTCAAAAGTAAATCGCATAAGAGCAGGCTATTCAAAATGCAACTCGATGTTGTTTAAATGGGGTGTGATTTTTAATCCAAATTGTGACTGTGGAAACAAACCGGAAACTGTTACACATATTGTAGAGGATTGTTAATTAACGAAGTTTAAAGGAGAGTTTCCAAACATTCATAATTTAACGGATGAAGCAATATTATGGCTTACGAAACTGAAGGACATCTGAAGTTCAGTAATATTTTGTATTCTTGTCCTGATTATCTGTTTGTCCATTATTTTATTTTGCTATTTCTTTAACCTACTATTTTTTTGTGACTGGCGCTTAGACCGGTCCATTATATGTAGTCATGCAATGGTTGTGCTGTTATATTTTATGTTCGTACTTACCTTCAATAATGTTTACACATTTAATTAATATTATTACATATGAATACTAAGGTAGGTAAGAGTTGGCGTGTTTTAGTGATTTTCCTAAACCTTGAAACAAATGCTTTGCCAAGACAAACCAATCTACTATTGCACACGGTTTTGTCACTACACTATACAAGTTTATACTAATTTTCTGGACACTATACATAACACTTACATCACAATACAATATTTAAAATGTACCATAAAAATAAATAAATCAGTTATATTTTTGTATTCATGTTGAAAATCAAAATAAAAATTGGGCTTCTCATGATTTTTGTAGTAGCTCTTTCAAATTTGGAAGCATAGTATTGTGAATGTGACAGAAAAACAATGTTTAGTCTTCTGAAAATATGGAAGAAGTTCTTTAACTTTAATTGATATTTTAGTCAATTTATTAGTTTACAAAAAGCCAGGTGATTGAATAAAAATTAAACGGCTAGATCTTCGTTCAACAAGTGCTCCAGTCTCAAATAAAGACGTTTTGCCCATTTCATTACTAGCAATAAATGTGACATCTACTTCAACTTGCTTGCAATACTGCTCATCAGTAGAAGAAGATTCAATCACAAAATTCTAAAAAAGCAATTAAGTCAGATAATGAAATTCATTTTCTAAATCAAGCCAATTTAAACAATCATGTGAGCAATCAGGATTTATCCAAAGTTACGCCAAAACAATACAATTTACTGGATAGTGAATAAAAAACTTTTGTTTACAAAAAAACAACACAAAGGGTTTTTACATTTTTTTGCGACGAATGCTACACTGGCGTTACTAGTGTTTTGGAAAAAAATTGCCGTCCCATTTGTGCCATCTATTTGCAATGACTGATACAAAATAATGCTAAACCCACACTGCTAGAAATGTTGCGAGATATCTTAACTCACTAGAATTCAGACCATGAAATGTCCAGCATAAAGTTCAGATATAAATTCTATAAAACACGCATGGGACGCTATGGGAAAACAACTTAAAACCCTTATACCCCTCCAAAGACCTTCCCCGAACTAAGAGAAAGTATCGTCCAAATTTGTAATAATTTGGGCCAAACATATACAATTGTAGTAAAAAAACTGATGATACGGAACTTTCTGTAAACCATACCACCACAGGATATATGTTCAATTTTGAAAATCCTATAATTTTAGACACGAAACCTAAATACAAAGAACGTCTGGTCTCCAAAATGATCTCGATCAAAACGCACAAAATGTAAATTTTAACACAGACCCACATAATCTAAGTTTTATTAAGAATATTAAACCCTTTATTTGGTCACTTATTTATTAATTTATTGAGTTAACGGATATTAAAACTAGCATGTACTAATCTTAATACATACAAATAACAACAATTAACATCTAACTTGTAACTATATCCCTAATTCATTAACTAATAAAGATAACAAAAAACTAACTCTAACTAATATAAAAATATGGTATGGGATCATATTATTTTCTAAAATCTTAAGCGCATCTAGTCAATTTTTATCTAGTCATTGTTGTCTTGCTTTACACAATATTACTTATTGTGTGTACTGGTGTTATTACTCGTTTGTTCATCAATAGAAAACTGTGTGTCATTTAATTATTTATTTAAATTTTTAACATTTTTATATTTAGTAACTTCCACATGTTTTAATTATATGTTGTTGTGTGTTTTAATCACTAGTGACTGCACTCTTTTAAATTAAGGGTGAGTCTAGTATGTTGTTCTAATTCTAACTTAAATTTATTATCTTGTAGTTTTGGATTCACAATTTAGTCGTAATTAACAGGAACTCTTTTAGTCGTATACATATTTGTAACATTAGCTTGTAGATATTAAACTAAGAAAAATGCCAATAGTTAACTGTAACGACATGTGTGCGTTTAAAGTGCATAGCGCTATCTAAACGATAGCTTTAATGCTTGAAACACACGTGTGTCGATAAAGCCAAGTAAAACTTGTACAGAAGCATAACACGCAACGAAAAAACACCTGATGCAGCATTTTTCTCTTATTATGAGCTTATCAGAGGTGTATACTTAAGTGGGGTATACAACTGTACAAGATGGCGGTTGGTCTTTTAAACTCTCGTGTAGCAATGAACATAAGTAAAATGTGTGTTTTACGACATCTCGTGTAAAACATTGACACGTATGAATAGTAAAACTAAGAAAAATGCCAACAGTTAACTGTAACGACATGTGTGCTCTTAAAGTGCATAGCGCTATCTAAGCGATAGCTTTAATGCTTGAAACACACGTGTGTCGATAAAGCCAAGTAAAACTTGTACAGAAGCATAGCACGCAACAAAAGAACACCTGATGCAGCATTTCGCTCTTATTATGAGCTCATCAGAGGTGTATACTTAAGTGGGGTATACAACTGTACAAGATGGCGGTTAGTCTTTTAAACTCTCGTGTAGCAATGAACATAAGTAAAATGTGTGTCTTACGACATCTCGTGTAAAACATTGACACGTATGAATAGTAAAACTAAGAAAAATGCCAACAGTTAACTGTAACGACATGTGTGCTCTTAAAGTGCATAGCGCTATCTAAGCGATAGCTTTAATGCTTGAAACACACGTGTGTCGATAAAGCCAAGTAAAACTTGTACAGAAGCATAGCACGCAACAAAAGAACACCTGATGCAGCATTTCGCTCTTATTATGAGCTCATCAGAGGTGTATACTTAAGTGGGGTATACAACTGTACAAGACGGCAGTTTGTTTTTTAAACTCTCGTGGAGCAATGAACATAAGTAAAATGTGTGCCTTACGACATCTCGTGTAAAACATTGACACGTATATTTTTACTTGGCTTTATCGACACACGTGTGTTTCAAGCATTAAAGCTATCGCTTATATACCGCTATGCACTTTAAACATACACATGTCGTTACAGTTAACTGTTGGTATTTTTTTAGTTTATACTATTCATACGTGTCAATGTTTTACACGAGATGTCGTAATACACACATTTTACTTGTAGACATTGTTTGCGTTTGATTGTTTTATCTTTTTACTATGTTTTTACGTATTGGCATATTGTATTTTACTTACTTCTTTTATTAAACTAGACGCTCTAAAGAAGCTTACGCATTGTAAGCGAAACGTAAGCGAATTAAATATTTGAAGAGTCTTAATTTATCTTCACCTCCACTCAAAGGGATTCCTAAAATCTTAATTGGAGGAATTATATATTTTTAAATTCTATTGAATTACAAGTTCATTGTTTAAAATAAATGTCGAGTATGTTATATTTTTGAGTAGCTAAAATTAAAACAAATTATTAATTAAGGCTGTTCTCTCAGGGAGCTATAAAGTTTATTTAAATTTATCTCGCTTATTTTTAGAAATCTTTTCCTGATTTAGCACAAACATATAGCTAACATTATTATTTATGTCGTGCAGGAGCTATTTTTTTATTTTCGTTTTCGTTGTATTTAATTTAATTAAAAAGTAAAATAATAGAAAAATAGATTTTCTTATAAGCCCAAATTTCGACTCTTGCGCGACATAGATAATAATTTTCTGATAACCTTACTTTTTTTTTAATTTTTACTTAAAAATCAATTAGAAAAATTAACATTAAGTAAACGATAAATACTGAAAACTCTTGGACAATTGTGAAATGAATGATCTCGCGGGCGAATTTTTCTGAGCGCAACAGGCCAGAATTGGAAGCCGATTAATATTAACAGATAAATAATACATTGTTGAATTGTTGATGTCAATTTTTTTGTACATGACGTGCATTTTAAACAGTTTTAGAAACAGAAAAAAAACAAATAACTATTTATGTAACAAGAAATAAAATAGTGAACCGCCTACTAGAAATCTGAAATTGTCCCGAGTGATAAAACAGACTTAATAAATTTTAAATTGATTAGAATTGTTAATATTTTAATGTTTCTTAAACTTAAAACGTAAGAGTAACTTTTGAAATTTTTTTTAGTTTCCAAAACGGCAGCAAAAGGGCACAACTCAAAGACAAATGAAAAATAATCTATTTTTCTCCTACAATATCCACAATGAAGTACAATTTTGATACAATGTAAACAAAATCATGTCATACACAAAAAGAATGGTGACAATAAAAATATAAAAAATTATATTTCAATGTGATATCACTATTACTAAAGTTTGCGAAAACAAAAATCGTTAAATAATGAAAACAACTGTGAAGTAAAGCTTTAATGCACGCTTTAAAACGCGAGTCGCAAGCGAGTGTTTTAATCGCAAAGTGCGAATATAAACCTTTCACAGTCTTGCATCATACATACGTACATACATTTTACTAACTAAGTGCGTTAACATTGTAGTGATACTTTGCTTATACATAATCAGAAAAGATGCCATTTACTCTCGACCAGATTAGTAAAATTAATGCATGTGTTACAAAAGCAATTGTCGAACAAATGCAGAGTGCAACGCTTATAGATACTTTGGTAACAAAGGTTAGTGTACAACTTGTCGATACCATCAACAATCAATTAACAGATACGGTGCAAGAGATCAAACAAACAATATTCCCGGCGAAATAATATCCGTCTTTTTGGTATGTTACAAGCGGCGAATGAAAATCTAGATGACAGGTTAGTAGAGCTATTTTGGCAGAAGTTAGGCTTCGATTTGTCTATCGAGTGCTTTGATAGAATTCATAGAACCGGAGGCAAAAGAAATTATGGTAAGCCAAGACCGATTTTTGTTATGTTTATCCGTTATAAACCAGCGAATTAATTATAAAAATAGAAGTAAGCTGAGAGGAACTCCTTATGTTGTTAAAGAAGATCTTACTCGTAATAAACTAAATATATTGATGGAATTACAAGGTAAGGTAGGGATTCGGAATACGTGAACCCGAAATAGTTTGATTTTTTGGAAAAATAAAACGAATCTGCGCGTAATTAAAACTATTCAGGAATTACAAAAACTGTTGCAAATTATTGGTGATAGAGCTGGTATTAATAATGGCAATGATGCACAGTGCTAAAGTTCACTTTATAACAAATATGTGAATAGAAGTAAAATTTTAAGTATGTTTATATAGCTGCGGTCTGCGATAGCTCAACCAAATTATTTCCTTTACTTAATTATAAATCAATTTATTTTAATCTTTATTATTTAATTATTGTAAGTGTTCTTATATGAGCAAATTTTGTTTTTTGCATTTAAATATAAGGTCACTAAGTGCTCATTTCAATGAATTTACTGACTTGGTATCATCAAATATTATTGGAATTACGGAGACTCTATTAACAAGTAATGTTTCTAACAACAGATGTAATATGTTAGGATACGATTTGATTCGCAAAGATAAGGATGTAAAGGCGCGTACAGATCTGAGCAAACGAACCGAATGAGCACTTCGCGCCGAATGAGCATTCGTTGGGGCAATTTTTTATTTTCCCGCACAGAAGCACATGATCATGCATTCGAAGGCGCTCCATTAGTTCGCCGAATTGTTTTGTTGTTTATTGTCAGCGTAAAAATGGAAAATCTAGGTACAGCTAGTGCTGCGTTTATAATTATTTATAAATTGCTGAAGAAGAAAAAAAGGCGCCGGCGTACTAGATGGTCATCACAAATATTCCTTCAAAGAAGTCGAGATTGGAGCCTTAACAATTCTTTATTTTGCATAATATCCGAAGTGACTCCGACGGGAAGAGATTGAAGAACTTTACAAGAATGTCGGAAAGTGATTTTTCGTTCCTGTTAAATGCAATCACGGATGAAATATCCAGAAGAGATACTTACTTCCAAAAGGCGATTCCTGCAGAGGAACGCTTGGCATTAACATTACGATTCCTCGCAAGTGGTGATTCATTTACAAGTTTACAGTACATGTGGAAAATATCCAAACAGCTGATAGCTGAAATTGTTCCTGAAGTCTGCTAGGCTCTTGTTGATCTTTTGAAAGAAAATATCAAGGTAAGTTTAGGTATGTTTTATTCAAAGAACTTACATTTTTTTCAAAATATTTCAAAACCAATAAACAATATGCATTTCTTTCACGGGTGCTAATTGAAAGGAACTCTAAACATAAACAGAATCAGTATAGCTAAGAACTGAGAACATCAGAAATATTATGCATACTATCATCTTCAGCTTCATAGCCAGGGAAGAACGATGCCACGCTTAAAATGGAATCATGTAAAGAGCTCCGAGGAGTTGAGATAGTAGATGGGGGTTGTTCGAATGAAGTAGCTGCAGCTCCACCGTTATTGAATAGCGTCATTTTCAATTCAAATATCACAGAGCTAATTCTATGTTTTGCAATTGCACGAAGTTGGGGATCTAATTTGCGAATTTTTGTTGCTACGTAATCACCAAACGTAGTACACTCATCCTGTATTTTTGGTGGAATAGAAGTTGCCGCTGCCGCTGTTTGCAGGTAATTAAAACCTAATTCAACCCTCAGTGTCATTTTTCATGCGTTTGATTAGCTGCAGACGTTTCGGTGACTTGAACGCTTTAGTTTGCTGATGACGCTCATGTATGTTTACAAGTTGGGCTTCGGTATTCTCTGATACTAAAGGCTCCTTTCTGTTTTGTATTTTTTCGCCGTCTCCTTGTATAGTGATGTTATCGTCTTCACTACTTCCAGATTGCAAACTCTAAATAACAAAACATATTATGAATAATTAAGAATAATAAAATGTAATATATGAAAAATCTAGCATGTTTTCTTTTGTTTATTGCAGTTGCCAACATCTCCTGCAGAGTGGGAAAACATTGCACAATAATTTGAGAATGTGTGGAATTTTCCTAACTGCTTAGGAGCGATAGACGGAAAACATGTCGTAATACAAGCGCCCATTAAAAGCGGTAGTAATTTTATTAATTATACATCGCAGTTCAGTATTGTACTTATGGCACTAGTGGATGCTGACTACAATTTCACCTTTGGAGACAGTGGTTGTCAAGTAGTCTTCAACAATTGCGCTCTCTATGAAAAGATTGAAGACGGTTCATTGAACACTCCTTCACCTAAACCTCTTCCTACAAGAGTATTCAATTATCGGCTCAGCAGAGCACGCCGTATAGTTGAAAATGCGTTTGAAATAGCTTCCAGTGTGTTCCGTATTTTAAGAAAATCACTACTTTGGAACCAGAGAAAGCAGCCTTGGTAGTAATGACGGTTGTTTGTCTGCATAATTTTCTACGGAGAAGTAGAACTTCGAAACATTTGTACTCTCCGGTTGGGTCTTTTGATGTCGAGAATGAAGGTGAAATAATTCCTGCAACATGGCGAGCTGAAGAAATGGGACGTTCCTCTTTGCCACCCTTGAAGAATGTACCACGTAGAAACAAACAAACAGCTACAGCAATAAGGAACGAGTTTGCGAGTTATTTCAAAGGGGCTGTGGCAGTAACGTGGCAAAGTAAATATGTGTAACCGATTATTTGATAAAATTTTGTATATTGTGAGACAGCGAAGAAAACTGGGCGGTGTTAAAGTACAAACAATATTCGGTCCGTCTAAATTTGGGAGGGCGATGGGTGATTCCTCCAATTTGTCCTTAGTAAAGCAGCAAATTATTACAGTGTATATAATAAGCTTACTTTTGTTTCAATATTGTTCCTCAATAGTTCAATAGTGAGCCTGTTTTTTTGCTGTCCCAATAATGCGCTCTTAAGTTGTGTATACACGTAATATTAATTTAACTGAGATTTTAAAGAATTTCGTTTTTAGTTTAGAGTTTTGATTGTATAGGTACGCTATTTTGTTTGTTTTCAGACATTCAAATAAACCGAAAACATAGTTACATCCATCGTCTTTCTGGGTTCATCTCTTTCGCCTAAAAACTGCAGACCATCATAGGCAAACCACTTTGATACGTAAATTTCATCAGCACCTGCGAAAAAGGATTAAAAGTAATTTGAAGTAAATCTCAAATAAATTCTAATTCACTTTATCCTGTTCCAATATGTTTTTTAGTTTTCGCCTTTTCCCTTCGATAAGATCCCTTTAGACTATCTATTTTTTTGGATTTCGTTCACATTCCTGTCAAAGATTTCTGCAATTTCCCGCCAAGTATCCTCTTTTTTAATTTCATTGTAATAAAACTCGTGTTTAACTTTCCACAATATAGGTCTTCTTTCAAATTCTTTAATTAATAACAAACACTTGTCTTGCGAAAAATCCATTTTGTACGGAGCCGTTCGGAGTGTTCGGTTCGGGCGTAGCTAAATTTAATGGACCGACAACTTTCGCATTGACTGGCGCACCGAATGAGCCTGTTCAGCGCGGTGCGTGCATACGTCCACATCTGAATGCTCATTCGGTTCGTTTGCTCAGATCTGTACGCGCCTTAACAGGCGGCCGAGGCGTTGCGGTTTATATCAAATCTAGCCTTCAGTACTCTATGTTAAATATGAATATCAATTATAACACTTTTGAATCAATCTGGATTTCTGTTAGTCTAAATACGCAAAACTTATTATTTGGGTATAATATATAAGTCTACGAGTTCTAGCAATATTGTATTTTTGGAGGAATTTGAGGAGTGTTTGTCCCTGGTAACGGTCGGTTACGACTAAGTTTTTTGTGTGGGGGATTTTAATCTAAGTGTGTCTAATGTAAATGATTAAATTATTTTGCGATTTCTATCATTAATTGACAGCTTGGATTTCACACAGGTTATCGAGAGTCTAACAACAATTACAGCACAGTCGTCGACTACAATCGATTCAATCATTGCATCTAATGTACACTTGGTAGATAATGTGAATGTTATTGATACTTATGGATTTACTGACCATGCTTTAGCTGACTGTTATCTTAAAATTAATACTGCTACAAAACCACAATATGTAGTTAAAACTATAAGATTATTTAAAAATTTTGATATACTCGTAAAACTGTTTACCGATCATATACTCAATGCTCCATGGTATCTTATTTATGAATACCAGGATATTGATGATATAAGACCTTACGTAATTATGTTACGGGAGCAATTCGTCGAGAAAAGAGGGCCTACATTAATTATACTTTTCAAAACCTAAAAAGTGTTATAGAATTTTGGAATAAACTACGCACGTTAAAAGTTCATGATAAACAGAATCACTTTTTGCCGCACAATTTATCCGATGCCTATAAAATTAATGAATATTTTATTGAATCAGTTAAAAAACTCGTCGTCGATCCTGATCAAACAGTAATTGACTTTTATAGTATAGTAACACGATGGAAATATTAAGGCTTTTCCAATTTAATAAGATTTCTGAGTCTGTATTAAGTATGATGATGATAATGCTTTGTTGCCCATATGTCGTGCCATATCTTACACATATTGTGAATACATGTCTTACAACTAGCAAATTTTCCATTTTCAATGGAAAATTTTCAAAGTTTTACCTTTGCCAAAAAAGAATTCACCAACTGAATTAAACACTTACGACCAACAAGTATTATATCGGTTTTATCTAAAATTTTTGAAAAAGTTCTAAATACTCAAATTAGATCATATCTTGTCGAATGCAATACTTGTAGAGCAGTTGACAATAATGAATGTACATTTTTAGTATTATTAGATTTTACCAAAGCGTTTGAAACTATTAATCATTCATTGTTGTTAGCTAAGTTGAAGTACCTTAACTTTTAAAATTCTGCAGTATCGCTAATTGAGAATTTTTTAAATGCACAATCTCAGTTTGTTTCTTAAAATGGCGTACTTCTAGTTTTTCTGCAGTAGTTAGTAGTGTTCCTTAAGGTTCCATACTTGGACCGTTGCTTTACTTAATATATACTTTGATTTTGACAGTCGCATTAAAAATTGTTATAGTCATTTTTATGCAGATGATACACAACTGTATTATTCTTTTAATCCTCCAAATATCACGCATGCAAAGAGCATAATTAACACCGACTTAAAAAACATAGTCTTATTTGCTAAACGCCATGAACTCATAATTAACCCAACTAAATCATCAGTAGTTTTCTTTGGATCTATAAAAAATAGGGAAACAATTGTTGAAAATCTTGTAGTTAATATTAACAATAATAAGATAAGAGTTGAAGAAGTCTCTCGCGACCTTGGTCTAATGAAAAATAGCAAACTGAGATTTAAAGATCATATAAACAATGTTTTCAAAAATCTTATGCTTCTTTAAAGTTTTTTATTACAATAGAGATCTATTTAATATGAAAGCAAAAGAAACCTTATGTGAAACACTTGTGCTTTATTTCTTTAATTTTTGTGATGTTGTATACGATACATGCATTGACACTGCGGATGTCCGGAGGATTCTACTAATACAGAACAGTTTTTTAAGATTTATATTTAGCGTTCGAAAGTTTCTGAGAATTTTTCATAAACTTAATGATATCGGTTGGTTAAACATGTCAAATTAAAGACTCCTACATTCAGCATGCATGTATCATCAATTCATTTGTAATAAAACTCCACCCTACTTGTACAACAAAATTCGCTTTAGAACCGACATTCACAATATCAACCTAAGGTTTAAAAATTTAATTACCATTCCAGCACACAAAACAACTTTTTTTAAACGATCCTTCTCATACAATATTGCTAAAAGGTATAATTTGTTATTTGATAAGCATTTGTCTCTTCCTTCTTTTAAAAACAACTCAAACGTACCCTGTTGTTAAGTCAAGTAAGTTCTCAACTTTTATGATAATATTTGGGCACTAAATTATGCAGTTCTTATGTTTGTAAGTTACTCTATTCTTTTGTATTTTTAGGGTTTAGGTGGAAGTACAGCTGAAGGTCTTCCATTAAAGCTAAACCTCACCATAGGATTAGCGTATAAAACAAATGTTATATATGACTATTAAAGATTTTATTATTATTATTATTATAGAATATTTTATCTACGACAGATACTACAATAGACGTAGGGATGTAATTTTTTTGCTTTATTGACTTTGCTAGGTTGCTCGGCACAGTTGTCAATAAAACCTGTTTAAAAATAAAAATTTACGTCCAATTTTGTAATTAATGACCTCGTTATTGAATATGAATAGAAATTGTTTTCTTTACATTTATGTAGGTATTATTTTTAAAAGTATTAATATTTTAAATTGAAATAAAATTATTCCATCATTAAACTTTTAAAACGCATTTAACGTTTCAACTTAACTTTTAATTGAAAAAGACTAAATGATGCTACAAATACTGTCTTTGAACTGTATAAATTCAATCTAATGTTTTACACTAACAATAATTTAATTACAATATTTTCACTTAAAATTAAAAATCAAAAAATGTATAGAATTTTGAATTAAATGTACCACAAACGTGTGTAATCAAAGAAGTAGTTGTTATTACAGAATGTGCACTAAACTTGTATAAAATCAAGCAACTTCGTTTTCTCGGATACTTTTTCAAAGCTCTACTGTTAACTTGACAATGATAAATACATTCACACTGCGGAAACATCGTAAATTGCCATTTACTGATTCCTGCTAATGGGTGCATTTGTCTTCTTTGAGAAAAAAATTAGATCAAATGAGTTAATGCGCACCGCAATTAATAAGATATTGATCAATTTTTGCTCCAACATTTAAGTTTAAATAGTTTTAATTAAAAAGAATGTAATTACGAGAAGGAATAGAATTTTAAATATTTAAACTGAAACTTTTGTAAATCAAGGCACATTATCACGGCAGAATACAAGTTGAGCTATATTTAATCGCATTTGTCGAATTAAAGAATAATCAAAGACAATTTACGAACGTTATAAATTGGCTGGTGACCACATAATATAGAAGCCCAAACAAAATCAAATCATATTATATGAACTTACTGAAATGTAATCCTGAATGTCATGAGAAATTACATTAAGTTAACTGTTGATAAAACTTATTTAAAGGATTACAAGTTACAATGTAGCACATTTATTTACGTGCTTTTATAGTCACAGACAATCATTACTTTAACAGAGTACATGAAATGTAGATTTCTTTACACTTTAACGGTTTAACTGAAAACAAACAATATAATGTAATATTGATTTATAAGACGCTGTTCTGTATCTTCAAATAAAGCAAAACTTATTAGTATTAGTAATTTTTTTGGAAAAAAATTTTTGAACTGGACCAATAATAATAAAATATATAAAATTTATCTTAGTTATCTTAATAAGAACAAATTTTTGTAATTTAGTTACAAAATCGAATATGATTCTAAAGAATTTAGATGTGAAAAATGCGTATAATTCTTTTAAACACTTATTTGTATATTAATACTAAAAAGTGAATCTTTTTTGGCCGAGTCTGAGATTAATCGCCAAAAACATAAAAAAAAACAAACGAGAACGAAGTAACATGCTTTTGCGTTATTGGCGACTTTTATTATAAATAAGGTTTATTTAAAAATTATAACAAAATATTTATGACTAATGAAAGTAACTATAACAATCAAAGGTTTTGCGCAAAACTCCACATCGTTTATATACTAACAAAAGTGTAGCAAGTAGTGTCGAAAGTGTACATTGACATAAACAATTTAATCCAAAAATAAAATAAAAACAGCTTATAGAAAGTGCACAAAAAATTACAAAAAAGTAAAAAAAAAGATACCAGAAATGTAAATTTTAAGGAGGTCAGATAGTTAAATTGTTAAACTTATTAAAATGTTCTATTTTTGTTGAAATTTTTTGTAAATATTCTTGAAATGGAATGAATATTAACCAACTTCAAGCAGTTAAGTTCTCCCAAAATAAATTTTTTTTGCAAAAATAGGGTCCAGGATAGATGCCCCACTGGAAGAAATGGTCACGGCCAATGGTTTAAGGTTTACGTTTTAAGATAGATGTTGCCGTAACCTTCACAAACGCTTGAAATGTATATTTGGGGATGTGTGTAGTGTTTTGATATTTAGTGAATAAAATATCGGTGAGTTACAGCAAATTATTTGTTTTTATTAGTCCAGAATTTATTCAGTGTTTTTAGTTACAGCCAATATATCTAATTAGTATGATGTTTTATGACAATTTTACAATGTTTCACACAAATCAATGCATCTGCAGTATTCATAACCTACAAATAAGTTTCTTCTTGTTTTCTACTACACGTTGCCAAGTGGGGCATCTCTCCCCACTTATTTTAGGTGGATATGTTTTTTTTAATTTTTCTTTTAGATATGCGAACCGAATATAAGAAGATATGTTCTACAAGAGGACAGTGAACCAACGATCAACTAATTGAAGCTCTGCAAGCAATTAAAAACGGTCGTCTTGGTATTACTAAAGTTTGCATAATTTACGGAGTATCAGCTGACACTCTGCGACGTAAAAGGGTGCTAGAAAATCCGAAAAAAACTGGATTAGGGCGTGACTCATTATTTAGAAAAACAAACGAACAAGAACTGGTGCGACATATTTAAAAACTAGAGAAAAAGGATTTGCTCCAACTTGAGATGATCTCAGTAAAATTTCATATAAATTTGCAGTTGTTCTAAAATTAAAAAACAAATTCCACGTCGATTCTGAAAAAGCGGGATATCATTGCCTAAATCCCTTTTTACAACGCAATCGATGTTTGTCAATTTGAAAAGGTGAGGGTTTATCATTAGCACTAGTTCAAGGAATGACCGTGTGCAATCATATTTTAATTTACTACGGTCAGTCCTAGAAGAAAACGAACTATTTGGTAAACTCTAAAGTGTCTTTAATATGTACAAGACGGGGCTGCAAATAAATAATCATACCTCTCATGCCATTGCAACCAAAAGATCAAAGCTTGTTTTGTCGGTAACATCGGCCGAGAAAGGTGAAACTGTTACTTTGGTGGCATGTTGCAACGCTGAAGGTAACTTTTACCGCCAGTTTGCATAATGAAGGAACAAAATAAGAAGAGAGAATATGAGGACGGCATGCCACTAAGATGCATTGTTTACATGTCTGAAAAATCCGCCTATATAAATTCCAAAATTTTCATGAACTGGCTGCGCGATCATTTTTTACCACGAAAATCTGAAGAAAAACCCTTTTAGTGGTAGACGGACATTCTTTGCACTGCAATGTGGATACGTTGGAATTTGCCAAAAAAAGTTTACCCAGTTACACAACGCACTTCCCTCAGCCTCTTGATCGCGCAGTATTTAAAGTTCTGAAATCGGTGTACGCAAATGCAAGTAACAACTGGGTAAGAGCTAATCCTGAGAGGAAAATAACCAGGTTACAATTTGAATTTTTATTTTCAGAAGCGTGGGGGAAAGCAGCAATGTGCAGCAATGCAATATCACGTTTTAGGGCTACTGATATTTATCGCTATAATCCAGAATATGCATTTGCCATAAATGAAAATCCTAACATTGCTACTTCGACTGCTTTGGAACCAACTGAAGAGTCATTGGACCTCTATAGCGAGACACACTTCACGTTCTAGTGGAATCAAAACCTGGCACTTCTTGTTGGTCTGATATTACACCGGGAAAACTTTTAGAAAATTTGTCTCCTGTTCCACGAGTCAAAGCTATTGAAACTGTACGGAAGCGAGAGATGAATGTAGCTTCAGTGTTAACATCACCTGAGGTTTTGGCCAAAAAGAAATTTAAAATTCAACAAAAAAAAAGGAAATCAAACGAAAGAAAAAGTAACAAAAAAAGTCAGTTGTACAAAGAGAAAAGATCCCATAAACTACAGAAAGAGGTCTAAGAAACAAGTTGAATCGAGGTAATCGAAAAAAGATGATAACATCTCTTTAGCAGAAGACAGTGATGCTAACAATTTGAGTGAGGAGGAAATATGTGATGGTTGCGGAAAGGATTATTTCTTAACATCAAAGAATAGTGACTGGATACAGTGTTTGTATTGCAATCCACAAATTTTGCAGCAAATATGAGAATGTTTGGGATCAGTGCGGAAAGTGATTGCATTAAAGAAATCGCGTTAATTTTCTTTGTGGGACATCTAATCCTACTGCTCGGGGCATCTGTCCCGTAAACTAAGGGTGAGATTTTAATTCAGGTGAAAGGTTTCGCAAAGTTGCATTTGCTTCTTCAGTATACAAAATTTTGAACGGATGGTTTTAAATCTAAAAATTACGTAATATTATAATAGGGTAGTAAAGGAATCAATTTCCTACGTGCCTGCATTTTATATCAAAATTATATAATTTTTTTTGTAGTACTTCATAATATATAGTTAGTATATAAATACAGGTTTGAAGATGTTTTTTAATTACAATTATTATACATAAAATTAAAATTAACAATCTTTTAATGGTATCAAACACTTGTTGGTTAGTTAGTTACCAATATGTCATAAGTTTTATAACTATGCAGGAATGGCAACAGATAGTTTTATTTGTTATATGTCAGTTTTATAGTTTACAGTTCGATTGATATTTTTTTTTGTGTAACATTTCTAGTATTAATCGTTTGTTTAAAATTTTCTCCTTTTCTAAAATTGTTAGTGAATCAAAAATGAAATTGTGTAAATGGTTCACTGCGTGGTCTGATAATGTTGTGTTAGGTTTTTGAGGGTTAATTTGTTTAACTTTTAATTGAATTTTTGTGTTGATTAATTCTTTTTGCAAGTATTGTTTAGTTTGACCAATATAACAATTTTACAATTATTACAATTATATTATATTATATTATATTTTGTATATTAATTCTGATTGGTTTTTAATTTTTGTTTTGTTTTTTAATTGACTAAAATTTTTTTTTTGAACTATTATGATTGTAAAATGAAGTTATAATATTATGTTTTTTAAATTCTTTTTCTAGTTTATTTGACAAAATTGATATAAAAGGAATATTTAAATAATTATTTGAAAAATTTTCTTAAACTATATCATTATTAAAAACTGTTCCAAAATAATTTGGTTGTAAATTTACTTAATTATTATTGTTTTTGAGAGTTTTATTATATTTAATTTTATTTAACCTAATGTTTATTTGTTTTTGAATAAATTCTTTAGGGTAATTATTTTTGTTTATGAAATTTGGGTTCTGATAGAATGATTGCTCTGTCGATTAAAAAATTAATAACACTTTTTTATAATTTTTGTTGTTGTGTAGGAATTATAATTTAAAAATCTTTCTGTTCTTATATTTTTCTATAAATTTGTTTCAATTATGTTTTGTTTGTTTATTAGTAATGTTATATCTAAAAAATTTATTGTTCTGTTTGTGTTTTCTACTTCAATAGTAAATAATAATTTGTTGTGATAATTATTGAAAATAGTTTGGATAAAGTTTATTTCATCTTTATGTGCAATTATTATTATATCGTCAACATATCTTTTATAAAAAAAACTAATTGTTTTATTTTTTAAGCATGTCTTGTTGTATTTTTTTATAATTATTTCTCAAGAGTAAAAGGGGAACCCATATATTTGTAAGTATATTTGTTGTTTATAAGAAAAATAACTAGAGTTTAATATAAATTTTAATTAAAAATCTGTTTTAGAAATGTTAGAAATTTTTTTTATTTTTTTTCAATAGAATTTTATCGATTCAGTTGCAAGTTTAATAAGTATATTTGTGTATAATAAAACAATGTCTAATGAAAATATTATGTGGTTAGAAGGTACTTTAATTTGGTTTATTTTTTTTTAAAAGCCAAGAATCTTTAATTATGTTTTTGTTTTTAGTTGTGATATTTTTAAGTATGTTTAACATGTATTTTGAAAATTTATAAGTAGGACTTATATAAAATGCACCAATTGGTCTTTTTCTTAAGTAATTTAGGCAGACCATATATTTTATGTGCAACTCCATTATTAGTTATTAGTTTTTTATAAGTTTTTTGGCCAATTACATTTTTATTGAGTAAGTTTCTAATTAGGTTATTATTGTTATTTTGAATTGTTAACTTGGATGTTTGTTAATTTTATTGTATGTAACATTGTCATGGAGTAAGTCATTCATTTTTTTATCATAATCCATTTGTTCCATAATTATTGTTTTTTGTGTTTTGTCAGCTTCTATAATTTTTGATATTGTTAATGTTGTTTAAGATAATGTTGTTATTATTTTGTTCATTTGTGGGTAGCATTTGGTTTTTATTTATTTTTTGTAATTTGTAATCACGTTCTTAACATTATTTTTAATTGTATTTTGTTTATTTTCATCGAAAATAGTTATGTAGGTTTCTACATTTGATATTATGTTGTTAATTGGTAAAGTTTTATTTTGATTAAAAATTAAAGTTAGGACCTAGTTGTAATATTTCTTTAACTTCTGTTGGAATTTATTGCTTAGTTAAGTTTTCAATAAAATTATCATTAAGTTGTATTATTGGTTGTTTTTGTTTGTTAGATTCTAAAAGATTATTAATTTTTTAATATTAGTTTTTTTTATTTTGTCTTTTAATTAGTTGATTTTAATAATATTATTATTAAGGAAATTTCAAATAATATATTGTGGTATTTTATTATCTATTTAAGTTTTTATATTGAAAATTTTTGTTTTAAATAATTTAATTGAATAAAGAAATCATCTATAAATAGTTTTAAAATTGAATTGTTAAATTTATTAAAGTAATTTGTATATTTTAATTCATTTCGTTTGTTGAAAAATTTTAGAATGGTTTCTTATTTTGTATTTAAAATTTTGGTTTTAATTAAATTTTTTTCATGTACGTAGGAAATTATTTCTTTCATTCACCTTTACAAATTTTATTCCTAATTTATTGAGTGTTTTAAATTCTGTAAATTGATTTTGGTATCTTAAAGGATGTAGATTGTGGAAATTATTCATTTTTTTAAATTTTCTTATTTGTTATCGAGGTGAAAAGGTTTTAAATCAAACACGTATTTGTTTACTTTGTTTTACTTGTAGGGTTCTTCATTAATACGTTCCTATAATATGTTTTTCTTTTAATTCAGGTGAAATGCAAACTACGAAAAATTTTTGTTAATATAGCATGCGACAGTTTTTAACCCGATTTTTTGGCGTAAAGTAGAACATTTTGCCTGCGGGCTTAAAAGTGTTACTTTTGCGCCAGTGGGCTTTTGGTTTTGAATTGTTAAAATTGATCTAATGTATTGCTGGATGCAACCAAATCGCCATTATTGGTGTATAATGTATTGGCTATTCTGTAATCAACTTTAACAATATTGTAATGATTGATACGTTTGTTAATAAAACTGCAATCTGTAAACGTTAATGTGCAATTCGCACTTCACACTTCACAGTGCTTCTATTTCACTGCATGAATGCAGCCATCCCTTCTTAAAACTTGAGTAGTGTAATCTCCGTAACCTAACCTTAATTATTTAACTTCCACTTTTCCCTTCCTTTATTTTCTATTTGATTATTTTAGTCCTGTTATCGCTTCTTTATGATTTTGCATTCCGTTTTATTATTTCCATCGTAATCCTACTCCTGTATGACAAAACCGTTTTTATAAGGCTAAACACATTTCGAAATCATTGTTTCGGGTAAGCATAAAATAAGTGTATAATTTATTATTAATACTCTGTTTGTATTTTAGATTAACAACATGTGGAATGCAATTCAAATAAGGTCGTTTATTTCCAAAACATAGGCCGGACTAGACCTTCACAATCATTAAAACCCACCCTAAATTGTCAATGTCGTCAATGGATAGCTGCGACAATTCCTCTCTGCGGCAAGTCCCAGCAATTCCAATGATTAAAACTACCTAATTTTTATATTTTGTTAGGTATAATATTATTAATCAAAACAGTTTACTTAGTTTCATCATTAAAATCTATTATTTGGAGATTCTATAATAAATTTTAAAATTTGTCCCCTTGTTAAAATTTTTAATTTTTAGGTTTGTATCCGTCCCAATTTCTTTTAGGAATACAGTTACTTTTTGAAATTGCTTATTTTTAGATTTTCATTAATTGATATAGCTGCCTTCAACATTGAATAAATCGACCAAGGTGTTGATGTGTTGAATACTTCTGACTTCTCAAATAAACATGCTAGAAGCACATTTTTGATGTCACTGCGAGTGACAAATAAAAAATTATGTAAGGCATTTATGATGGTAATAATACAGTAGATTAACGCAATTTGTAAATGTTTTAATTTTTTTGTATACGAACATAATAAAATGTGTAAAAAATTATGTATGCACCTAGGTCGTAAAGCAGTTTTAGGCCCTTGTCCTGATTGTGCTCGGGCACAACGTACATTCCTCTGGGCCTAAAACAGCTACTTTATGTCCTTGCTAAAAGGATGCTTTTAAATCTAAAAATTACATAATATTAAAATATGGTAGGAATGAATTTATTAATAAAAAAAAATTTTAATACATGCGACTGTCCATGCGACATTAAAAAAAATTTTTTGTTTGTTTGTATTTCACCTGAATTAAAGAAAAATCATATATATGCAACGTATTAATGAAGAACCACAACTAATATAAAGTTTATTGTTATGGAATTACAGAATCAATATTAGAATTGCCTCAAAAGTATTTAACTTAGATATTAGTACACAAAATACATTTATATGACATCTGATGCAACAAAATTTGAATATGGTGTTCCTCAAGGCATCGATTTAAGTTCTCTGTTGTTTAATATTGACATTAACAACATTAATAGTTCCGTTAAATTATTGATTGTTTCGGTTTTCGGTAACAATATTGAACTTCATCAAATTTTAAACACAGATCTTGAGTGTTGTGTGTGAGTGTTAATGGGAGTTTTTAACAAATTAAAGATAAATAAATACAAAACTAAATGCATGACTCTTGTAACCAAAAAACTTTTTAAACATTTTGATTACTGTAGTTTGAACTTTTTTCGGGTTCTCAAGACGCAAATACAGAGAGTAATTTTACAAAAACTCTCCTATTGTAAATTTACACAAAACTCTAATTTTTTTTCTATTAGATGAGAAATTGTTAATAACATTTTAATAATAATTTACAAACTAATGCATAATCAATGGCCGGCTTTTTCAAACGATTTTTTTATATGTTCTGATGAAATACATAATCATAGGACGCAAAGAGTCCCTTCTTACAAAGTAACACACGTCAGCAGCAAAATTTCATGTACTTCAGTTATAGAAAAAGAGTTTAAGAAATTTAATTAAAAAAAATAAAACGTTTATATTTGTTATGTAAAATATGTTTCCTTCATCATCTATCTTTTGTACCTAAGTAGCTATAATGATAAATAAATTCTATTCTAGTATAAAAAAGTTCTTAATATTCCACAATAGTTTCGGTCACAAATGCACCATTTTTGTGGGCTTTTATATGAATTATTTATTGACTTTGTCTTAATGCTTTTAAATCTTGATGGTTACTATGTGCCTTTCAACATAGAATACTCAGCCCAAAGATTCACAGGTGACTTCAGTTTCTCATTCTTCTTAACCATAGGTATAAGTCAGCAAAACTTTTTCATTAATTCCACACTTTTTTCTCCACACCAGCTTTTGAAAGTTGTGTATGTATTTTCATAACACATTTTTGATTTTTCAAAAATTATTGATGAAGAACCAATGTTCCAAGTGTGCTCAATTTTAAGATCTGCAGAATCTGATTCCGTATCGTTTATTTTTATGCAGATATAACTTGCAATTCTATTGACAGCTACTTTTTCATAAGTATATTTTTTACAGTAAGCAAATTTGTTTTTAAGCAATATTAATTGCATCTATTGTTAACAATGATCAAAAATTTATGATACCGATATCTCTATAAAACACGATGACAACAGTTTTATTCAAATAAGGTAAAAATGTTTCTTTATAAAGAAAAAACGTTCTATCGTGCAAAAAACGTTAGAAGCATTGTGAACGTTAAGGACATACCGATCTCAGACAATTATTGTAGTTGTCGGAAAATAATACTGTTGTGGGGTCAACCCTTACTTGTGGTAATTCTTCTTTAACACTACCAGTATCTTCAAACAGTTTTAGAATTTGTTTGATATTTATTTCGGAAAATTTATCATGTTCGTAACGGGCCTGAAGAGTTTTTGCTGCGGATAGATACCGGTGACACTCTCCGTACTTAAAAATATTAATTTTCTCTTGCTGTGAGAACAACATCGTCTATAAAACAAGAGTTTGACTTTTTACTTTGACGCTGTCAAATGGTAAATTAATAATTTTTTCCGTCGACCTCATTATAAAATTGAGTTTTACGTACTCCCTGAATAATCATAAAGTAACACTTTTTTAACTGTAATACTTTTCGTCCGCAAACATCTGTCAATGTCAATTATTATTTTATGTCAAATTAAATAAAGTCGAAGTAACCAGTATGAAAACCCATTTTAAGAAAGGATGAATTTAGTGACTACATAGGATATTACAGTACTTTAGGTACATACTGAAACATTTTAGATACTGCAGAATATTGTTTGTTTACTTCCATTTATAACATCAATTTCTCAATCCCACACAACTTTGAACAAAAACAATTTGTTGTTCAAATTACAAGTAAATGATTTTATGTGCTTTGAAATGATATTAATAAATTGTTAATAGTTTCTACAATGTGCGAAGCATATAGAAGAGCCTGGTTGTAATCTCACAATACTCGATACATTGTTTTCAATATGTAACACTTTAACTTCTTTAAAATTATTCATTTATAAGGTAAGACAGAATTCATACGACTTGAGATTGCTTTAGACAATTTTATTAGGTAACATTTTGATACAGAAGCGGGGTTCCGATACAAAATTTTCACGATCATGAAATACAAAAACTTACAGTAGAAGTGAGTTAATTATGGGTACGTTTCTATTACTGTATTTGATTGATGTAAATAAGTAATAATGCTAATGGAAAACAAAGAACAGTAATTACTTGTAAAAATCATTTGAATATTGATTCTGTCGCAGGAAAAAACAAAAATAGAATCATATAAGCCATCAACATTACTGGGTTCAAGATTTATTCGTACACAAAAACAAGGTGATTTCACAGTTTTCAATAAGCTGAAAGAAGATTATTACATTTTTGAAACATTTTCGGAGTGAATCAAAAAACTACGTTTGCATACTTTCTTACGGTCAGGCAATATTTTTATTGAATATAAAATGATTATAAGTCTGACCACGGTACAAACTAAGTCTTATAACTATTATATGTCCAATTAGTAAGAATCGACTTTAATGTGTTTAATAGGAGAAACTTCATTACATCTTTGATCATAAACAATTAAAGAAATGCATTAATTTTGAGGGTAGGCTTCCAACTATAACTACATTTTTAAATATACTTCAAAATAACACTACCTAAATGTAATTTTTATTATTTTAATAAATTATAAAAAAGTACATGTTTTACCTATTACCTATCATAATCAAGTGCTCTTATAAAATTATGTGATTGTTGTAAACAAATGCTTTATCGGTACAATATTCGAACGCGGAAAGCTTTTATTTCCTTTAATAAATTTTGACACAAATGTTACAATACTGAACGGTGAAGTGAACATTAGGTACAGTAAAATCAGAACAAACGTAAAATGTTTGTTTAAAATTACTAAACATTTTGTTTTCAGTAAACGGTAATAAATAGAAAATTAATTAATTTAAGGTCAACGGAAAAAATTAATATGTACCTCGGAAAAAAGTGCTTCTTAATAACCTTGCCTCGGCCAGCAAATTCAGTCTCGTACATAAAAGTGCACTTTTTTGTCCTTGTTACATAAATAACTATTTTTGTGTAAATGCAAGTGAATGAAGTCTGAAAATTGTCTTTATTTAACATTAATCTGTTGGTCAATAATAAGCACCAGGATGGTTATAGGGAAGAACATCTACACAGAAACTTTGGACGAGCAAAAATTATAGGGCTAGAAAATGCTGAAAATAATTTTTTTTATTAATTTCTTTCTTGAATGTATTTCTTCTGGCCAGATCGTTGTTAATTTTTATAGTGCCTATGTAAAGAAAGCAATGCAGTCTTTATTAAGATTAAATAACAATAAACAGCAATTTAAAATAAAAAAATATTTAAATTTAAAGTTTAAGCCCACGCATCCTGTATATGTTTTTATGTAAGTTAGTAAAATTTTAATAAAACGACAGATTTTATTTTAACAGATACTTATATCCTAAGTACTGATAAAAAAATATTTTTTATGCAAATAAAACAAAAATGTTCTGAATTAATAATTTTATTACGTACATTACAAATCTCAGAGGTTTAGTTTTAACCTAAAGCAGTTACTAAAAAGTCACAATTACATAAATTCTTTTATACAACGAAAAACTTGTATTACAGATTTTACCCATACCACTGAATTTGTGAAACTAATCTAAAACTAAGATTTCTGACACCTGCAAGGTCTGTATCAAGAATTTTTTCAGCCTACGGGAGTTATATAAAAAAGTTAACACATTTGTATAAAGCTGAAAAAAACCAAAAAAAATTACTTGTTATTTACTTATTTAGGTAAAATACTGAACATTTGGTGTTTTGTTGAAGACGACATTAAATAATATTAAATTTAAACGCTAATCTATTGTCAATTATTTTAGAAATTCTGTTTTCCTTCAATTACTACTATTATTGCGAAACGAATATCAAATTAGGATTGACAAAATATCATTTTTTCTAAACATTAATAATTTACTACCTTTCAAAAAACCATATTATGTATTTGATTCTCTTAAAAAATACTTTCATTTATGTCGCAAAAATAATAACGAAAAATGAGAAAAATTTTATTTTAAACTCAAAAAAAAAGCAAAATTAATTTTACTAAAACTAACATAAAGTTTTATCAATGAATACGGAAACATTTATGTATTGGTTCTTTTTGTAAATTATTGATTAATTAAGCTTTAAGAAATCAATAATAGTTTTTATAGTTTCCACTCAAAAATTATACATTCTTTGACAAACGTTAAATATAACAATTGGTTTATATGGAAATTTACAAAAACATAAAAATGGTGTCTAACAGAAGGTTTTAAAAAATATAAACTAGGTGCGTAAATGTTTGAATCTGTAGTCAATTAAAAATTTATTAAAAAAATATTAAGGAGATAAAAATTCTGTTTGATATATTAATGTAAAATTGCCAAAATTTGTTTGATCATTGATTATTAAATTTTTATTGTTTTATTGTAATTTATATAAAATTTTATTAATTATATTTATTTATGTTTAAAGCATATATGAGTGATGGATTTAAATGTTTATGTTTGTTTTGGATAAAATGTTTAGCAAATTGCATCTGAATTATAAGATTATTTGTCTGGTTGTTTAAGATATCTTAGATGTTCTTTTAATAAAATCGTAAAATTTCTTTGAGTTTTTTCAATACATATTTTGTTGCCAGAGCATAATAATTGGTATATGCCGCTTGATTCAAGACGTTTTTTATAATTTTGTGAATAAATGTTAGCTAAATTAGTTGGACCTTTGAAATAGTTATTTACGTGAAATGTGCGTAAACAGATTCTTTGGGAATGAAAGCCGGTGGCATTGGCACGAATTTCCGAATATTGTTTACGCACAAGTTGCGTATCCTATTTTTTGCACGATATTTTTCTAAATTCGCACTTTAAAATTTTGATATTATAACATTCAAACCACAAAATTTAATTAGTGAGCTGTAGCTACAACGCAAATGCACATAATGCATACATTTGTCATCCAGTCTGAGTTAACCTATTTAACTGTCAAACTTTTATTTGAAGATTAGAATTGTTTTTCGGCATTTACAAAAAATACAAGGTGCGTAAATTGCATTCTAAATAACGAAAAATGTAAGTACATCAACAATTTGTGTGTACAACGCACGCTAGTGGTTCTATCTACATAAAAGTGACAAATAATATACAAGCTGTCGTTCGTCATTTCGAATTTTCAATTATCAATTATTACAGATCTGAAAGAGTTTTTGATATATTAAGGATGTAAAGTGATTTCTCGTAACTGAAATTGTGTGCTTATGCAAATATTTTTGTAGCAAAATGCTCTATTAACCCAGTGTTTTTACTAAATTTTTAAAACACTAGTACGTAATTCTATTGTTTCGGTAGGCGTACTGACGTACACTCATGAAATTTAAAACTTGGACACTACAATTTCTGTAAACAAAAGTTTGCACATTGTGAAGCGGGCTTAAGGGTATCATTTACAATTCTAACAGCAGGTAGTCTCAGCAGGGGTTATCTTATAGAAGGACTGTAGAATGAATCATTACACTAAGCACGTTTTAGAAAATAGGTAATTTACGTTGCTTACTTAATTTTTTTCTTTAAAAAATATATTTGAAGGTATCGCTAATTAAACACCATAGCTCGATTAATTATCGAATCAAAATTTTGTTTAGGAAATGTTTACAAAATAAAATTAGAAATAATTTTGATTTAAAAACGTCTACAAGCAATAACTTTTAAATTAAATCAAAAACTAAACATGGTTATTTGGGTTGACTGATTATTACTTATTTTTAAATAAATCTAACCTACTAATTATTGTAAGTTATTAAAAAAATCATTAAACTCTCTATTCATAATATTTAGTCCTTACAAAATGTATATTTTATGACGTTTCATTTTTTCTGTAGTTAATATAAAAAGTGAAAATAAAAACTAAGGCAATTCTTATTGTCAACGTATATATTTAGTTTTTTGACAAGAATTTATTACATAATTATAATTAAGTTACCAAGTTATAGTTTAAAATTAAATGAAAACTTTTTTTAAATAAAGGTATTACTATATAAATAAACTAAATGTATAATCAGTTAATGTATTTAGATCTTTAATAGTGTTAAGAAATTCAAAAATAGAAAAAATTGAATTGTATTTATTATTTGGTTTTTATTAATTGAATTAACATTGTTGGATTTTTAAAATATATACATAATTAAATTTATTAAATATGTTAAAAATAATTTTGAATGAAAATTGGTTTAAATGAGCAATATGAAAAATTGTGTCTAATTATTTTTTAAAATTTGTTTTTGATAGAAGTATGTTGAATAGACGGTTGAAAGGAAAGAAGATGACTGATAGTTTTTGAGAAAAATAGTGATTTGAAGAAAGAGGAATTGTTTGAGCTGTAGTTGTAGGTTTTCTATAAATGTCAAAATTAATAGAATTATTTGAATTGATACAAATGTACATATCTAAAAAAGATAGACAATTGTTTTGAAAATTTTTTAAATTAAAATTAATTTTGTAATGTAAATTATTTAAGTAATTTAGAAAACACGGATATCGGATGTAGGATCTTCAAAATTTAAAGAATGTCATGAATGTATCTATTCTAGAATACTATTCTTATTATAAATAGTATTTTTAAAAATAAAATTCAGTTATAAACTATCTCTAAACAGTTCAGGTGAAAGAGAAGAACCCATTGGTAGTCCACATAAACCAATTGCCATATTTAACGTTTGTCAAATAATATTTATACAATTCTGATGATAACTCGAGTATAATTTTGAGTTGAAACAATAGTTAATAAAAGTAATATTGCATTGCTTAAAGCTTAATTAATCAATAATTTACATAAAGTTATTGTGAAAATAGATAAGTACAGCTAGTCGCTAGAAGGCAGTCGACATCCACGAATTTGTACTAATAATGAAAAGTCACAAAAGGACGTAACAGCTGTCAAGGGATTCTCGGTGTTTGTTTGCTATTGTACAATCTCTTGCTAATTTACAGCAACAGATTCGAGATTCTTAATTTTGTCTAGAATAATCTAAGAATCGAATTATTTAACCGTTTACATATTTGTTGACAAAATTGCTTTAATGCAAATTAATTTTCGAACGTGTTATGAAAGCACAAGGCTAAACTAGATTTTGCAAAACTTATTGCTCATTGAATTGAAGACGCATTATTCCATAGATCTTGGTTGAAATTAGAATTAAAATTGTCATATATGTAATTTTCAAACGTAGCTATAATTGACAGTCTTAATTTTGCTTCAGAAATTAAAAAATTGGTATGGTTTATATAATTGTAATTATTAGTTTTTACAAAAATATATTGGACCATGTCGAAATGGTAACCATTTTGACACCTATCGTAAGGGGCTTCATCAGTGCAAGAAACTTGAAACAAACAAATTAAAATTCAAGGTAGGCTACTAAAAGTCAGTCAACCAAACCAGATTCTAAACTGAAAAAAATGTGAGTATTTAGGAAAATACCCTTTGATTACTCTCAAGAGCATTATCAACAGGATATGGTAGTATTGTAACTTTTGAAGGGTTTTACTAATAATATTTTGAATTGTTTACTCTAACCAAACAACTGTTGCAAATTACATTTTCTCAAATCGTGAAACCTTGTATTGTTGCTATTGATTTAGCGTACCAACATACACACTACATTCGATAGAAATCTTACTCAACGAAATGACAAAATTATTAAATTTTTAATTTGAAACATTTTTTTTCTGCAAGTACCAATACTTAATTAATATTGCACACATATCTAAGATACAGGGTTTTTAAACTTAAATTGGCACTAATGCTAACTTTGTTATTATTGGAGCTACAGAGTCAGTTAAATAAGCAATTGTTTCTCTCATCACTATGGTGAAAACAAAATAAAAATCGAACATCGCGTTCTCGAGTTATGTCAAATTGTTCCGTTTTTTCAAATGGGACACTTTGTATAAATTATTTTCAATCGATAGGAAATTGAATAATGAACAATAAGAGTCCCATTATTATTTATCCCAAAGTCAAAAATGATAGAGCTATAGTCAAAAATGACAGAGCTATTGATGATTTTTCAAATTGGTTAAGGTGGTTGTGTTAGTTATAACTTTACCTTACCATAAAGTAGACAGTAGGAAGAATATCCAACTCGCACGTGGTCGAGTAGTAATGCCAATAACGCAGTCAAATTTACTAGTTGCAAACCGTTAGTTGAGGCGGTTCAAATCTTGGTCACGGCAGACACTTAAAAAAATTATTTCGTGATGGAGAGAGATCAACACACAAAATTCACTGTGGCTGTATCCAGCATAAGTGGTGAAGAAAATGAAAAAAGAGGAATATCCATAAAGCGAAAGCATATGGTTTATTTTAATTTATTCTGTAAACATTAAAAAAAAAATTAAATTAGATGCTTAAAAACGTCACCCTCTTGGTCCAAGCATTTTTGAGCCCACCTGTAAACGCTTTAAGTGGCTGTAAACTGTTTACGAGTGAAACTTTAATTTCACATTTTAATCCCGTTGATACAACAAACGACTGTAGTTTATAAAATCACAGACTCTTTAAACCTATTTGAAAGATCATCAATAGCTCTGTCATTTTTGACTTTAGCATAAAAAATAATGGGACACTTTTTGTTTAGTATTCAATTTCATATCAATTGAGAATCAACCGACCGAGTAGCTCTAATAATATCGAAGTTAGCAATAGTGCCGACTTAAGTTTGAAAACCCTGTATATACAATAAAATTATGTTTCGTTTAAAAAAGAAACATAACAATAGAATTTAACGTATTTCAATTTCAAACTTTATAATAGATTTATTATAAATTATTATTAATTTAATTTCTATATTGCTATAGTACAGTCTGAGAAGTCACTAGTCATCAAAGGACCATCGTTTTCACACATACTTTGACAATGAAAAATAATAATAATATATATGTATAGTAATTATTTAGATATTGTCTTAAATTGCCAATAACAAAATGTAAATGTAAATCAATCCTTTTTACGTCGCATATTTTTTAAGTGAAAGACTTTAACACGTATTATTTCTACTTTTTTGAGGAACTAAACTAAATATTTATATTTGTTCAAAAAATTGTAAACCTTATAGTAACAACATTTCCAATTTCTATTCAACCTCTGAAAGTTATTGTCTTACAATTTATTGTATTATATTTCATTTCAGTTAGTTCACTTATTTCGAATTTCCAATTAACAACTTTGAAGTTTCAAAATAGTTTTCTATGTTTGTGTTCTGTATTCTAGATGAACTACATTAGTAAAGGAAAAGTGGTACACCACAAATAAAATTAAACTACGTCTTTACCCAACACAATAAGAGTAGAAGTTACTTATTGAACACGTAACGAGTTCTTAATTCTTTTAAAAAGATCAACTAATACGCAATTTTGATCACGTCCGCATTTGTTTTAGGTGTAAATTTGTAAGATTGTACGTATATGATCGTTTAAAAACTTTTATTTGAAATAAAGGCCTACTTTAATACAAATATGGATCTCTGTCATGTTACATTAAATTTTTCAAATATTTCTTATTTTTATTTATTTATTTCAATAATTTAAGTGCAGTATATATTTTTTTATTTTAATTTACGAAAAGATACTTCTGATTTCCGATTAGATAAATTTACGTTTATAGAATGATATATTGTACGCCCGGCAACAAAAATGAAGCCCGGTTTCTAGATATATTTTGTAAAAGAGAATATAGTTTGTACATCCCTGAAAAGCCAACCGCTGTAAGTGAATTATATATTATCTTAAAGAATTTTTATAATCGGATTTATTAAAGAATGAATGTTGTCGAATATGTTATATACTTATTTAAAAATTTATTTAAAACAAATTATGAATATTTAAATTTTGATCTTACAAACAAATTGAAAAAAACACAATTACATAAAAATCTAATGCTAATATTTTTTAATTGCTTAAATTTACTTTACTTTTAATTTTTTGTTCAAATTCTTTAATACCGTACAAACGATAACAAAATACAAAAATTTTAACCGCTTTAAGTCAAGAGCTTTATTTTTGTCCGTGAGCGTATGTCTTAATAAGTTTTTAAATATTAGTTACATGCTAATATAGAATTTAAATTAAAAGTACATCGACTGAACTTAAAGAATCGATATAATTATTAATTATAAAAACAACCAAGAGAAATAGTTGAAAATACCTATCATGGCAGAAGGTTAGATATAATTGACAACACTTATTTTTTAACGTTTTTGGAGATAATTTCAATAACTAAATAACAGAGATGTTCATATCCAACTTTATTTAAATCCTGTAACGCTTGATGAATAACATTAATATTATTTTAAACTAGTGCAATGAAAATTTGTTTATAATGGATATCGATTACTGAACGTTAAATGTATTGCTCGATATAATTTTTTTTTATTTAAATATAATTAATCAAAAAACGTTTGTCATTTTAATAGTAGCATGAAATATTAATGCGTTTGACAATTTCTATGTTATCCATTTGTATCATATGACTAATGGGTTTTAGTTTAAGGCAATTTGTGATAGTTCCTGTTTTAATTAGTAATTGTCACTTAAATTACTAATTTCAAATTATTATATACTTTTTGTAAAAATCTATTTGTGACACTAAATAAATGCAACAAATTTAATATTAATTACGTATTTATTTATATTGATTGTAAGAATTACATTACACTACCGATTAATTTTAGTGCGGTTTTGTGTTACAAATAATATATCAAATTTATTTCGGAAATTACACTCATTACTGTGGCAAGGAAGTTTTATACAATAGAAGGTGCAGCAATATAATATTTTTGATTAAACAAGAATTAAAAGAGTTTATGGCACCTAATTCATTAGTGACACAGCAAAAAATACTTAGTTCATTAACAATCTAAACAAATCGTTTAAATTATATCCATTTTAATAGTATTTTTGTTTTAAAAGTCGATAAAATGTTATAACTTAATTTTGTTTACAGACTTTTTCAACGTTTTTATTTATATTGATTTGCAGATTATTCTAAATCTAATTCAAAACGCATTCAATTAATAGTTAAGTTTTTGCAACAAAAATTATTGACCAAAATAAAATTATAGAGAATTTAGATTATTGGTAAAAATATTTTTTAGCATTAATAGATTTATTTGGGTCAAAAACTGTTATCTTAGTCACATATATTGACGAATTTTCCAAAAAATAATTTATGGAAATTTTATCCATGACAGCAACGTTTTACATTATAATAATAGTTTTTTACAGCACAGTACAAGTACGAGTCCGATAAATCACTCAAGAATAAAAAATGTCTGCTGCTCGAATTATGTACAATACCGTTTCCTCTCTATCAAACAAAAAGTTCAAAAATATGTAATATTTTAATAAACTGCGATTATCAAAATTAGTAAATTTGATTTGTCAATTGCTTTTCAAAGGTGTGACGGTAATTTTCACTTACTATTTCTTTTGGCTAAATAATACTTATATTTGGGAAATTCATTCTCGTATATGAATTATCTTGCCCTTATGGTTAGGCAACCCAAACGTTCGAATTGTACAGGGGTGTAGCACCTAAAGTCCCTTTAGACCATAGCTTTTTTACCATAAAAGTTATCAAAACAAGTTTAGAAGCAAAACTGTGTGCAATTATCGTCGCCATGTTACCAAAGTATTTTTGGTCACCAGTGGCGTGTCGTATTCCAGTGGCGTATCAAACTTATGTTTTAAATAAACCACACTATATTTTTTGCAGATTTAGAAAGCACTCCAAAAGTATTTTTTTTTGTAACTTTAGCGGTTTCGCTGTTATAACCGCTTTTCCGAAAAATTTGACTATTTTTGGGAATTTTTGGCAGAAACTAAATTGCGCCGACGAGTTGGTTTAGTAAAAAAGGACAAGCAAAAGCCTGTTTTACTTTTACATATTTTTTTTTGGGTACTTTATGGAAAAAAGAAAATTTTTGATTGGCATTCGCGAATTGTATTTTTTTTCCAAAATTTTAAATCGCACTCTCCAAAAAAAATTAGAGCGCTGGATAGCAAAATCTTAAATTTTTTTATTGGTATTACGAAAAATCACATATCCTAAAAAAATTTTACAAAAAAACAAAGTTGAAGCAGATGCGCAGATGTCAAAATACTTAAAAAGTCAAATTAAGACTCAACTGAAAACACCAGCTGTTTGTTTTCTAATAAACGTTGCGTAAAAGCTCCCAAGTCAAGAAGTAATGGTTGACATGGTTTTTATTTTTGAAGAATATGACAAGAATTCTTTTTGGAATTACGAGTGTACGCTGAGAGATATCCTGGGAGAGCACATTCCCATCCACAAGCCTTTGAGTATCTTGAGTAAGTTTACTAATACTCAAGCGAAAAAATACCTAAAATAATGTTCAAAATGACAACCGTCCTTTTGGAGGCATAACGGCACTCTCGACTCGTAGGCCTTAGACACCTCCTTGAGGACTTCTGGTGATACACCACGGAAAGCTGCGCAAATCCTGACTCGCATTTTCTCGGCAGTAGTTGGTACCGTATTATAGACCTTATTGTTGATGTAGCCCCACAGAAAGAAGTCAAGGGTGATCTTGGCGGCCACCTTACTAGACCCTCACGATCAATCTACAAATCCGCAAACCTGTCATCGAAATACTCTCGAAATTACTTTATCTTTAATAAAGTCTTTTCACAAAAAAGCGTCAGGTGGTCTAGAAAAATAGGAGTCTTTCTGTCGACTTTGAAGAGCAATAACTTTTTCCCGTTAAACGCACAGTTTTTTGTCCTACAACATTTTTGAAAATAAAACTTAAAACAAATCCAAAAACACCAAGTTTATGACTGTGAGATAATCAGAACGCAAGCTATAAAAATTTCAAAAAAAAAACACCAAATCCAAGATGGCCACGAAAGGATTGGTTATAGGGGTGCGCAAACTTAAAGTTAAACTCACCGAAGAAAACCCTTTTGAATCGAGAGTAAGAGAAAAAATGTATACAAAAATGGTGGGTCAATTCCTAAATGCACTGGACTAGATTGACGACACCATTTTTATAAAAGGTCGATTTATCAAAAAATAACACGCTCATAAAAAACAATTTCTCTTGTTAGATTTTGTTGGTAGCCCACATGCAGAAGTCCTGCCTGAGTTAAAAGTCTTGAGGTTGGAAATCCTGGTGCAGTTGAATCTTGAACGGATGGAACTTGAAACTTGTACGTCTAAAGAATCCGATGCACAGAACACATTGAAATGGTAGTATTCTTACTAATTTCACGCACACTAGTTTGAGAATTTTCCCAGCTGCCGCCAAAACTTGCAATGCATTGTATTCGGTCAAAACTAGTTCGTTCTAATTCTCCTTGCTCGTTTAACACTTTCAGTAGTTGTAAATTCATTCAACACTTTTGAAAAGCCTGTGGATTGGGATGTGCTCTGCCAGGATATTTCTCAGCAAACACCCGTGACGCCAATAAACAATTTTTGTAACATTATCTAAGAATGAAAACCATGTCAACCATTTCTTCTTGAGTTGAATGCATTTTAATAACGTTTCATCAGAAAACGAACAGAAGATGTCTTCAGTTGAGTCTTAATTTGACTTTTTAAATATTTTAACAACTGCACATCTTTTGTTTTATCATGGCATACTTGTAGGTATATGGGAAAGGGCGTTTATTGACAAATCGGAGTTTGTTTTGTAAAATTTTTTCAGGGAATGTGTTAGTTCGTAGTACTAATGGAAAATTTGAAGTTTCGGCTATCCAACGCTAAATTTTTTTAAAGGGTGCTATTTAAAATTTTTGAAAAAAATGAAGTACCATAAAGTACCCGGAAAAACACACCTGAAGGTAGAACAGGCCTCCTCCTGTCCCTCAATACAAAACGTACCCGCCGGCGTAATTTAGTTTCTGTCAAAAAAATTTCCAAAAATGCTCCAATTTTTCGGAAAAGTTAGCAAAACTACTAAAGGTAGAGATACAACATTTTACATAAAAATAGATATACTCTTTGAGTACTTTCCAAATCTGCAACAAAATATAAGGTGTTCCATTTAAGAAAACATAAGTTTAATACGCCACTGAAAACAGCACGCTACTGGTGATCAAAAATCTTTTAAGGAGATGACAACAATAATTGCAAACAATTTAGCTTTTAAAATTTTTTTTGATAACTTTTATGGTAAAGGGGCTATAGTTCGAGGGAGTTTAGGTGCTACACCCTGTATGTATCGCATTATTGAAACATGTCGACGCAATAAAGGGCGCGAGAGTCGACTTATATCAGAGATTTTACATCAAAACGGGCTATTAAAACATCGTAAGTAAATCTTTATCAATCAATACAATCAATCTTTATTTACTGTATGTACCAGGTGTCCAAATAAGCGAGATAAGGATTTAGAAAAAATGTAATATCTTGGAAACGCCTTCACATAAAAGCCAAACTTAATTTTGTTTATTATTAGTATTTTCTTGTTTTATCAGATGCGTTAGAAGGAATCTACTTGTTTTTCTCACCATGCTAGCTAGATGGCGCATTAAAAAAATATATGTATTTTGTAATTTTTCTCAAAGAATCTAAATACAACGTTGTATATATTATAACGCTGTTAAATATAAAATTAAAAGCTGATTCAAACTGTGCAAACCCACAATTTCACTCGCACTCTTTTTTCCATATTTTAGAAATTTTTTTCTCCACCCTTGTATATCTTTTTCTGTTTTGTCATATCATCATCTCCATAAATATTTGTCCCAAACAGTTTTCTTTTTGCTTCAAAATTTGTAAGTTTTCTTAACTTGTATGTACTTCAATCTTATAAATATGCAGGATAAAAATCGAGTTAAAAAAACTACACTTTACTGCAACTGTTTAATGTTATTCATTAAATAGTTTTGAACATCATAAAATTTTCGATTTATTTTGTAAAGTAATTTTCTATTTTTATGATAAATACTCAATTTAGTTCTTTCGCCATTAACTAATGCCAATTTATTAATAAAAGACTCTGATATTAATTATTTCATCTAAGTACAAATAAATGATATCTTTAAAAATGAGTCGTGTGAAATAGCGAAATCTGTATGTGAGCAGGCACCAAACTCAACAATATTCGAAGTGTTGTACAAACCAAAATCAGTGGTACCAAGTAGATATCTTAATATGTGCTTCGAATAAAATCCAGTCTAATTTAGTTAATTTATCGATTTTTCTAGCAAATTTTAATACAGAATTGATAAGTGATACGGCTAGATTTATCAGAGAAATCACTGTTGAACAACAGCGAATAGAACTGTTGAGAAGATCATCAGTTGCTGTGTCTGATTCTACATTCTCGATTACAAATTACCATATCAAATCGTAGCCTAACTTCCTGAACATATATACAGTAAAACCTCTATTTTCGGCCACCTCTTAAAAGTGGCCACCTCTAGAACCGGCCAAGTTTTCCAAGTCAAAAACCAATTATACGAAAATATCTATATTAATAAACCTCCTAATAGCTACCACCTCTCGATAACGACCACGGCCATTTATTTCTAACTTTGTTAAAAAAATACATGTAATTCTACCTCCCATTATTGGCCATTCTTAAGTAAGGTCATTAGTAGACAACAGCTTAGCGTTCAAGTTGTGCATAATATATAATTGTTTCATTGTGTGAGGTTTAAGTAATTACCGGTATTTAAGAACGGATTTAAAGAATTTGTTCGATTTACAATAGACAGTCATTGCAGAGAGAGTGCAACTAAAACGCTCATTAAGCTCACCCCAAAAATCGTATTTTGCGTACATAGTTTGAGTTAGTATGTTCAACAGTTACATATAGACGTACAGAAAAATTACAGTGTTGCTAGAAAGAAAACGTTTGTCTCTTAAGAAAAAATTGATATAATTGTGGAAAGTAAAAGTTCAATACCAGTGCTAAAAAATTGGCTGAAAAATTTAGTGTTGGAAAAACACAAGTTAACGATATTTTAAAAAACAAATGTGATTTAAAAAAGCTATTTGAAGAAGGGTCCAATACAAAGCAGAAGAGAAAATTTTCTAGAACTGAAGGTTTAGAAATTGACCGAGTAGTTTACAATTGGTTCTGTAAAGCTAGGAATAAAAGTATCCCTATATCTGGACCTTTACTAAAAGAAAAAAAAGCAAAAGCTTGAGAAATTTTGTTGAAGCTTGAAAGCAAAGCTGTCAGTAATATTGAAGGAGTATTTACCCAAAATGTGTACAATGCTAACGAGACGGATCTTTTTACCTTGCGATGCCAAACAAAACGTTCTCTCTAATATGTTGTGAAAAAAGCTGCAAAACAAGATTGACAATTTTATTTTGTACAAATATGGAAGGTGATAAGAAAAATATGTTAATCTCAAGATGTTTTAAAGGCTCTCATATCAACCAATTGCCCTTAGAATAGGTATCTAATAAAAAAGATTGGATGACGGTAGAGATTATGACTTCCAGGCAAAAAATTTGATGAAAAAATGAAAACAAAAATAGAAAAGTTTATTTTTTTTGGATAATGCCACGTCTCATTTCAAAGTGACTCTTGAAAATGTGAACATTGTTTTTCTACCCCCAAACACCACATCCCATTGCCAGCCACTGGACCTAGGAATTATCTAAAACTTTAAGATGGCCTACAAGAAGTTTTTAATCAAAAAGCTGCTAACATTTACAAATACCGAACGTCCTTTTGAAGATGCGGAAAAAAGTATCAATTTAACCAGCGCTTTAGTTTGGATATCAGTAGCTTAGAGAAACGTTTCGCTTATTACAATTGCTAAATGTTTTGCTAAAGCAGGATTCTCGGAAAAAGTCCAGCAACAAGATTTCGATTAGCTCAGCTTTTTCCTGTATTACTAGAAGGTAATCAACGTGTAAGCCTTGAAAATTGTGCATCTATTGATTGTAATATTTTGACCGAAAACCCCAATTCAAGTATTCAAGATATAATTAGTGAATTAGACTATAGTGAAGGTTGTAAATGAAAGCGGTGCAGAAGATTCCAAAGTTTTTACGTCAAACATTAAAGATATGGGTGAACTGTGTAAAAAACTAAGAAATGTGCAATGTTTTTTATTTTCCAATGATAAGAGTGAGTTAGTAGTAGAAGTACTTCAAATTTTATTAAAATGTGAATCTTCCGTTTTACAAACTAATCTTAAAAATGTAAAACAATCCTCAATACAAAAATATTTCACAAAAATGTTATTTAATGGTATATATATATATATATATATATATATATATATATGTATGTAATTAATTATTGTAATAGGTATAACGAGCAATTAGAAAATAGGAATACATATTATGTAAATATGTGTATTATTTAGTCAATATGTATAACTCTTCCATCATTATATTGTCTAATTATTTAATATTGCATCAGCACATTTATAGTTATTTTTTAATGAAGATATATAGTACCCTATAGCAAAACCGTATTAGTGTTCCATACTTAAAAGCTTTTATTAATCAACGCATAGAAATAAATTTTTGTTTCCTCCCAATAATGGCCACCTCCATATACTGGTCAGTTTTGCAGCAAATTTTAGTGACCGTTATTTAGAGGTTTTACTGTACTTTGTGTAACAAATAATCCAGACTTGCGTATCTGAATTTGCATTCTTAGAAATAAATTAAGCTACCCTGTTGTAATTTAGAGTTTTGATGGTAGCTGATCTAAAGATAGGTCCAAAGCATCTTTTGCATTTTCAGAAATAAGACCATTGACAATATACATTGCTACCAGTATATTTTCAAGTTTAATGTAAATACATAGATCTCCTGTTAAGCGTATAAACCTATTCTTCCATCAATATGTAAACCCGATTATTCCAGCAGTGTGGCGATTGTTTAAATATGTATAAAAAAATTTTCAAACAACAAACAGGGTCAGACCCATCGTCATAACTTGCGGTTATCCCATCAAATTAACCAAGAAACAGATTTTCATCAGAAGTAGTTTAAATGTAAGTTCACAATTTGCATCACAACGAGTAACCAGACTAAACACTTCGTCTTAGTCAAACTCAGCTCACTTAAATTCTCCGCAAAAGACTAAGCGAGTTCGATGTCGGTCGACAAGCAACATTTTCAGGTTATTAATTTTAATGGCTTTATTGAAATTAGTAGGTTTGAGGTAAATCACTTTACTTCATAATTCATCAAACCTAAACCGCTACCAAATGTTATAAAGTGTCACTGTTTTTTGAACATTCCTTACATTCTTTAATTTTTTTAAAAGGATTTTTGATTTCTTTACGATTTTCACTATCATTATCCAAGGAGTGACCAAATTCGTGTTCAATTAAATTCTCTGTGGTACATAATTTGTCAGGCCAAAAATCAACATTTATTGGCTTCATTAAGCTTCGATGAAATCCAAACTTCATAACAATATTTTTTATTCGCTTAACTGATGTAGAAAAGTTTTACAGGGAAAATTCCTTTCAATTTATCAAATATGTAGCTGTCTAAGAAGATGATAATATGCTTATGTTGTTGTATGTTGAAGAATTGCAAAGGGTGATTCTTTTCTTGTCAGGTTTACACTAAACGTCTCAAACGTTCTTGAAGATTACAATTTAGAAATAAAACTTTTAAGAAGAAGAAAATTTTGGCAATGTTTCCCTCAATTATTCTAAAAATCAAACGCTTAGGCTAAATTTTCAAACTTGTTCAAAGCGCCCCCGGTCAGTCATTGTTTTATTTTTTTTAATTTTCTTTGTGTACCTGATTTATGTCATTGTTCAAAATTTGACAAAACAATAAGCTGCTAAATGAATAAGTTTGGAAAATCGAATACACAAACACAATCTCATTCTAAGAAAGAGATACTTGTAACATTGTTATTAATGGCAACAAAAAGATAAGCATTGTACACATTTACAGTTTACTGTACCTTTTTCTCAGGTTTGACTGGATGCGTCATACAAAACTCTATACCATGTAACTGTTTTTGAACATCAGCTAAATTAAATTTACGAAAGTCCCCAAGTTCTACACCATTTCAGAAATGTGTTTAGATGCGTAGCCAGTTCCAATTTTTCTTTCGTGAAAAATATAAGACAAAACTCAAAAAATCATCTTTAAAGATCACGTAACAACCTCAAAGCCCATGAAACAGTTTCCGATGGAATTTACCGAGAAAATACATGCCAATACCGCAGCTGATCTTCAGTTGTAGTATGATTAGCTTCGACTTCCACAATTCTCCGGTACCAACGACTTTAGAATCGCATCAAATTTTAATGCTATCACATTCAACATTATTTCCATGCTTTTAAGAGTCTCCACGTTGACAATACCAGCTCCATATGAGAGAATAGAATCTCTCCCAGCAGTTTCTATACGTTAATGAATATTATTGCATTTGGTACCATCAGACAATACTGACCTATGCTCTAGAGAAATGCGTTTTTGACAATATGCTTTCTTACAATAACTACATGTACGTTTTTCTTTCTTTTCAATAGTCGAAGAGTTTGTTGTTGGTTTATTCTGATCCTTTGAATGATATTGTAATTTTGCGTGGAAAATGGTCTGAAACGATTTCTACTTTGCTATGTACTGGAACACAAATTTTTAATGTAAAGCAAATCGTTTACTCCATCAGCAGAACCTGATACCAAGTTGAACTATTCTAAGGTAAACTTTTAAAAATACGATGACAAAGTAGCAAAAGTGCAAATGTGTTATTTACTATTTTTTTCTGAAATTCTTAAAAAATATTGTCGAACACCTTTGCTAAGCAAGATATATGGTGTGTGAGAGAAACTGAATTATTTTTGGTAATTTTAAAAATTTCGAACAAAGTACGTAATTTTTGTAAAGATGACTGTTCAAACACTGATAATAATGTTTCCCAAATTTCTTTAGAATCGGTTTTTCATCTGACGTGCATGGCTCACCCCCACCTTTTGAGATTTTCGGAAACGATTGAGTTCCATTAACAAGGGCAAAAAGACACTGTTCTTTTAATCAAGTTCTACTCGCCATTTCCAAATTTCCAATTAATCATCTGTTACTTACATATTGCGATGAAATAGTATTTTAAAATAATAAAAATATTTTTGTTCGGAATCGGAAAAACATTAATATTTGTAGTAAAGGTTTTTATTCAAATTGAAAGTAAATTAAGGGTATAAAATCAAATTAGATTTCTGAAAACCGACCAAAATTTATTTTAAGAAAACAATTAAAATATATCATGTAAATAAAATTTCATTTTGTTGCAATCAAAGTTTTGTAGGCTTATAAATTGAATTAAAAAATAGAATAGAAGTATTTTTATGAATTCATCTCCGTTTAGATAAAATACATGTAAAGACGCAATGTCTGGACGTGATAGAATGTGCGAATTAGGGTCGAAATATGATATATGAATATGATATTGACAAGCAAAAAGTGCATGTGAAAATAAACTCTGTAAACGGTGACAGAACTGCAATTGAAATTTGATTAAAGTGCAGGTACACCGGCGAGGAAGGTGGTAAATAAACATTAAAATTTAAGAGTGGTTGATGAATCCTGAAAGCAAGAGAATGTATTCGAAAAGTTAAACAAAATTAAGCAGTTCGATGTAGTTTGATAAGCAATGATAAAAATTAAGACGACGAGAATATAGGTACACGTGTGAGTTTATAAAGACACAACGTTTTAAAGTAAAAAGTTGATGTAATCATTAAACAAACTAAATCGTGTTGTCAATCCAGAATTGCATCAACAAAATTTCTGCTACATCAAAATCAACGAAATCGAACAAAGTTATAATAACGTTAGTCTGTAAATTGTTACGAATTATATTTCGCTGAACTTAAAAATTATTACAGCTGTGTTACCATCCGTATTTGCGTCCAAAAATGGTATTAGAATTAGTATATAATTTGTTCATGTATTACTTTTTGTTTATTCTATTAAATTTAGTATGTTTATATTCAATGTTTTTAATTTAGAATAAACTCAATTTGACCCTGATGATTTTAAAGAGTTCCTTATCGCTCTAATTTACAATCATTATTAATTTTCAACGAACTTCGTTTTATGAAATCGATTTGTCGTCCGTGCGTCCGTGTGTGCGTCCGTCCGAGGCCTTTCTAATGGTCGGACATCTTGTGTGATACTCAATCGATTCAGCTTGGTGTCCAAGCTTAAGTTTGATGTGCATTAATTGCGGGCAACAGGGACCCGAGCCCCGATATTCCGTCGAAAAAATAAAATTTCAAATATCCAAAATCCAATGTGTGGTTATATTTAGACTCCTCTGGCATAGCTGAGTTGAAATATCCTATCCCCCATAAAATCGCCACAGATACCCGATGACCCTCGGAAATTAAGTTTATTTCAAAATCCAAATATGTCCAAAATCAATGTGTGGCACATATTTGGATAATAGAAAGTTAGCAATGATCGGTCTATTGGCGCTAATTGTTTTTTAATATATTGCTAAACCATTAAAATATGTTAATACGGCTGTAGTTTTCTGTGTCGCCAGTTTATCGCAGCCGTTTCATCGCCGGATGTTTAATCGCCGCCTTGTTCTTAGCCACGACGCGACGTTTCATCGCCGCTGTTTCAACGCCGACCATCGATACAGTCAATTATTTATTATGATGATTAATACCTTATTTTAATTGACTTGTAGAATATTAGTTGTGTTATTTTTTAATTCAAAAGTTTTATTTTATATTTGTTAATAAATTTATTTTTCTACTTATACACATAAAAGTAGGTTGGGACGTATTTAAATTGTTTTTTTAATTATTATTTTATTACAGAATAATTTATTGTTAGTGCCACCTGCATAAAACGGAAACAATAACGAAACCTGAATTTTCATGCTAAATGGCTGTAATTTCATATTTGGACATTACATTTAATTCAAAACAATTTTTATTATAACATTCTTCTGTATTATAAAAAATAATGGTAGTTTAGTCCTGAGCAAAATTAATATTTTTTGACAAACCTCGTATACGACTTAAAAAATGGATATCTGATCTTTTTATCAAAAATAACTTTTTCTAAAAAATCAACAATAAAAAAAACTCCAAATGGTTCCAACTTAAGTATATACAGGGTGGCCCATTAGTGCGTGGAAGGTGGATATCTCGGAAAATATTAGGGTTAGAAAAAACATTCGCAATGAAAGTTGTGCAAATCAATGAGCTGCACATTTTAAAATTATTTTTGTTTATATATGATGTTCCATAAAATAATGCTTATCGTTAACTTGCTATAGCAACTACATCTCACTCATAGAAAATAGAATCAGATGCAATTCGAACGCATTTTGGAAACATGTTAATTCGGAAAGAACTAGTAGCTCAGCACTACCAGACTCATTTATCCACGATGGGGTTACTGTTACGGGAATTGATAATATCTTGGAGTTATTTTCTGATTTCTTTGGATCAGTTTATAACCCACACACACCCACACCTATAATGGTATTCGCTTCTGACCTGAACTCATTAACTTACAACATAGCCCCGTGATTACCATCTCAAATGTGTACACCGAACTATTCAAATTAAAATCTTCTAGCTCTCTTGGCTCTGATGGATTACCTACTATCCTACTTAAAGAATGCGCATTTGTATTAAGTAGACCCATTTGGCTTTGTTTAATGGCTCTCTAAGAACTGGAATCGTCCCATCTAGATGGAAATATGCGCTAGTCACACCAATTCATAAAAATGGTCCCAGGAATGACGTCACCAATTATCGTCCAATTTCTATCATACCACATGTATAGGTAAAATAATGGATAAAATAATGGCTACTTATTTATCGGGGCACCTTGGTCCGTAATTATTAATAATCAATATGGTTTTAGATCAGGTTGCTCAACTACGACGAACTTGCTTGTTTTTTGGCCAGTATGTGGTGAACGCCTTGGAGGAAAGTCTAATTGTAGATTCTGTTTATACTGATTTCTCCAAGGCGTTTGACACTGTTGATCATAAACTTCTACTAGAAAAGCTCAATAAGTATGGGAGTTGGAGGTGTACTGTTAAGGTGGATCAGTTCATACTTATTTGGTAGATCCCAGTCGGTACGTATTGGTAACATGATATCGCTACCAATATCGGTGACATCCGGGTCACCCCATAGGGTCTACATCCCGGCCCTCTCTTATTCATTTTGTTTGTAAATGACATCTCTACCTGCTTTACCTGTTGCCAATACTTACTCTATGCTGACGACTTAAAAATCTTTCTTAAAATAAAATCTAATACTGATTCCCTTAACATGCAAGAAGATCTTGATAGATTTAATAATTGGTGCCGCCGTAGTAAACTTACGTTGAATATATCTAAAGTGTCACTATATCTTTTAAAAACAAAACACATATTTAAGAGATTATAAACTTGATGGTGTTTCTCTCAATAGAGTTCATAAAATTAAAGACCTAGGTGTAGTCCTCACTAGCAACTGGTCATTCTCTGAGCACATTTCCATCATTTGCTCCAAAGCCAATCAAATGCTGGGTTTTGTCAAACGGAATACAGCTACTTTTAGAAACATCCAAACTATTCTTCATCTTTATAAAAGTTTGGTATGACCTCAACTTGAATATTGTACCGTTATATGGTCCCCGTATACAATAAAAGATGTGACGGAATTCGATCGTATTCAACGTAATTTTATAAAGCATATTTCATTCAAATTTAAATTCAATTTAGAAGGAATTATGACGATGTCATCTACAAGTTCGGTATTCAAAACCCTAGCACAAAGACGGAAAAAACTTTGACATTTTGTTTGGATATCAACTTATTAATGGGACGGTTTACTCACCCACATTTCTGGAAATGTTAAGTATTCAGTTCCTGCCAGATTAACGCAGCACATAACACATTTCATGTTCCTTTAATGAGAAGAGATTATGGGCGCTATTTTGGCATTACCAGAATAATTACAAACTGCAATAAACAAAATTTTGATTTGTTTCATGATAGTATTGGTCTTTACGTCGTCGCCTTAAAAATTAAATTAAATGTTATTTTGTACATTAAACCGCGATTACGTGAAATTAGTTAAGTATAGAAAAATCTATTGTATTGCACTAAATTGTTAGTATTGGTATGTGCATGTTTTTTTATTACTTTAAATGTTAATTTATATGTATGGCTTTGTAATTTTTACTGTTACATTCTATAGATTTAGGTTTTACTCTTATTAATTTACTTTCAAGATATTCTCTTTTTCTTACTCTACGCAATATCTTAAATATATCCATATTCTTTCTTTAGATATAAGTGTATTTATTCTTAATTTTTAGTGTAACATATGTATGTACATTATTTGTAAAATGGTATTACCCGTAAATAAAGATAAAAGTGTGACATACTAAAGTTATTTGTCATTTCACCTCACTAGACATTTTAAGTGCGTTTCACATTTAACATTGTTCAAATCAAATGTCAAATTCTTGCTGCAGTCAATTATATTTGATCAAAAATTTTGACAATGACAGTGTTTCATGTTTGTCAAACTAATGTGATGAGTGTTGGTTCTGCCTGGTTTTTTATTTCGTCATTGCTTTTCAATAATCAAAAGTTTGTGAAAAACAAATAATGGTGTTTTACACAATCAAATTTGTTTGACGGAAATAAGTCAAACCCAAAATTTGAAGAATGTTTGATATATGTGAGACGGCTTAGAATAATTAGTACATAATTAATTATTACATACTTAAAAGGTAATTATTTCCTTTATTTCCCTTCTACAGCCTACTGGTTTGCTACTTAGGATTAATAAGTAATAATAATTATTAAAAAAAATTATGGCAGTTATAGGAATGACTAAAAATTATGAACAGGATAAATTAAAAGAAATGTATAATAAAATTTTAACTTTCGTGCATACAATCATTTTCATAATTTATTAGTGCTTGTAAACTTTAAGCGTCACTTGATTTACAACCCTTTCTTTCAGAATGCAGTTAAAAAGACATGAATATTTTTAATTGCTTTAGTTATTTAAAAAAATTGATCTTAATTTCATTTAATTACGCAATAATTTAAGTTGACGTTAATAATTACTTTTTAAATCCCCACCGAATATGCCATAAAATTTTGGCGCTCTTATGAAACAGAGTTTAATGCTATTTATTGATTTGGCGTTGAATGCCATTATATTGTTAACAGCATTTAAAAATAAAAATTATTACGGCATGTTATCTCACATGAGCATAAAAAATCGTTGGTTTAATTAACTAAATAAATGCACTGAACGACAAATTCTATGATATTTTGAGGAAATGCTTTAGAATTTAGTTGTTGCATTTGCTAGAACAATGCTCCTTTATATTTAAATACATTAAGCAACTGCTTCACAAAGAAAAGCATGCATTTAAGTACCTATATCACAAACAGGTATAAAGTTTGAATATATGACCAATATTTGTACCAACATTTAGTGTGATATCCTATTATCGTAACACGTCTAAAAATGCATTTGTCGACAGATGTTAAAGTTTTAGGTGTTTATTCAAAACTCAACAAATAATTTAAATCTTGAGTTAATAGACCTTAATATGTGGGCAAAACAATTAACAAAATGCATGCTTTTATAGTTGGTAACGACTTAAAATTATAAATTAATAATAATACGTTATTTAAATAATTAATAAAATTAAGCAGTCCACCAAAAACTTCTGGTTTAAGAAAACAATTTTAATTAGATTTTGTTTTATTAACAATTAATTATTATTGTTTATCAACCATCACATTTAAAAGCGACATTTACTGACACTTATAAAATCTATTAATTAACACTTTGTCCACTAGTGGAATAAACTACTAGATACGTGAAAATAGAGGATTAATACGTATTATTTGAAATTTATTGATTTCAATAAATTTGCAGAAATTGTGAATGTGTTTTCTTGTCTGAAACAAGAAGGTGCTCTTTGAATTTTTTTTGTTATATCAAATTTATTCAATACCGAGTGTTCAATGTAACTTTTTACTATTGTTGAAGACCGTCATCCTCCGTGGCGTTTAATCATTATCATGTCTGTTCCTTTCTTTTTCAGCAAGGTACCTAACCTAAAACAATTCAAAATTTATCCTTAATATTACCAAAAGAGTAAAAGTTTACGACAACCATCAAATATTGTTTATCAGGAGCACCACCAAACATCTTAAATGTGTTTTCTTTCCAACACTTTTAATTTCTTTGGAAACAAGGGGGTTTTTCTATCTCAGATTTTAGTAGCAAAATCATATTTTTAAACACAAATTATGACTAGATTAAAAACGATAGGGTAAAATCTAAAAATACTAATATAGTATGATGTATAACGTATAATTTCTATTGAAATACATTGTTGCTGAGGTGATTATTACTTATTACTAAAAAATCTAACATTTAGCGTTTAATTTATAGAAACTCGCTACATATTATGACAATTTATTCCAAGAGAGACCTACGTTTATCTTTTATGTGTCGATTTTCAAAACTTTATCGTTATTTGTAATTGTATACACAGTGGTCTAACGAAAAGTTTGCACCTAGCTTCTCACTTTTTTTGTAATTGAACGCAAAAAGCTCGGATACGTCGATTTTGATTTTGAGGGGGACACATTTTAAATATATTTTCGACCTGCGGTTTTAACCTTCTAGCGGGGGCAAGTAACAATCCTAAAATTTTAAATGATAAAAGAAGTCGAGTGATATATCATTCAAAAGGGCACATAATTGTCTTCCTAATGATACTTTATTTGTTGAATTTTATACATGTTGTCTTAAGTCCTATCCATTTCGGATGTTGGCAAGATAGATTGTTAATCCACGATATCCTTCTTCTTCCGGCACCTCCCTTACCTTATACTTTCCTTTGAATTATAACTTCAGTAGTTGGAACCTCCTTTTGTTTCTCATAATGTGCCCGAGATATTGGAGTTTTTTTATTTTATAGTATTCAATATTTTTTTCTTTTCCCATTCTTTGTAGAATTTCGCCATTCGTGACCCTGTTTATCCATGATACTTTCAATATTCTACAGTATGGTCCAAGACATTTCCAAATTGCATAAATCTATTACTTACAAAAACGTTTATAGAACTAAAACATCACAAAATTGCAAAAAGAAAATGTCAAAAAGGATTGTTTTGAAAAAGGATAAATGTACAAAAAAAAATTGAATGATTCAGACGAAGATTATTGAACAGAACATATTTCAAACGATGAGCTTATGCAAAAAAAACAAAAGTTCTTAGAATCCTGCAAAAGAGATCCTCAAGTATTAAATATTGAAGAAAATACAAGAGTTGGAAATCACAGCATTCTTTGAATGCAAGAACGTTCTAAACAATTAACAGCTTCTATTGTTGGAAAACTGTATAAAATGAGAAAATTACTGATCTGAAAAACACAATTAAATGGATGAGAAAAGGTTTTTATGAAAAAGTACTCGTGCTAAACGACAACGAATCAATTGCCAAAGAAGAATTTGAACAATTTTCTAGGTTATAAAAGAGAAAAGTGTGCTTTATTTATTGATCGTCACGAACTACACCTGATGAAGCAATAGGATCGAACTACCTTGCAGAAATAAAGTGTCCTTTTAGTTGCCGAATGTTGACACCCGAAGAAACCATTACTACAAAAAAATTAACATTTGTGACGGTTAGAAAGAGATAACAAAATAATTCTAAATAATAGACATGATTATTTTTATCTAGTGGAAGGACAACTGCATATAAGTAGAAGAGACTTTTGCTCTTTGTTGTTTGAACCGAAAAAGATTTGTGTACTAACTAATTAAACGAGACAATATTACAATCATTACTTAGACGCATTAATAAAATAGTATTAGCTTATTTACCTATAACCAAATTTTGTATTATTAATAGATTAAAGTTAATTTTTCTTTATACATATTGATGTAATAATCATGATCTATTAGATCTATTTATTCACTTATACCATAAATAGCTATTAAGCTATTTGGTATAATGTAAAGACGAATTTTATGCACGAAAAAATAGTTTATCGCACCAGACGAAATCGAAGCTGATAATGTTTTGGAGTTTATTTTAATCGTATTGTCAATAGCAGTGTGAATAAAGTTTTGTTGCAATCATTTTATTCATCTTTTTAATAAAATGTTGTTGTATAATAGTTATTTATGATATTAGGCAATAAAGACGAAATTTATTCACGAAAAAATTGTTTGGCGCACGAGGAGAAGCAAGTGTGATAATTGTTGTTTTTGAGTAGATAAATTTTTTTTCACGTGTATCATACAATATTTTCTTCAATTTCGGAATTAGCAAAATTAGCAAATTGAAGAATTTGGGTGATGTGTCACATGATTTATAAACAAGGCACTTCATCAACGAAAATTTTAAAAATAATGCGAATGTTAAATTTTAATTTATTTGTGTTGTCAGTAGCAATGTGAATAAAGTGTTGTTGTAATCATTTTATTCATTTTTTCTGATTAGATTGTTGTTTTAATAATGAGATTTAATATATAAAATAAGCATTTTATATAGAAATGGAAAAAATTGAAGTCTTAGAACTTTTTTAAGTCTTTTCGTTTGTACTTGTTATTTTCTTGCATTATTGATGAGGCTATTAGGTTGACTACCGCTTACTTACATAATATTACTAATAATTTTCTACATTTAAACTCTATACCTATCTTTTATTTTCATAAATTCCAGTATGAAATAAAATTATGTATTTATCTGAAAGGAAAAGTGCTTTGAAGCACTCGCTAGTACTTTCTAACACTCGTACTTAAAATTCCACTTTTCGTTCTAGATATAAAATACAATTATTACAATCATTACTTAGTCGCAATAATAAAAGAATATTAGTTTATTTATAATCAAAATTTGTATTATCAATAGATAGTTTATCTTTTTTTGTACATATTTACGGAATAATAATTCTAAAATATATTATTCTAAACTGTTCTTATTAATTTATCCATTCATTCTTTCGGTTTCCATAAGAAGGTATTACCTAAATTGCTCCTTTATTATTATTTACTACCTCGTCGTTTACTTTAGTCTATTCATTTTATATCATTTTGTTACCTCCTACAGTAAACAACCTGCCTCGTAAAAGTTTTTTTCTGTGAGAATCATTTTTACAATCACTGATAGTGAAATACAACTAAAAATTAAAAAACTCTTTTATCTTGAAAATGGTAGAACCTCCCAATCTGCAATACCTTGAAAAGTCTACATTTTTGTGAAATTTCATTGCAGACCTCAGCATTGAAAACTTGTTCTACATTGGTAAAGCTGGGTACTTTTTCTTAGTATTTAAAAAATATGACAACAGGATCTCCTCATTGATGATCTCCACTCAGCGTTGTTTTCTCCACTTGTTCAATTCAGCAAATTCTTCTTCTTAAAGTTTTTTAGATTATTCTGGCAATTCAATTTGAGTTGCTCTTTGGGTTTCATCAAAGATTTCTTGAGAAATAGACTCAACTTCTTCCATTTTCAACATTTTTTTTGAATAAAAGAAAATATAAACACCATATAACTAACAAATAACCTTAGCAACTACATCAAAGCTTTTTGAATTTTACCAAATCTCAAAATATATATTTAATATTATATTCCAAGTGCTTGCCAAATACCAGTGCACTTGCGAAATATTCAAATCAGTAGGTATTTGGCGGGAACGAGGGATATAAGGAAGACTATTGCCCGAAAAGAATTTGAAATACTTTTGTCCTATAAAATATTGTTTCCTAGTTCAAGTTATTAAAAAGTATTGATAATGTGATGCCTTCTAATACAAGAAGAAAGCGGGTCAACGTGAAATTAGTTTGAAGTTTTTTGTGCTGAAAAAAACTATGTACTTAATTCAACCACGTTAATATATCAACTCGCCATATCATGCAAGATTTGCCATACAATATGAAGAAAACTGATGGTTCAGACTACAAAGAAGGAGAAATAGAACGCAATGAAATATAATGGCTAATATTCTGCAAGATAAGTACTACCGCAAATACAATGTTAGCTTAGATGTCATTTGGTTTTTTAAAAAGCACAAAATAGACGAGATGCAAAAAGAAAGAAAAAAAGCAGTAAAGCAAAATATTGACTTAAGGAATAAAGACTCACCAGAAGGGTTTCAACGAAAATTCTATTACATTGTCTCGTACAAACTTGCCAAGAGGACAAGGTACCAATTGTCAAACTAAGTATTTTCAAGATGAGTTAGATAATTTTAAAAAACGGAAAGGAATGATTCCTTTTTAAGCCTGTTTTTGGCAAAACTTGTCAAACTGGAGCGCCCTGTTTAATCGAAATTGAGTCCGTATATACGATCTTCTTCTTCTTCTGGGTTCCATCTCCTATCAAAGGTTGTGAAACTACCATGGCTATAGAAACTTTGTTTGTTGCGCTTCTGAATAGTTCCGCGCTACTGCATCCAGACCGTTCTCTCAAATTTCTGAGCCAGGATATTCTGCGTCTGTCGACACTACATTTTTCTCGGATTTTTCCCTGTATTATGAGTTGCAGCAATGAGTATCTCTGTCCTCTCATTACATGTCTTATATATTCAACTTTCGTTTTTTGATAGTTATGAGGAGTTCTGGTTCACTCCCTACCCTCCTTATTACTTCCATATTTGTCACCTTATTAGTCCAAGATATTCGTAGGATCCTTCTATAGCACCAAAGTTTAAAAGCGGTCAGTTTATTTATATGAATTTGTTTTAATATCCACGTTTCTAAGCCATAAAAAAAGGTGGAAAATACGTAGCATTGGAGTATTCTTAAACGCATTTGAAGGTTCACATCTTGACAGCAAAGGAACTGTTTGGACTTAATAAACAAGAGACGTGCCATCTCAATATGTGTCTTCATTTCTTTTGTTTGGTCTATGCTTGATGTTATCCATATTCCCAAGTATCTGAACGCATCTAGTCTTTTCATGTCCGTGTTACCAACCCTTAGTCAGGTGTCTCCAATGATTGATTTATAAATAATCATGTGCTTGGTTTTCTTTAAAGTGATTTTGAGTCCATAATGATCACAGTACTGGGTTATTCATTATAAATTACCCACTTTTTATTATTTTAAATATAAAGAAGTTCTGCTTTATTGTAAACCATTTTGGTGATTGAATTAATGAAATGTCAATTATCAAACACAACATTTGTCATTTACATGGCTTACTTTGACAATGTTAACAAATCCGTAGTTAAGTAACTTCATAGGTAAAAACAGAAAAATACTGGTGCAGTTTTTGGTATTTTTCTGTTGGTTAAGTAACTGTGTTATTCTATGATTAAAGATAAGACAACATATGATATATTTTTGAAATAAAAAAATATCTCTTCAAAAATGTAATAATATATAGTGTGTTACTTTTAAAAGTACATCATATTTTTGTTTTACCCTGTAAACGGCGAGTAACTAAATTATTTATAGCATTTTAAGAAAATTCACAACTTTCATGCATAACTTTTTTCCTACGAGCAACAATAACGATTATAAGAGGTGGGTAATTTATAGTGAATAACCGTACATATTAAGACGTTGCATTAGATTCTGTAAATCGTTAATATCATCAGTCATTATCATTGTATCATCAGCAAAACGCAAATTGTTGATGATCTTCCTTCCAGGTATTCCTTCTGTGGACTCCGATAGTGCCCCCCGAAATATCACTTTATTATAGACATTAAAAAGCATTGACGACAGCACACAACTCTGTCAAACACCTTTCTGTATCTCAATACTTTCAGTCAGTTGGTCTTCAATTTTGACTTTAGCAGTCTGGTTCTAATATAAACGAGATATAATTTCCACATCACTGCTGTCGATGTTCTTACTTTTTAAGATATCTATCAATTTGCCATACCATGTCATCGAATGCTTTCTCAAAATCTCAGTACAAAGAAATATTGTGATTCATATCAAGACATTTTTGAGCCAATATATTTAGACTAAATAAAGCCTCCCTTGTGCCCATGCCATTTCTGAATCCAAATTGTCTGACTCTTTCTCGTTTTCAAGTTTCTTGGCAATTCTATCGTGTATAATATTCAGAAATACCTTAAACGTGTGACTCATTAGAGCTATGGTTCTATGGTCCGCACAGGTTGTTGCATGATGTTTTTTGGGAATTGGCACAAATGTCGATTGAAGCCACTGTTTAGGGATTGTGCAAGTCCGATAAATTAGATTAAAGAGCTTAATTAAGATGCTTATACAGTCTTTATTGATAGCTCGACAGGCACTTTGTCAGGCCCCACAACTTTGCCATTCTTCGTGTTATGTATGGCATAAATTATATCCTTTCTTAATATTGGCGGTCCATTGAGCTAATTTTTCTTTCAAGTCACCAATGACATTGCCTCGGTCATTTTTGAGGATTTGTTAGTTTTAGTTCCCGTCATATCTTTGATCTTCTTGTGCATATTAAAACTGTCATATTTCTTGTCTTCTATTTCTTTGCATCGCTCAGTGAGCCAAATTGTCTTTGCGTCTCTAATCTTCTTTCTAATGCTTTTGTGAATTTCTCTATACTTATTTATGTCCTTCAACTTTTGTTGTCGTCTCTCTTCCATCAGCTCAAGTATCTCCTAACTCATCCAGCACTTCCCTTTTTCTTGTTAGTTTTCTTCCTAGCTAAAAGTAAGACTTTTTGCAAGTCCTCCCATCTCTCATCTATATTCTTCGTTTTTGTGGTTTCAATCTTGATTTTTCTTAGACTGTCATTTATTGTTGTTTCAGTTTCATTATATGTTTTTTCTTCTTTTAATTTTCTGAGATCCATTGTTTTTTTTTGTGGTGAGTATACAACGTGTCCAAGATAAGGATGCCCACTATGGGGATCTCGGAAACGGTAAGAGATGGAAGGTTGGTTAAATAGAACAAAAGTTGCGCATTTGAAGGGATGTATTTATAGTCTTTAAAGAACTCGGATATCTCTTTTAGTCTTTGAGATAATTGAAAAAAATTAAATTTTCTGATTTTCGTTTTTATTTTTTTCTGACCTTATTTGAAGAGATATCAAGAAAAGAATAGCACATTTGCATTGCCACTCTTTTAGCTCTACCTAATGGTTTTATCCAATTTTTGATACAACGTTTCGTTTATTAGCAACCATCATCAACTTTATTTTTTTAAATACACGAAACATATTTTTTGCCATATTTAATTCTCGCCTTGATACTGAATTCAACGATATGTCACACTTTATATTTTTGAGACGTTTTGGATGAGAAAATTCATATTCAAAGTAAAACATCGAAAAGTACAGTTAAAACTAATACTAGAAACATTAAAAAACCTTAAAATTATGTTTTCTCATTTTCTAATGTCCTGTTGCAAATAAAATAACTCACAAGTATGTATTTAGTAAAAATATTGTTAATTAAACAGTTAAAATACATCTTCCCTCGTACTGTTGCATTTGATAAAAATAAGTTGGCTTTGCATTTTGTTTTCGTAACTGTCATAATTGATTATTATACATATTACGTTTGTTTGGTGGTCTTTGAGTAAATTACCTTTTGTGTTTACCTAAAAACAATATGGTAGGAGAACATTTTTCAAATAATGAAAAATTCGACATACTGACGTGTTACATTTTGTGCAACGTAATTGTTCTGAAGCCGAAAGAATGTATTTAAACAAATATGCAGAAAGGCGTCAACCTAACAAAAGAACTTTTGCAGATTAGCAGTTAATCTAAAAGAATATGGTGCGTTCCAAAAACCTATAAAATCTCGCAAAAAACCTTGCAATGAAGAAAGAGCCAATACTGTTTTATTAGCTGTAACGGAAAATCCAGAGGTTTCTACTAGGAACATTGAAGAGGCAACTGGCATAGCCCATTCGACAGCTCATTACGTTCTAAAGAAGGAGAAAGTACATCCATATAACTTTAGAATCTGCCAAGGACTTTGACCAGGTGACCCAGAAAGACGTAGAATATTCTGCGAATGGTATATACGTCAATGTTAAGACAATGAATATTTTCCGAATAAAATAATATGGTCCGATGAAAGCAGAGTTAATAATAATGGAATTTTTAATCGTAGAAATGCTCTTTATTGGGCAAGAGAAAATCCACGGTTGTACAAAACGGCCAAACACCAACACCGTTTCGGATTTAATATGTGGGCTGCTATATTTGGTACTCGAATTATAGGTCCTTTCATTTACCACGAATCCTTAAATTCTGAACGATACCAAATTTTACCCTAAAATGAATTAGAGATAGCTTTGAATGGTTTGTCTATCCAAGAAGTTGAAGGTTGTTGGTTTATGCAGGACGGTGCACCAGCACATAATTCTAGAGTTGTCAGAGAATACTTGTCAATTAGATTTCTAGAAAGATGTATTGGCACGTATGCAAATGTACTGTGGCCAGCCCGTTCTCCAGATATAACACCTTTAGATTTTTTTCTTTGGGGATACATTAAAAATTACATTTATGGAAACGATATTGAAAACGAAGAAATGTTACAAAGATTAGTTTTCGAAGCGTGTGCTAGTATTACTTCCTCAAATGTTGAGGAATGTGTTAAATTCTACAGTTAGAAGATGCTATTTATGTTTGGAGAATAACGGGAATCTTTTTGAACATCTTTTGTGAGTTTATTAACCTTTAAAATAAATTTGTTTTTATTTGTCTATTATTTAAAATTACAAAACATTTTTTATTATAATTTTACGGTTTTCTAATGTTTCGGTACTGTACGTTTTCGATATTTTACATTGAATATTAATTTTTTATCCGAAACGTCTCAAAAATATAAAGTGTGACATATCGTTGAATTCAGTTTCAAGGAGAGAATTAAATATAGCAAAAATATTTTTCGTGTATTTAAAAAATAAAGTTGATGATGGTTGCTAACAAACGAAACGTTGTATCAAAAATTGGATAAAACCATTAGGTAGAACTAGAAAAGTGGCAATGAAAATGTGCCATTCTTTTCTTGATATCTCTTCAAATAAGGTCAGAAACAAATAAAAACGAAAATTTTTCAAATATCTCAAAGACTAAAAGAGATATCCGAGTTCTTCAAAAACTATAAATACATCCCTCAAATGCGCAACTTTTGTTCCATTTAACCGACCTTCCATCTCTTACCGTTTCCGAGATCCCCATAGTGGGCATCCTTATCTTGGACACGTTGTATACGATAAAGTACCGCAAAAATAATATAATCTTTATTTAGATTTTAGCTACATATATAATATAATAACATTAAGTACACAAAAACAAAACATCCAATATCACAATTCAGTTAATAGTATATGTTGACACAAGAGTTTTTTAAATTTAATAATATTATCATATATTTTAATCTCTGGCGGTAGACTCCTAAAACGTCAAAAAATAACTGTGTAGGAATGAAACAAAAGATTTATTTTCAACACAAATATATATGACGGTTGAGTGGTGTTTGGATCTCAAACGGTACGAAAACCATATCTTTTTTAGCCGACAAGTAAGTTTCAGAAGATATTGTAGATACTAATTTTTTAACATAGAACAATTTTATATAAAGCACTGTGCTTGAATTTCACCAAAGATACCGTGGTTGTTTATAAACAATTCCTACCGCAGAAGACTTTAACTATTAATTACCCTAACCTCCTTAACATGACACTACAATAAATTCAATATCGTGCCAGTATGTGCCGTTAAAAATCATGATGTGGGCGGTTGTTTAGACGCTAAAAATGTGTTTACTTTACAATTTACCGTTTACAGTTAGACGAATGTTTTATTTTGACTCTAAACTTTTGTATTACGGTTCAGGACCCCGGAGGTACGTGCTATTAGTGCGGAAGGAAACTATAAGACTTCGGAACAGAGAAATGCAATAATATTCTTATAAACCTTACGCTACTCAGTTGTAGATGTCACAAACTTTAATTCCTCCTAAGTACCACCGGCGGTAAAAGCGCCAAAGTGTAAAACGTACTGCCGTACCGCCAACGGTACGATAAACCAATTTTTTGGAGATGATTGATATAAATTAGATCCATCACTGTTTTCTACAAAACAATGCTATTGTAATTAAAATTTTTATCTACAATCACCATATTATAGAGCTATTATTATGCCGTTATGAAACGTATTATAACACCTATAAAACACTAGTATTTTATATTCCATAAAACATTAGTGTTTTGTAATATATAAAATTCAAGAAAAATTTGCAGAAAATTTAGTAATTATTTATTAACATTAATATTAACATTCACGTTAACATCAAAAGTAAACTTATTTGCAATACCAGGATTTACATTTACACAAACCAAATTTGAGGAAAACTGCATCGCGGAGATCTCTTGCATTGTGCTGGATTTTTCTTGAATTTTTCTAGCAATATCGATTTTATTTGACTAGCTTTCTTCTATATACCCCTCAACAACACTAGATGACCTCCACGCTCCGTGCCTCTTAAGAGTGAGAATATCACCACCAGCATTAGCCAACAGAGTCGCCGAATAACGGCGCATACTATGGATTTAGCGTCTAGAAGTTTTAAGAAAGAAGCAATCTGTGAGGGGATTCTGGAAATAGTGGTAATTCCCACAGGTTGCACGGTGCATTTTGAATTTATATATCGCAAAAAAATCTTCCCTGCGAAATAGTACTTTTAGGACGTAGGCGTATGTATTTCTTGCATATCTCCATAACATTAACAGAGAATCCTTCGTCTAATACAGTGAAACTTCTTGACATATTGGTCTTTGTTTCTGGGATGGACACGTAGATAAAAGATCCTTTATCTTTCACATGTTTAATATTTAAGTTTACCAGTTCATTGCATCGTAAACCTCCACAAATACCCATTATGACAGCAACCTAGAAATATTTAAAATAATTAAGATACCAACACAAAAGAAAAGAAAATTGGTTGTACCTTCATCATTAAGTACTTTTCATCAGATGCTGTTTTCAAAAATTGTTCGATGTGTCCCCTCTCAAGCACTTTTGCCTTCTTTGTCTTGTAGTTTTTTGATTGGGTCTTGAGATAAGCAATTAATTTGCCGTATTTTAATATGTAAATATTGTTATGCACATTCAAAGTTCTCTTAACATTGAATATTTCGTCCACATCGACGAGAAGGCAAACTTGCTTCTTACATTTAAAAAATAAGTCAACAGGACGTCCTCGTTTATGATGTTTGCACCTCTTTTCTCTCTCCATTCATTAAAGGTAGCAAATTCTTTTATGTATGCATCTTTAGATTTGGACCGGCAACAGTTGCAGGGTTACTTCTTCAGCTACTGCTTTAATTTCTACCGGCAAAGAATCACTTTCTGACATTTTTCAAAACGACGCACACAAACGATTTCTAATGTTTTCACAATTATTATTTTAATAAACAAGCATCCTAGCAACTAATAATGCAAAACCGCCCAAAGTTTCACTAAATTTTCTAACATTTGCTATTACATTGAAATTTTAGAACTGTCAGATTACTTATTTTCAATTAAATTGGTTTGATTGTGGATAAAATCTTATTGCATTCGTGTTTTAGTGGCATATTATCCCTTAAGAAAATTAAATAAAAATTCTTGCGTGGATAATCTGCCTACTAAAACACATATACAATAAATAGCTATAAAAAATGACATACCAAACCTAAATGCTTATTTACTTCAAAAATTTACGCACTTTTGGTGTATTGTTCCTATTAATCAACCTCGAGTTTTCACTGCGATTTTTTCGATTTGGGAACACAACAATCAGGTATTTTTTCGGTTATTTTAAATAGTATATTATACGAGTTTTATAAGAAGCATTTTGGCGCACGCACGGGTTCGACAAAATGCCTTATAAATGAGTACTATACACTATTTTTTCTATTTTGCCTTTTTGTACCTTTTCCGTCTTTTGAAATTGAATTTATCCAATTTTATATTTAGGAAATTTCTACTAGTTGGCAACATTGATATGTCCAACATTTGAATTTAACTTGATTTTTTATTTCTTGTAAAATTTAATAAATTATTTAAAAATGAGTGCTAAAGAAGGAATTTCATGTACCCTACCTGAAATTAGAGAATTAGCGGAAAATACTTTAATTAATGTGTTACCCAACAAATCAAGAGAAAGTTATGAAAAACAATACCATGTTTTTGAAGAATGGCGCACAGAAAATAAAGTTCAATGTATATCAGAAAATGTTTTACTTGCATATTTTGATATACAGCCCAAGAAACACAAACCTAATACGTTATGGACAATATATTCCATGTTAAGATCTTGTATACAAATTAATAGAAATATAGATATATCTAAATATAGTAAATTACAAGCTTTACTAAAAAGAACATCGACAGGTTACAATCCTAGAAAATCAAAGATTTTGGAGGAAGAGAAAATTAATACATTTTTTCGAGAAGCAGATAATCAACAGTATCTGGCTATGAAAGTAAGTACTATAATTATTATGTATATTGCAGCTTTATAAAATATGTATGTATAAATTTAGATTATATTGATAATGGGTTTTAATGGTGCCTGCAGATGGAAAGAACTTACTAATATGTCAGTTGACGATATTGAATATAAACCCAATTCAATCTTCGTGTGTATTCCTAAAACAAAATATAATGTACCGGGAATATTTGCAATAACGAAATTAGAATGGGTAGAATTAATTAATAGATATATTAGTTTAAGACCGACTAACGTTACCCACCAGCGATTCTTTTTAACATATTGTAATGGCCGGTGTGTTCACAGTCCAATTGGAATAAACACAATGGGAAAGGTTTCCGAAGCCATTGCTGTTTTTTTAAAACTTGGGAACCCTGAACTGTACACCGGACACTGCTTTAGGCACTCTAGTGCTACACATTTAGCCAATTGTGGAAGTGATTTCTTTACAATAAAACGCCACGGTAGATGGAAATCTTCAGCAGTTGCCGAAGGATGCGTAGATGCTTTCTTAAAGAAGAGAATTGAAGTATCGCAAATGTTTCACTAAACGAATGAAGATTTATCGGGAGGTTTCAAAGATTTACCGTCATCGAACGTTAATATTAACGAAACAACTACAAAAGAAAATGATATTTATCAGTAAAGTTACATATCAAATCAAACTCTACCAGGTGTGAATGTTAATGCCAAGGACACATCTAATGTCACCATTAACATTTACAATAATTGTACTTTCCAAGAGCCATGACCTAAGTTAAATTAATATGTTTTTATTATTAAATTCTAATTATTTATGTTTACCGTTATTGTTGTTCACGTTTATCTTTGCAATTCCGCTATTTTTTTTAATTGTATTCTTGTTCTTTGTTAATATATTAATTGTTAACCTCAAACCTTTCTAAAACTAGAGTGTGAGCGACTGTAATTTGTGTAGAGTTGAAGATTTAACATTTGAGTACTACCAACCTCGAGAAAAAAATTTTTTGTTATATACGAACAGAAAACAGTGTTCTTATGGCTTATAAAAGCACTGTTTTGAGTGCGTTTATCGTTGTATTACGAATGCAAAATAGAAAAAATATATACTTCAATCTCAGCAACATGTCAATGTAATAATCACAGAACTGTTGTTACAACATTTAACAACTGAAATTGCTACGTGTCGGCACAATTGTAAATAAAATAATGACCGCTGATAACCTCATTATTTAAAATAAAAAGTGTCCATTTTGTGTCCAACTTATAAAGACGTATTTATCGCAGTACTCTAGCGTATATAGAGACCAAAATAAAATGGTTAATTGAAAATAAAGTGACACCAGGTCGTTGTCCCGTCATGTAATTGTTAACTTAACAAATATCTTGAATTTAATGTTTTGTTAACGGGTCATTCTACAACTTGCTTGAAAGAGAAAGTCCTTATATTCCAACTGACTGTTTTTTTTGACACCAAACCCCTCTTGAAAAAATAAAAACTTTGTGGTGGGCTTTTATAAAAATATTCCCTTTGGTAGAAACGTGATTTCAACTTTGACAAATGAAGCTGAAAATAAATTGGAATTAATACAAAATGCGTGAAAATTAGCAATCACTCAAACCGTACAGTATCTAACTTGACAAAGGTGTGAGAGAGTGAAATTCAGATTTAGAAAATAACTGGCCACAACAGCATCAGTTCGATAAAAAGTTAATTAAAACTGAACCACGAACATTACCAGGAAGTCATTGGAAAGATGCGGTGTAAAAAAGAGCAAGAGAAAGAACCAAAAAAAGAAGGCATGGTTTCAATCAAAAATTGTCAATTTACTATGTAGCAGTAATTTCAGTTAATAAAATCTTAAAAGTTTAATATTTAAGTTTGATTTTTGTGCTATACCCGGATATTGCATATGTGCAAGAATAGGTACTCGATTACTGGATTGGTTGAAATTTTTTGAGGGCATTTATTTTTTGACTATTTTAAACAATAATTTGAGTTTATAATTGTAGATAAAACGTTATATTTACATACAAATACTATTATTTAATTTTTACATTTATGAATACGTTAAAATATCGACTACGTATTAATTGATTTTTAAAAGATAATTATTATAGAAATTAGTCAACCGTTTTTTATTCTACAACTTTATTTTTAAAATTTTGTGCATTTATATTGTTTGTTACACATTTTTATTAAATGTTAATGTTTAATAGATAACGTTTTCATAATGTGTTCAGCTTTGGCTTCTCATGTAAATTTAGGCAGCATATTATGAAACTACTCAATATTTTTTGTCGATTACCCTCAAGAATTTTAGATAAATTTCTGTTGGAGATAAACTGTTTAAAACAAAGAACTTTCCGATAGGTAGAAAACTATGTATCAGCTCAAAGTGATTATATTAATAGCAACACCATATCTATGTTTAGAGAGAACGTTTCACCTTATCTTTGTACATTAAGAGCAACATTTTATAGTTTCTGGAACTTCTTAATAGAGATGTTCGAGTGAGTCAAGTTTCGATGTATTTCTTATATACTATTTCCCATATAAAAGTAAAAATTAAAACACACAAAGAAAAGATATTTAAAAACGTAAATAGACTTTTAGTGTCGATTTAACAGAGATAGAATCCGTTTGAAACTCTCAACTGCTGTTAGTGTTATCTGCCAAATTTAATATTATTTACTACTCCATTGACAATTTGGTATTCCTACTCATATATACATGCACCATTGACCGTTATTCAAGCACCGAATTTGCTTATTCATAGAAAATTGGCAGTGCAGTTTCTAAATTTCTGGAAACAATTAAAAAATATTGCTTTTATTTTTTATACATTTATTTAAACCTAACAAAAGAGTTTTAATTCTTTGCAATTTTTATTAAATGTTTAAAATTAGCGCAATTTATGAAATAATTATCTTTGTAACGAACATGCTAGTAGAAGAACAAACAAAACAAGAGTTTTCAAAATAAGAGTTAAAATGATTTCATAAACGAACAAAACGTTTACATTTAAAGCTTATTACAAACAACAAAAAGAAAACAAACATATATGTTGTTTAGTAATTAACATAGTTTCCTTAATTAGATTTAGATGGAAAATAGAACAACACTTTCGTATATTCCCGAGTAGATCAACACGCCGGAGAACGTCGTGGGTCAAATAGAATTAAACTATACGAAAATTTATTGTACTTAATTAATAATTGTTTTTAATCACACGAAAGATTAAAATGAGCGCCACTGAATTAGAGAAACCGACAGTTGAAATTGAGTAATCTAATTAAAGCAACAAATTCAATGAACATAAAATGTATATTTTTTTATTGTTAAATAATTTATCACAGGTATTAAAATTTGGCGGTGTTCTAATATAATTAGCAAATGTAATGCGATGTTCGTACCGTAAGAAGGCAAGAGATCTCGTAATGTAGTCGTAACAGTTGGCGGCCCATTCTCGTGAAACCTTAACTTTCGACTGACAGAATTTTTTAAATAAAAGTTATTGGAAAAATTCTGAAAAAAATCATAAACACATTCCAAGGCTACCTGATACGAAATATGTCATAGGGCATATACTTTTTCTGTATTTAGTACCTATTATTTATTTTCAAAAAAATGTTAGGTCAGGAGGGTGGCGGTCACGCCCAGGAGGGTGACTACTATCTGTTTTAATGAACTTTAAGTTAGTAAAAATACATTTAAAATTTAAGTTTAAGGAGCCATCGTTATTATTTAAATTTTATTTATTATTATTATTAAAATAGCGAGTGTTTATCTCATGGGTACAATTATTTTATCATTCATCGCTTTGTTTCAAGGACTCTTGTAACATTACATTAAAAAGGTCTAGGTACTCTACTACCTACAAACAATCAAGTTAAGATTAAGTTACTAAAGTAGCTTGCACACTCTTGTTGATAATATAAAACCTAAATGTTAAAATTTTTCTAGGAATTGAAACTGTGAAGCCCGGTTGCCGCAAGGAATCGATGGCTAAATCCGCTTTACAACATCTTCGATTAAATACATGTGCACATCTTTCCGGGCTGGCCATTTGTAATACCCACAAGTAGTTGGCTGCATTGCATTAATTGCAATTTCATTGTTAGAAATTCTAACTACTTCTCCAGGGTATAGCAGATCGTCATCATTTACAACAACCCAGTCACCCGGCTGATAATCCGATGCTCGCTCGTTTTTAGTGGTTGCGGTGACTTTAGTAACTTTTTTGGGTTTTCCTGTTTTGTTCAAAGCATAGTGTTTACATATATTGCCTATTGCACATTCAAAACAACTAAGGGTACGAAAGTCCTTTTTGATAATGCCCCCCGTTACTTTCACAGTTAATTGGCGCACTGACATTGTGCCCTCGACGAATTCTAATGTTTCCTTATCGGATGATAGAAAATTGTCCATAACTAGAATGTCATCTTCGGCAATTTGAAGTACGTGAACGCCTTGTACGTTTTCTGTGATCTTTTGATAAAGCTTCTTTAGATTTGTAATATCGTTTCCTTCAGCTATCAAGCGGTCCGCAGTTCGTTTAATGACGGCTCCAACACCATCAGGCGCGCCTTTGCCATGCACGGCTTCAGAGAAGTTCCAACTGGCTTCTTTTAGTTGCTTATATCTCAGATTGATTGTTTCTAAGAAAAAGAAGTTAGTTTTATTTCGATATTGTGTCGTCGGCGAATCGCTTAGGAAATGTATAGTCTCTATATTAGGGTTCTTTTCTAGATACATATTAATTATTGGGTGCATATGAGCCCATATAGCTTGAGGGTCATGTCTGAGAGATTCAGACATTGTGGCAAAAGACAAAGTATCAACATTTCCACTATCCTTGTCCACACAGTACGCAACTCCTGTATGGATTGTTATTTGTGATCTTGATGCACCAAAATGTATGGATTGGATCTCCTCACTGTACTTACATGAGAAGTTCTCACTAAAATCCACGTGTATTAACATCTCTGTTTGTTTCATTTCTGTTTTAAGCTGTTTTATACATTTGAATTGATGTTTGATCTCGAGAACATGTTTCATAAAGAGTGGAAAATATTTTTCTAGCTCTGTAATAGCTTCAGTGACTCCTACAGTGTATGACTCTTTTTTTGTGATCTTAATTTTCTTGTCGTTGCCTTTCACTGTTCTAATTTTATTGGTATTGATCCACTTGTGATATGTTACGGTTTCATCAACATTGAATTCATTGTAACCTATGATTTTAGATTTACAATTTAAACAATTTCTTATGTAACATTGCTCAGTTTTACTAGGGCATATCAAGGATTCAACAATCTCAATTGGCTTTTTCTCAGAGATAATTTTTTGTTAGATAGGGCTTTAACGAGCATTTTAATATTACTATGCTTAATGCACAAACAAGTATCCCTTTTATTCACATTTGGAGTAATTATCCAAAAAGGTTTCAGGCGACAAAACTGTGGATAGCTTATTTTAATGCTGCTTGTTTGCGAAAACTTTTTATGCAAGTTAAACATAGTGTCATTTAAAAATCTTTTTTGTTTTTTTATTTTATTTTTTGTTATAGTGTCTTTTTTCCCGGGCGCCAATGTACTGTTTTTATCACATTGTAAAAAAGTTTTAACTCTGAGTCGATTAGTAGCAACTTGAATATTTCTTTTGTTAGTATCGTCATTTTTCTTCATTTCAGGACCGCATCGAAGAAGTTTCCGTGCCGCTGATATTAGTTTATATTTTTTGAGGCATTTTGATGATAGTATTGTCTTAATTTTGTTTTTTTCATTGTAGGATTTCAGTCCCTGGTAGTGATTGGCCAACTGTGATTGGATAACTTCACCAAACACTAGTTTTCTTTTAACTTCTACATCAACTCGTTTGTCTATTAGAAACTGGTTAATCTTGGTTTTTGGAGTTAGTTGTTTTAGTTTAGGTTTGTTTTTTTCTATTGCTGCATTCAGTCTTTGGTATCTAGATTTTTAAGTCCTCATTTTTGCAAGCCATTCTATATACTTTTTTTCATAATTGTCACGTTCCTTGTGCACTTCTGTAGTCTTTCTAATTTTCCGCAGCTTTCCTTCCATTAACTTTCGTCTTAATTGAACTTTGTATGGTGCTAATCTGTGCTCTGCTAATGGTACTGGAGTTGGCTCTGCCGATGATCGAGTCACTCGCGAAGGTCCTGGAGTCGTCTCTTTTTCAATTTCTTGTTGTTCCCTAGAATTGGGAGAGCAGTCCAAAATGTCACTTTCAGGTGGAGAGTTAACATTCAAATATTCTTCAAAATCCTTGTTTTCTTTATCTTTTGCTCTTTTTTGTTGTTGTCGATGTTTCCAAGCTCTACATTGAGCTCTTAGTTCCCTTGGGTTTAAATTTTGACTGCCTTGACTTGGCCTTTCTTCTTTCTGTTTTCCCACTTTATCTTCCATTTTTCCTTTTCCCGTTGTAAAAGTTCAGGGTCAGCTTTTATTCGCTCTTGTCTTTTCCTCTCAGCTTCCCTTTTTTTTCTTAAACGCTCTTGATCGCTTTGTTTTTTATTTGCTGGCGCTATTAAATCTGATTAGATTGGATACCTAAAACAGAAATATTGCTTAAACAAACCTTAACCTTGGCCTTAAATTAAAATATTGCTCAAAATAACTTATATGTATCGAAGTCTGCCTTAACGAGCCTCAAAATAGGCTTAATATAAAATTTCGGATCCGTATAACTTACCTAAAGTTAAAGTGGATATATAGGTGTATATATATATATATATATATATATATATATATATATATATATATATATATATTTAAATGATAAGTTTTTCGACATCTAGTGTCGACTCGTGAAAAGCGTTCACGTACGTAAATGTTAACAAATTTGCCGACAGGTAATGTAAAGCAGTTAATGTAAAGAAGAATCGACTATGTAACTGCTTTACATTACCTGTCGGCTAAATTACTATATATATATATATATATATATATATATATATATATCATATCAAAAACTGCTGAATTTATGTTTAGAGTTATGTAGACTAATAAAATCAAATGCAATTAAGTAACATGTCACTCTCCTGTTAGTCTTGTCACCCTCCCGGCCAATTTTGTGCCAGGAGAGCCAGGAGTGTGACAACCAGGAGAGTGACAAATATTATGATTTTAATTTCTAGCCTAGTTCATGAGGCCATCTTGGGATTGATTTGACACAACATTAGTTTATTCCTAAAAACGCCTTGCATTTACATAACTTGCATAATTTTACTATTCATGACCAAACTTAAGCACTGCACAGGAGGGTGACAAAAAAAATTATACTTGCTTCAGTTTGTCTCTTTAAATATTCATTAATATCAAGAGATGGTAAAAACTTTGCACTAAACTTCATTAACAGTTAAACTGCACATTTGAGACAGGTTTGCCATAAGGATTTTCAGAAATACCCTAAAACTAACCACAAAATCCAGTGTTTTTCCCTTTACCAGGAGGGTGACAGAAAAACTGGATGCACAACTTAATTTTTTTTCTTGGTGTAATGTTTTGCTCAAAAATTATAAAAAATACATCTTTGAATCAATTTAGTAGTTGTGATTAAGAATAAAATAGTTTGCTGCATCTATTTTCATGATAACAACTTAAAAAACAAAAAAACTAAATCACTTCAAGGTGGATGCATACTAGGAGGGGTGACATTTTACACTTTGTGATTTTTTTTTGCATATAAATAATCTAGAGAAGAAGAAGTATATGTAGTCATGACTAGCAAAAACTATAGGTAATTTAAAAAATAGTAGTAAAAATAAAAATATATTTGGTTTAGTGTCATGTTGAAGATGCGTTAAATTTACAGTTTCGCGAGAATGGCCCTGGCGCTTTTATATGAAAGAAAATAGTTAACTAAAATAAACTACCGGAAAGTAAATAGCGTTTGTTGACGGTGATTTGTGGCTAAAATAGAGAGCGATGAGAAGGTTCTCGGCAAATCAGCGTGGTTTGTTTGTTTAGAATCGGTGTGTTGTAAAAGCTTTCCTCACCCAAACATATATTGTTTCTAAACGAAAACTTTGTGCTTACTGAACGAGTTGACCGCTAGACCCCACCGACATAAAAGAAAACACCGAAATTTGAATAAAAGGATTTCTTTTCCAGAAATTTGGTAGATTATTGTAAACATGAGCAACAAGTGTAAAAGTAAGTTTAAATGAATTTAAAAACGAATAAATTACGATTTAGTACATATCCGGAGATTGGTACATATGTTGGTGTGTGCTAACTTCGGGAAAATGGAAAATTATTTTTCAAAAATTGAAATTGATATTTATCGAGTCTTCGGACCAATCCAGGGTGGGTTATTTAATATGATGGATTTCAACTTATGTAAGAACGAATACCGTTGAGATGCCCCTGGATCTATTCGGACCGCAGAAAACCTCTACCCCAAAGTTGACAATAAATCGTGTTTATTCAAATTTAAGGGGCAATATACCAATCTTATCTAAACTTTTATTATGCTTAGATAAGCTTAATTTATATGAATCAAGCATTAGTTTACCCCTCAGACATACAGGGAGCGTGACCCTTCCCCAGGGAGTAAAATCCGTCAAATTTTTTTAAACAACATTTTGGACTTTCTAAGCCCCGAATATATAGATATATTTTAAAAAAATTGTTCAGGGAATTAATGCCACTTTCCTAGAAATTCCTTACAGCGTGGAACTTGAATTATGGAGACAATTCTTGCTACAATTTCAATGAACCATATATTTTTTCTGTAGCCAATTGTTTATATTATAATAAGGCTTATAACCGTCTGGCACCTTTTCATGAGACATATGAAAAAATGTGATTATTTTTTGACCAAATATAGCTTGCTTTATAACATAAATGTCAAAATTACAATTTAATTTAATTTTTTTGAGTGTTTGATTTTTTCTTAAATTAAAAACACTATTTTTTTTTTTTAAATTTGTAATGTACGTAAGGTTACATCGTCAATATGTTTATGGTCAACCGGCCGAAATCTAGCTGATTATGATACAGTTTGGTGGCGATAAAGTGCCTCTTTATGGACTAGTCTTTTTTGTTATTTTATGGACGGCTGTCAATGTCAAAACGTAAATGTCTGAATAAATGTGTGGATTGTAATGGTAAAAACTGTCAATTTATCAACACAAGCAAAGACAACTAGATGTACGTCAGTATGACAAATTCTTTTTGCAATTCATATTTTTGAGTAAAATCAGTTGAACACGGTTGAATATAAAATCTTGTATGTAACTCGTTCATAACTTCGGTTTATGGACTCGCGTAGATTACATAAAAAGCTATAATAGATAAACAATGTAATTAATTTTGGACAATTTTAGGTGCTAAATCATTATAACAAAATTTACAATAGATTGTTAATAATATAAATATTCATCGTTAAAGTTTCAAAAGACTTACACCTATTTTTTTCTTAATATCATTAATTTTAATTTGTTTAAATTAAAAGTATGCCTTTACATTAATTTTAGTGAAATAGTTTTGTTTTAATCCGATCATACCAATATAAATCTGATAGTCAATTTAAATAGTTACTTTATTTCATATACAATGTATTAATAATTTAATACAAAATTAATTCTATTGTGCATTTGCAAATGGTTGCATTTTAAAGTAGATACCTAAACTTCAACAAAAGTTACATCCTGATCCTTCAAAGTACATACCTCATCAACGTCGGTCCCTCATCACGCAGAACTCCTTATCGCTAAAGCATTATCTACTGCCCGAAAACTTTTTTTATGTTGTCAACTCAAACATTGATACCATAAATTTCAGAATGCTAATTATAAAAAATTTGCAAGGAAGTTTCCGAACAAAAAAAAACATCCTGGAAAATCAAACTAAACATTGTTGTTCGAGACCTAACAACATAAATTTAAATTAAATGTAATAAATAAAATCAGTTTGCTTTAACTAAAGTAATAAACACAGTAGTTAATATTGTTAATTAAAAATTCGATAAAATTTTTTTTAAAAATAAGGTGATTATATTTTCAAATAAATACAGATTTTGTTTGAATTCGAAAATGATAGCAATTTACAAACTTAAAAACACGGTTTGCTGTTACAATTATTTACAAGGTACATTAAGCAATGAAGAACAGTAACAAAAGTATAATAATTGATGATAGAAGTTAGATAATGTCCTTTATAAAGGTACTTGTTCTTTTAATTACATAATTTACGTTTGACATTAATCTTAATTTTAATTGGGAAAAGTAAGGTAATGTTTTGTAACAATTTACTAATCTTGCTAGATAAAGAAAACGTTAGCATCTATAAGAATTAATGATGTATCGATCGCAATAAATTTTCCGGTTTCTGCACTTTTCAACTAATAAGGTACGATACGCGTTGTGATTATGTTTACCATAAGAATGTATCAGTAAAACTAAAGCAAATACCGTTTTATGACAAAATTGATAATTAAACCAAGTAAGCAATTTTGATAAATGACCTAAAACCGCTATCTATACCCTATTTACTGTACAAAATTATTTCATCAAAGTTGATTAAAACAAACTTTATTATTAACCAAGTTGTAATTACAGCATTTTCAGCGAGTCAATAAATTCCAAGTTATATTTTACACAAAAAATGAGAGCAGAATCAAAAGCAAAAAAAAAAATATTAGGTTAATATTACTATTTAAAGAAGCTTGTGCAATCGATTAGAATTCAAGTCAACAAAAGTTAAACTGTGAGTGTTAAATATTCAATATACGTGTATACAGGGTGGTTCGCCAGTCCGAGATTCTTTATTAGCTCGTTATAACTACAGATAGAGAATCTAGTTTTGCATAAAATAAAACGATTTTGAAATGTACATGGTGTTATCAAATAAGAACCTATATGTTATTATATTTGTTGATTCCCGTTTAATTTTAAGGTAAGCTTCTCTTAAACTATCTGTCCCTAAATGGCAACGTTTTTGAATTATTTTAGCTTTTACAAGAAAATTGACGGTTATAATGTCTTAGAAACCAGAATAACATACCAATTTGGCAATGTTCAAATGCCAATACATATTATTTTTTAAATAAAATACCCTGTATTTTTGTATTGCAGGATATGCAGAAATAACTATCATATCAAACAGCAATAATACATTAAATATGCACTACAACATATACACTAAAGAAAGTTGTCAGATATTACATTTCTGTATGTTTATGTCTATGGCGTTGTATCGGTTACACATTCTATATATTCAAGTTATATAGTATGTTAGCATGTGGTGTAGGACGGTAAAACTATTTATTTTTCTGGTTGACTAGTCTAGAATCAAATTCGACACCGAAATCCTATACCAATAATTCTGAATTATGTACCTTGTAGAGATAGACAATAAATATAAACGCTTAGATTGACACAACAACATATTTTTATGTTCTTGTGATTGCATATAACAGCAGTATTCTATACCTGTAAGAGAATTGTGTATTTTAAAATTATCTGCAAATAGTAATGGTCCAATATGTGAACCTTGTAGAACATCTAAAGTTGCAATAGTAAAATTACTATTATACAATGTGTATTGTTTGAGAATGGTTAATTAAAATGTAAGTAATGTAATTACAAAAACGAAAATTATGACATAATCTTTGTACAATATAATATAGTTAAATGTCTTTGATGTGTCAGTGAAGATAACATCAACTTAAATTACCTACATATTCACTGAATGAAGCTAACAAACAAGTGAGACCTCGGCATACTAATTAAAGATTAATGCAGGAATCTCTTACTATTAACCATGTTATTTTTAATTTTTATGAAGACCATCCAAAATTCAGTAAGAAATTTAAAATTCCCGTTAGGAGCGTATGAAAAGGTCTACAAAAATTTTTGTTTGCATGTAATGAAATTTATTGCTAAACTATTTTACATGCTTGGAAAGTTTGGACATTCACCTATTTTTTGATGTAGTCCCTTCGCGCTAGATTATTTTTTGCATCCGAAAGGCGAACTTCTGCATTTCGTCCTCGTACCAGCTACGTACCGTAGCCTTAAAGAAGAATTCCGTTTTAAGTTTGCGCACTCCCATCACTTTTTTGAGGTCAAGAAAAAAAAGACAATCGCTGGGGGCGACGGTGGGACTGTAAGGAGAGTGATCAATCACCTCCTATCCGAATTTTGTGATGAGTGATATTGTCTTCTTAGCAACAAGGGGAAGCGCGTTGTTCGGGTACAATTGAACACTTTTACTCAACCTACCTTGTCGTTCGTTCTGGATAGCCCTTTGAAGTTTGCATAGAGTCTCACAGTACCTATCGTACTAGCGGAAGCAACAATCAAAACGTCAATTTGAAATGGCTGCTGCGCCGACACTGTGCGAGCTAGTGACTCGCAATATGTGGTGCGTGATGGAAGAGGGACCAGATTTTGCCTAAGACTGCGTGTTACGTCACGCGGGTCTTAAAGACCTTACTTTCATACGCCTCTCGTAATATGAATGCTTTTCGTGTTTTCTAGGTAATATGGTAAAATACAAGAAAAGGGACAATTTAACATTAATAGTTGTGTTCTCATACCATGACGGTTTTCAAAAATCACCTAAATATGGAATTATGTATTTTGCACTTCAGAAAGTTCTGACCAGCGTCGTTAGCACCCAAAGCGACCGGCGATTTACGACTCGACATGTAACACGATCGGCGCCTCATACTGCGAACGCTGCATCTCGTACGCTACGAGTGCATTTGACGCAACATTCATTCATACATGTAAATATTCCATCGCGCCTACTGTAGGTGAATCTAAATAAACGCATTTAAACACGAAACAACAACGCAGTTCTTTCTATGATAAAACCGGTGTCTAGTATTCACCCCAGGCACCACAAAACTAAAACGGTTTGCTCACACTAGCAATATTATTGAGAGAGGAGGAAAATTGTAAATACATGAAATTATAATAATAGCTTAATTCACTATACTTAAAGTATATAAAAAGTAACTATCATGTACGTAAATTAAAAAACTTTCAAAATTGTAAAGTAATAATTATTGTCCCCCAAAAAGGTCTCCTCAATTACCTTAAACATTTAGATACTCACCTTCATTAGTAAAAAAAGTGAGTTCATCAAGCAAACGTTTCATTCTAGCAGTTAATGTTTAGTGTTCAAATTCAGACGAAAAATAATCAATCATTCTTTAAGCAAATTTTCATTCTTATGTATACTAACTCAATCTACATTCCACAATTCTGTACTCAACAAGGGATTTTGCAAGCCTGCAGGAATACCATTTTCACCTTCTCCACAAACAGGAAAGGCATCAACTGCACAAAATTATGTATCGTTTCTCTGAGTATGTAGCACAAGTATGCAACATGGAACTTCAATATGACGTTATTCACAACAATACTCAAATACTTGACACTATCACTCAAGCACATTCTATCACATAAGCATGTCTGCTCAGAATAGCTTATTTTGTGTACTACCAAAGAATAAAATAAAAGTTTTAATAACATTTAATCTTCTGCCGTATTAAAATTCAACAAGTAGTTGATATAGATTAGAAACAATATTGGACCAAGAATTGACTTTTGTGGAAGTTGTAGTCGACCACTTTAAGCAAATCTCAAAGAAATTTCTTGAAATTTACCTTGCTCTAATTTTTTCTATTTTTTTGTGTCGAAAGCTTTTGAAACTAAATCGGTGGAGTAGTTTATTTATAAAATAACAAACGTTAATTTTTATAAATTGTTATAAAATATGTTTGTGATTATTTTATTTAAATTTAGTGCTTAAGTGTTCACAGTTTATTAGATACAATTAAATAAAGTTATGCTATTGTAAATTTTTACATCCACAAACTATGTAAGGTGTCAATTTAACGACGCACCTTGCGAAGATCAACATTGAACCCGTGCGATACAAGCTCCGTTTCCTTTGAACCAAGATAAACACAATTTGCGATCCAATATCGGATATGGATATTTTGCTTATGGATTATAATAGAAGAACAACAGAAAAGATATAAACATGATTTGCATATGTGTAGAAAATCTTAGAGATAAGGATTGAGCGGTGTGTCACGAATGCTTTTATGGATTTTATCTACTTTGTATTGGGGCTAGTTAGGAAAATACAGATTGAAATATTATTGTAAAAGTAAACAATCTGACAAATCCATTGAGTTTCAGAAGTTTGTAGCAAATGAGAGTGCAAACTTTTAAATTAAAATCAAATATTAAATTATTAAAACGTGTACCTAAACACGTTAGAATGTTGGCAACGAGAATCCAAATCTGATGCAAATCAAAATTTGTATGGATCTGAAAACTTTTGCCATTTGACAATCTGATGAGATGATTGAGCATGACAAATGAGTCACTTCAAGCTTACCGCCTTGTTATAAAGTTATACGAATTCAGATCTTGCTCTCCCTTCCTTTCTTTCATTGATATTTCCAAAGTCCAATACCATCAAAACAGATTAAATGTTTGCAGTCAACAATTTTTTGCGACAAAATTACTCAATAGTCAACAAAAAAATAAAAAAACATAGCTCTAGATGCCAATGTAAATAGTTTAAAGTTTAATTTGACAAAAGATAGGGCAAGACACAAAGCTTCATGTGTCAATGAATCAAATAGCTGGCTTACTGTTGTTCCGTCTAGAACTTTATGAACACACTTGGATAATAATGTTTTGCGCATACTTTGATAAGAGTTACAGTTTTTTACAGGATAAATCATGATGAAAGTGATACTTTTTTCCACGATTAAATACAATTTAAATTAATGCTCGTCTCCATGGATATTTTTGTCATAAGCTACGCGACCTTCTGTTAGATACATTTTTTATCTGTTGAATAATTTTCAATTTGGTAGCATCTTTTTTTTTTTCTTGATTGCTGCAAATTTGCGAAAAAAGGTATAGCTGTTGTACAATTGACTATTTTAGAATTCCAATGTTTAGTCTCAGATTAAGGATGGATTTGTGCGTACCTCATATTTGCAGCTGTGACTGACGTTTCTTAGGTAACACGCATTTTTATCGAATGAACAAAAACATAATCATCAATAAAAATTTAATTTATTGTACTAAATAATGTGTAGTGTGACGGCATTTATACAGGATGAGGCAGCTCCCTGTATTCTATGATTGATGGGTCATATGTTAAAGATAGACAAAAATGTTTTAAACAAAATTTGCTTGAACTCAAGTTTTTTACCACTTACAAATGATGAACAGGGTGTTTGTTTTCCGTGGGATAAACTAAAATTTCTTATTTCAAATGGTACACTCTGTATATTATTACATTTTTAGATTCCCCTGATGAATTGAGACATAATTTAATTATAATATACATGGCCTAAAATTATATTTTTCGAGTAATTTAACAATTTTTTAATTTTTAAAAACTGCTGTTACGATCTGAAGAAATGCAAATACTCCTGTATTTAATTGGTATAGACAGTTTATATCGTTAGATTTAGCATACCTTTTAGTTTTGGTTTTGAGAATTTAATACCCAGATAGGAGATACCTACAAGAAATTAGTTTTTTGAGAGGGATCATTTTTTTAATGATTTCCTAAGCAATCATTTATTTGATCAGTTGGAAAATGTATCGCTAAGGAATGGATGACGTTCCTGCATACTATACTGAAATAAGAAGGCAGTTTTTGAACGAGAGATTTAGAGATCGGTGGATAGGTAGAGAAGGCCGGCAAAATTGCCAGATTTGATCTTTTTAGATTTTTTCTTATGGGAATACTTTAAAAATCTAGTATATCGGGAACTACCAACAACTTGTGCCAATATGGACAAATTACAACAGAAATGTTAGAACGTGTTTAAGGTTTGTTTCGGGAACGAATTTGTCTATGTTTGCAAAACGCAGGTACTCACATTGAACTGTTACTCTGACTATACTCCATTCAGTGTAGTATTTAGGTATGTTGCATTCACGAAATTAATTGTATGCTGATGCAAATAAACAAAATTTTCAAAAAGTGTTAAAATCACAATCATTATAAACTAAAATCGTTTATTAAGTAACTGGAAACAATTAAATTTAATGTCATTTTCTCAACCATATCAATTGATGCTGTAGAGATATTTAAATCTTCATTTGATTATTTATTTTCCTTTGTTTCACCAATTGCGGCACAATGACCCGTGTTAAAATAAAATAAAACCCCACTTAATCAAAAAACTGATAAAGATGGGTATAGGGAATGTAGTAGGGATTTGAATTGATTGAAAATTAAAAAAGAAATCCCAAACTGTAAAAACATTTTGGAGGTTTAATTTAAAATAACTGAGTTATGCAAGTTTGAAATTTTTCAAATTTAATCTTATATTCAGCACCTACTAGATACACAAAAAATTTGTCTTTAAACCAATAGCATTTTTTCAAAATGTCGCAGCAGTTAATTTTTTTCCAAAATTGTTAAATTACTCGGAAATCGTTTATTTTGTGTCACGCATATAAACTCAAACTATATCTCAATTCATCAGAGAAATCCAAAAATGCAATAATATACAGAGGGAGTGCACCGTTTAAAATAAGAAACTATAGTTTATTCAAGGAAAAACAAAACACTTTGTATTTACAAAATCATTTGTAGGTGGGAAAAAACTTGAATTAAAACAAATTTTGTTGAAACATTTTACTGTCACATAAATTCCATTAATGTTTTCTGGACGGAACGGAAACGTCAACATAAATAAAAAGATAAATTTTCAGAATTGATAATTTAAGTACGATTTGTAAAACAAGTTTTAAAGTAAAATAATGTAATTTTATTCTAAACAACTTTTGATAATTACAATTGTTACGAATAAAGGTACTTTACGCGATTACCAAATTCAAATTTTCCATATAACTAAACAAATTTTACATTCGATGATTAAAATTTAAATTTTAGAAAATTCAGAGCTTTTTATAAATAATAAATTTTCCATTACAAAGTTATGGAGACACACTGTATATTAAAATTTAATTGTCAACAAATTAACAAAAATTCAAAATAAAGAGATTGTATGTAAAGTAAACATACTTCATAAATGTTTGTAAGTAAATACGTTAAGATACAAAGAATAACTTTAACTTTATTTTAAATAATTTAACTACTTTAGAATAAAACATTTTAAATAATTATTTTAGTTCTTCACTGTCAGGATTTAACATTTTTCAATTTTCAAATGTCAAACAAAATGTCAACCTAATCTTAATGATTTTAAGCATTTTTGAGTGCTTCAAGACTTGTATCAAACTAAAAAATATTGTTTCGAATTCGTCCATACTCAAATAAGTTCTATTTACACAAGAACTTATTGAAATAAGTACTATCATTTTATTCTATACTGCCGCTATAGTACTAACTGCATAGCAACGGATAGCGAAGATGAATTTAGCAGTACTACTGCTGTTATAAAAATTAAATGTTGGTTAAATTCTATAACAACCTACCATACAAAATTAAGTAATTAATTAAGTACATATCTTCCAAGAATGTGCTTTTAATAATCTTATATTTTTGTTAGTAATAAAAGTACAAACACTTTACCTTATTAACTTAACTTGAAGTACACGGAAGTAGCTACATACCTGCAAAAAAAAATACGAGCATTAATTACACATTAAAAAAACTAAGCAGAAAATAAGTTACAACGAACATTAGACGGAATACAAAATGTTACTGTGTTTATAAATTATGCAATGCTGTTTTACTATGTTGTTCTCGTACATCGTAAATACTAAATTTACTATTTCATCTTTGAGAAGAATGAAACATAAAACTGCAAAATTCAACAGCAAGAGTTTGTCTTAACTCAATTTTATCTTGCGCTTGTTAGAGTGCAGCTATAACCACAATTTTACTGTTTGTCATATTGTTACACTATACGTCTAAGTTTATTGAATTATGGAATTTAGTAGTAAAGTTTCTTCAACATCAGATGTGGTTATAACTGTTAATATTTTTACGGGGTATCCTAATTTGGCCCTAAATTAAAAGTTTCCAGAAAGTTAATCGTATTTTAATATTTTAAGCTGTAGTTATATATTATTTATACTGATTTTCAATTACACTTCGAGTACGACTACATCAATTTCTTTATCCTTCATTCTACATTTTTTTTTTGCTTATAATAATTTGCATAGTTTTTCAAATACTATTGTGAATTTAAAAAAATTACAAAATCAAATTTAAAGATTATTGTTTCTGAACTTAATTAATATAAAAAAAATATTTTTGATTTTTTTACAACTTTCATTTTTGTCAAAAAATGTGAGCAACAAGTACACCAGCGTTAAATGTTTATTTTTTTTATATAATCTATATATAAAAATCCTAATACTTTGTGAAGCGCCTTTTTCTCATATGCATATCATCAATGGAAGCGGTCACCCATTGAAGTACCGACCACACGCGACGTTGCCTAACTTTTGCTATCAATGTGAAGTTCGGAATTTATCTTTTTTTCATAATGAGCTTACATGCACATTTTGAATGCGTATCTATAGAAATAATTATTGGTAGCAGACGTTTGGAAAGAATCAAAAGCCTGATTAGTTAAGTTTTCAAGCAAAATGTTTTAACTAAAGGCGGTGATAGTAGTTAGACCATTATATTTTCAATAATTTTAGAGAAAATCAGTAAAAGAGATATAGGACGAATATTTTAAAAATCTGTTGGATTATTACTTCTTGGAATAGGATACACTAGGAATGTTTCCAAACCAAGGGAAAATTCCTGGTTTTGAAGCAAACATTAATTAAATGAGGTTAATATGGGATAATTATTGGACAACATAATCGCGTAGATGTATTAATCTCGTCTGATCTTGTAGCATTAGATTTAATGGTATTCAGTATTTTTGATACGTGGTTATGTTCAAAAGTATTGAATATAAAATTAAGGTCTGAAAATTTGTTACATCTATTGATATTTAAATGCGGCAGATTTATTAAAATAATGATAATGATTTTATTAATCCAAACAGATCACATTGTGATATTAAACATGTCACATATTAAATGACGGATCTTATCATCCGTCTTAAACTTTTTATTGCGGAGGAAGCGTTTTCTCTCGAAGATTTCCGGAAGGATTGGTTGAAAGCGAAAAGGAAGTGGCGGTTGCCATTACTAAGAAATTCTTGGGTAGGTCTTTAAATAACAACCGACCGCAGCATTGATCTTGACATTTCAGTAGGTTTAGCCACCTGCAGAGGCGCCACCAAAAGAAGAATTGTCTGAGAAGGAGGCACACTAAATTAGATAGTTACAATGCACCGGAAATTTTATATATTTTAAAAATTGATTAAATTCCATAAAACCTTATATTTATATTAGAAATATAGTATAACTTATCTAAAATTTATAACGCCTAATAGACATCCTAAAGATACATAATTATGGCAGTTGTAAAAATAAGTCCAACCTATATATTGCGATGATTAATTTTGTACAGCTTTCTTGATAAACAGATAGAAAGACAAAAGATGTAAATTAGGCTTTCATGTAGAGGAATTAGTCCAAATATTTGTTCTCAACCGACCCTGTGAAATTATAATGCAATGAATATGTTAGACTTAAGAATACTTACCAAAATAAGAGAGACCCTGCCGATGAGATGAAATCTGGTTAAAATTGTCATTCAGGGCAAGCTGATATTATCTGTTGATACGAATTAACATGTAATTGCTTAGTGAGCGAGGTAAAATCGCATTCCTGCGTTTGAAAATCCATGTCAGTTAAAATAGGTCCATGATTGGAAGGATGTTTCGATGACCTGGAATTGTGTAACAATAAAATAGTCGAGCTTGCACAAAACATGTAGATTAGGTGTGTTATGGACAAAGGAAGCTGTAAATAAGCCTAAAAGGTTTGAACTTGAGCGCGCCGATTTAAAAACATTAAAAATTAATTACAACTTAACCTCAAAATTTTGGGTTAAGGAAAAGTGCAAATTGTGGAGTTATGTGACATTATTATGTGTAAGTGCCGCATATCATTATTATCAGAAGAAGAAAAGGCGTCGTTTGAGCCGGATTTTGGTAAGGAAGATGAAAATAAAATTATTATTAGTTGCAGAAAAACCCGATAGAGGCGGGATTGAATTTCAAAAAGACGCGCAAATTGATAAAATATCCAAATAAGCCATGCCTAAGTTATAAATAAGAGTACCTGCAATTTGAGCGTCTCTTCTTCGAATGGTCGTGGGCGTGAGTGCACGCAGAGGCTGCGCCGAATGTAAATAATAAATTATTAAGTGTTTCAAAGTATCAGTCCAAAATTTACAAGTTACTGGTTAGAAGTAAAGCCAGGGATAAAAATAATTGGATAGTGCGCAGTAATTAAAGCTGTAGGAGATTTGAGACCTAAAAGGAACAGTTAAAAGAAATCGAAGTCGGGAAAGATAAAGGAAAAATAGAAAGTAAACTTACCAAGTTAGTGAGTGTAGTTTACAACGGATGCAGCGTTAAATTCACCAGCACGGGGAAACCTGGAGCTTTAATCAAAGCATCGCTGGAGGCAGCATTGTAGCTGATAAAGAAGTACTACGACAAATACGTGTGACGGAAAAGAGTGGCAAACAGACCTGAGTGATCATAATAAGGTCAGACCATTTTGTAATTAGTTTTAAGTCTTTTAATGCGTTAAGTTTGTAAATAATATCCATTAGTTGTTAAGGTCGTTGCGCCGGTGTTTACACCACTAAGGATGCGCGGAAACTAAAGTTTGCGTACGACAAAACTAAGTAAAGGTGGGGTCGCACCGCGGTTCAAAAAAAACACCGGGAATATTTTAGTTAAGGATTTATAATTTATTTTATTGTCGACTTCAGCACGGTGGAGAACAAATTAAACCAATAAATAAGTTTGTGTGTCAGTCAGTTGTTTTTATTCTAGCCGATCTAAACGTAAAGGAGGCTGTACACGTTAAGCAAACAAATAAGAAACAGCTAGCCAGGTAAATTATTTAGGGGTGATTTTACTACAAGTAAGATCAAAACTTTCAGAGCGTCCCAACGTAATTTACCCTTTTAAACAGATTTTATTTGCACCCATTAATAATCCATTTTGTTAATATTAAAATATAAACCCCATCAATTGCAATTAATAGAGCGTCTCAACGTAGGGCGTTTAACATTAACATTTACCTAATCATATCACAATTCATTGCAATATTTTTAACGTTTAGCGAAAAATAGTAAGAAAAAAGAGGCGGCTGAAGTTAGCGACGATTTATGTTAGCGACGGTATGATGTTATTACCGGTATGCGTTAAACTAATGTTATAGGAGAAATGCATACATTTCGTCGCTATTCGAGCGTAGCTAAAAAATCGTCTATCGCGCAAAGATTTAAACAACAATGCAAATTACATAATTAGAATTAGAAGTTTTATTAATATTTTAACATGTATTCTATCATGACAATGAAGATGGAACAATGGAATATTCTCTGTAATGTAACACAATTTCTCGTAGAAAAGAGATTTGTGATCTAAATTTGATATACTTGGCAATGGTGATTGACCATCTGTGTGACCAAGGCACATTGGATCGGTGTTTGTTGGTATCAGGTGGTAACAGACGGTGGTTCCTGTGCGACGGCGGCTTATGCGACAGTTTCCAACCGAAGAATTTAATTCCTTTTTTTTAATTTTTTGCGACGAAATACGTTATCATAAAACAAAAAAAAATTTTGTCCGATTAGCCGTGGGCTAATGATTTTGAGCATTATCTATGGGACCAACATTTTACTTTGATTTTTAAATTTTTGTTGATGACTATTTTTTCTATGTATAGTGATAGAAACAACACATTTATTTAAAGTAAAAAATTTGTAATAGTTGCATCGATGCAACACATGTAAACTTTTTACTTAATTTTTAAAATTATTGAAGGACAACATTAAGTCAAAAAGTTGAAGGAAATATTAAAAAGTCGCGAGCTAATGTTTCTAAAAACACGGTATTCAAATATTTTGATAATTTACAAAAAAGGTTGGCTAATATCCCACCCTACAATGTGTTCAACTACTACGAAACTAATGTACAGAATTATTCGGGAAAAAAAATGAGTTCCATCGTGGAACAAAATATCTTGAACGCGTATACAATTTGACCAAAACTGCCGCATTCATAATAATGTGTGATTCTGCATCGGGTTACTATTACCACCACACATAACCCATAAAGCAAAAAAAAAATGTGGCAGTGATGGACAAAATGTATCCAAAACGTGAACCTTATTGCAACGATGGTTTCGGCAGATTTGGAGTTCTTTAAGTAGAACCCATCATAGCTGGATTAATGCTCATACTTTCTCAGATTGGTTTGGGTCGTGTTTTTACCTCATGCAAAAGTTTACCTGGTCATAAAGTTTTGTTGGGCGATAATCTTTTATTGCATTTTACAGATAATGAGTGAAAACAATGCAAAGAAAATAACATCGCATTTGTGTGTGTTCCAAAGAAATCTACACATTTAAACCAACTCCTTGATGTAGGGTTCTTTTGTCCATCTAAAGTAGTTTGGCAATTAGTTCTAATAAGTTGCAAAAAAAAACTTATTTATTAGTTCTGTGTAAAATTCCTGATAAAGGGGTTAAGGCTGATGACTCAGTCAGTAAAGTCCTAGTAAATTATTTGCAACAACAAGGTTTTTCTGCTGTTCCCTGTAGAAAGAACGTCAAGAGATTAAAACTAGGTGTCCAACCTGGCAAAAGTGTGACAACAAATAATAACAAAGAATCAAGTGATTCAGATGTAAATGGCTTTCTAATCAATGAGAATTAAGACGACAAGCCAATTAAAGATGTGGTTAAAGAGGTACAAACAGAGACTGAATATTCTAAACTACAAGGATTTTACCTGGAAATTTTTTGTTGGTCCACGTAGATGGTGGTTTGAGAAAAAAAAACAGTGAATGATTACTTAGCAATAGGACCAAACGTGACACAGAAAGAAGAAGAAATTGAATTGCAAAGACTAAAGTCTATGGACAAAACAATAAATTCACCGCAGAAATATAGGACATCATAGTCATTTTGGATAATCCTGCTATTGAGGATATTGAAACAAAGGTTACTTATTGGTTCCAAAACGTTGTTGAATGCTCGAGATGAAATAATTTTTGTTTATTACCATAATTTTTTTCCATTTAATTTTATTCGTTTATAATAAATTAAAGGTTTTATTCTGGCTTAATCGTTTCAAAAATATTGCACTTTTTTAAATAAATCTCTGATCAATCTCACCCCGACGGAATTTAATACTGTAACTTTTAAACCTTTAGCTGCGGAGGTTAGATTGATCAGTTTCTATGGTCGAACGTTTACTGTTTAACGCTTTAGCGCAGTTAAAAGTTTTTTAGTCCTATATTTCCTGTATTTACAAACCAATGTAAATAGGGTTCAATAAAATTCTTCCACTCACCATATTCTCAAGTTAACGCGAATTCATTTCAAAATTTAATAAAGATTTAGCAAAATATAAAACATTATGATCAATTTTATCCCGAACGACGGTACCTACTAAGAACTTAATTTAATATTTTATGTAGCTTAAGCTTAATTAATTTCATACCATAGTCAATTTATACATTAAATTATTGTTTAAAAATAATTTAAAATTATTTACGATTATATCAACAAAGCAATAAATCAGAAAAGTAATTATATCTCTATTCCTTACATTAATTACTTTAGAAATTCAATAAAAAATTACTTAATGAACACATTTTTCTCGCCATTTAATATCAAACCAGATTTTGAGAAGTGGTGGTGAGATATGACTAAGCAATAGCTTAATACCACTTTTAGATTTTCTCGGTTAGCATACAACGAATTACCTAGTCGCTGTAAGTAAACGGCCCTATTAACATTTTATGTCGTTTTATATGTGATTTTTAGTTAATACATATATGTAGTGATTAAATTTGTAATGTATTCGGATTGTTCAGTTATTGTAGCAATATTTACTTATAGTAATATTTTGAACGTATTTTTGTTTTTAGATTTGTCATCAATTTTTCTACATTGAGTTTCAATCTTATTCTCACTATTTTAAGCATGTTGCGTAATAAATATATATTTAATTTACCAGATTAATTGCAATGTCAGAGAGGATTTCGTTTTTTAACATTCGTGTGTTAAGTGTTTTTGCAATAATTTTTAGCTTTATTGTTTTTTTCCATTCTATTTGTTTAGTTTTATTTTTAATAAGTTTTTTTAAAATGATAAGTTATTGTATAAAACCAAACACGCATTTGATTTGTTGAATACCTGATAAGTAATTAAATTAAGACGGCAGTTTACCAAATAATTATTATAAAGTGAGGGATGGAATAGGTAATTAGACTAATTAAAGCTAAAATAGAAATTTGCGTTACGCCTTTATTTAAAAAAATGCTTAGTCATGCTTAAAATAGTGAGAATGAGATTGAGACTCGATGTTGGATAATTCTTGAAAAATCTAAAATTAAACTAAATGTTAAATTCATTGAATATTAAAAATAAAATGTGTTGAACGTGAAATAGTAACCTTGACAGGATTAAATACAAGAAAAGAATTATACCGATACATGAAAGTTTACCTAAACTGTTCACTCTTTGCTTTGCCAAATTGTAAATAATGTAGGAAGGCTCATATGCTCATTTCACTGTATAACTAAGGTGTTCATTTTTTGTTTTCTTCGCTGTACACTAAAAGTCAATGACTAGATAACTCCTATGTTCAATTTAGATAGATATGTATTTGTAGGTAATTCCAATTGTGTTTAATACCTACTTTTGTAATAGCATTAATATTTTCATAGAGTTGAAGCTCAACGACAACGACAAAGCAATTAAGATCATTTAAAAAAATCATTTAATTCTGTGTTTGTCCGTATGATAACAATAGAATTTTCAACTTTTAAATTAAAACAAAAAAGACAAAAATTTTGAAACTTCTTGCAAATTGATATTAATTAATTAAATTAACTGTCACAAAGAATTTTTTCTACACCCAGTACCATAAGTAACAGTTTACGTGGAAGTGCACGAACATTGAGAGTGAAATTTTTTATGTATATATACTTTTCAATGATGCCGTTACTCTTATTGGTGAAAAACCAAACTTGCTACTAGTACGTGAAATGTACAAAACGTACAAGACTTAAGATCGACTGTCCAATCAGAATTGCAAAATTGTTGGTAGTGATTTTTATATAGATGCGTGTAGTTTTATTTTGGTTGTACTAAATTCGTTGTGGCATGACTGTTATGTGATTTCGAGGTTATGTTAGAAGTCTTCTTTATAAATATGTAAAAGCCGAGGTAAAATCCTTGTTTAAAACTTATTATGGAGAAAACAATTGATACTGCACGGCAAGGCAAATGATTGATAGAAGTCTTACAAATTGAATGCACAAATTGATAAAATAAAAATTGTGTAATTTCTGCAGAACGACTACCAATTGCAAGAACAAATATTTTATGCCGACCACCTACTCATGTCTGCTGCCAAGCGGCAATATCCAGGTTAGAGATATTTTTCATAGAATATAATATTTTTTTGTTTTTTTGTCGTTTTTTTTTCTTCTTCCACATTGTCATTAGTGTTGTTAAGTTTATTTTTATTTGTTTGTACTTGGCAATTTGTATCATTAGTTTTATTTATCTGTTATTACATTTAGTTTATTGTATTTATAAGAGTAGCACCTCAGTTTAATATCGTAATAATTTAAAGTTGTTTTATATATATATATATATATATATATATATATATATATATATATATATATATATATTCTGTAATTGGAACGTTCTTTATTCAATTTTAGTGATTATGTAATTTCGTATAGCTGTTGCACATGATCATTCACCGACTGACAACAATGCACATAAAGCAGAATAGAAGAGAACCAAGCTTCATTATTCCAGACTTAAATTTGATTTCATACCTACTTTTGGTTTGTTAAACTTTGTGGTTAATCACAATACACTTAAGTGCACAAATACAAAAAAAATCAGACCTGGTCAAAAAATAACAAATGAAAGACATATCCGATGGATTATAGCAAAGACAAACCAAATAATCATTATAGGTAATTGTTAGTTAGATGCAATTTCATATTTTAGAGTTAAGTACAATGAGGGTCTTACAAAAACAAACCTGTATACACTTCTTATCAAGTAAGTGTTTTAAGTTCAAAGTTTTGTTATCAATTTAGGATTTCAATCAATTCCTGTTTGAATGTCTATCGACAACATGTTATCTTAACACATAATCTTTATTTTAGTATTTAAGCACCGTAATAATTTTCTGTTGCTGACTAAATGCATCACGATGTGTATCAGCATTATAGAAAATGTAGCGTTAACATGTTCAATGTACGATTCCAAAATGATATGAAGCATACCATTAAACGGGAAGGAATTCTATTCAAATGAACACATATTTAATACTGAAATTCTTTACTTGTACCTAACATGAAAACAAATGTGGAGAATAAAAGAGTTAATTGTTGCTGGTATTACAAATCACATAAAAATATTGTTATTCATTATTCATTAACTGTCATATAGTCGAAAATATGCCTCTACTGTGTATACATTTTAATATATTCAAAAATATTTTAGAAAGCTGTTCCTATTGTCAGCTCTAGATAATGCAATATTAATGATGAACCCAAAAATTAGTAGACATATTTTTTTAGATACTTCATTATATTGTTGTTCTAATCTCATTAACCATAAAAATAAATTAGATAAACAACTGAATTTTCTTTATATTTAGCAATTACCAACGATTTTTAGATAGTGCTTTATTTTGTGTAATTATAAAGATTATTCAGCAGCTACAAAGGTAACATTTTAATGAAAGCGAATTAAAATTATACAGCACTATTCACTATAAATTACCCACCCCTTATTATTGCTCGTAGAAAAAAAAGGTTTTTATAAAAGTAGTATGACTCTAATTGAATTTCCTTAAAATGCTATCAATAGTTAAGCACATTTTTGATAAGATTTTTTTTTCTTATTCCAAAAATATATCATATGTTGTCTTTATGTTAAGCCGTTATTGAGTTATTAATCGTAGAATACACAGTTACATAATTAAGGAAATGTTAACATTGTCAAAGTAAGCCGTGTAAATGACAAATATTGTGTTTGATAATTGACATTTTATTGATTATATCACCAAAATGATTTATGGTAAACCAGCGTATATTCATAATAATAAAAACAAACGTGCTGCAAAACGAGTATACATGGTGTTATTAATCGAAGTTAAAATGGTTATAGACAATAAATAACTGAATTTTATTTAGGAAATTTAAAAAGGAACAAACAAATAACAATAAACCAACTCATAAAAAGTGTTGGAAGTGCCCACCATTATTTTCCACACATAACTGATAACGTTTTTTTGTTTAAGAAATACATCTTAATTGAAGTTAATGTTGTTATTATCAAGTATATTTATTTCAAGTCTGATCCGGTCTTAAATATCTTGAATACTATTATTATTACTACTATTCACTATATCATTCAAAAATCCCCAAAAACCGAATCCATGGGGGTTAAGTCCGGACTATTAGGTGGCCATCTGATAGAAAAACATTATTGAAATGCTCCCCGGAATAAATATTATGGGGGGAGCTCCATCCTGCATCCAAATCATATCGTCTAAAATAAAAATGGTCTTTTAAGACTCCTTCAGTGTGGAGGTGGGAAAACAAACAACTCAAAAAGATGTGCTTACCGACGTTTCGCCCTTTATAGCTTTCTCAAGGCTTGCACAAGTATGAGTTGACGTCAGTCAATTTAATTAATAAGGTTTTAATATCGTTTGTGTATACAAGTTGTGTTTATGTTATATAAATTATTATTTATATATTTATAAGTTTTTAATATTTTTAAATATAAAATTGACCGAATCATAAATTTTTGAACTGAAAGGGTCTCAAAAAACCATTTTTATTTTAAATTGAATTCTTAGAGGAAAACTTACCTCGAATCGTCTAGTTCGTCTTCCGAGAAATTGTCTAAAAGAATATCTTCCACCTCTGGGACAAGTGTTTCTAGATAAGTAAATCCAGTTAAATTGTATTCATAAAATATAGGTCCTACAATTTTATTTTTAAAGATTCCACACTAAACACTAAGAAATTTTAACTTGTTTGAATAATCTTTTCCTTCGGTACTTATTTTCCCATGATCTTTTATTATTATAATTAAAAAACCATAGATTTTCAAGATGAGTACTAGTAGCATATTTTGAATAACTGTCTAACAAAATGAAATCTTCGTCGATGTGATCCATTTTTGGCTATGCTGAAATGACATTAAAAGTAAAAAATAATATCAATATTGCAAATTAAAATAAATTAATTGTTTTATTAAAATGAAAAACAGTAGGGTTTAGAAGCAAAAAATCATGCTGACCAAATTAAAAACTTTTTACAAAATACACCAGACAATAATTATCTATTGATGAAGGTACTTTTAGCTCCCTTTACATATCGAACTACTCATAAATTTGATTAATTTTAAGTAATCCTTATTATTGGTATTAGTGGTGCTTGTGGGGAAACAAGGATTAAAAAATATTAGATTAGAATATATCGAAGATACAGAATACAGGAATAAATTTATTCACAAGATCATTTGTGGTTTCAGAAACTTTTTATTCTAAATGTAAAAAATACATAGATATGCGATCCTCCTTAAGAAAAAACACTACATATTTACCTTTTTTTATTAATTATCAAACACTAAACAGCCCGAATATTTGAAACTACTTTGGCAGATGCCGGTGGCGATTTGATGAATCGTTAAGGAACAAAAGGATCATTCACCAAAAATTACTTCTGCTATAACTTTCGAGACTCATGGACAAGTTTCTACTTCAACAACTTTAATGCCATAAGAGAATTTGCCAAAGGAAATGGATAACGCTTTAAGCAACAATAACGCTGCATTCATTTTTAATAATACTAATTGTTCTGTAGTAATTAATAATTATTATAAATTACAATCAACTGTTCTTGCTGTGTTAATATTCCTTTGTTTACAGTTTTGGTGTAGTGTAACCAGAGTGTGTCACCTATACCGTTGATGGTTGATTGACAATTTAAGTTTATTTATACTGACAACTTCAGTTTATTAAAATGTTAATAGTTATTCACTATAAATTACCCACCCTTATTATTGTTATTATTGGTTGTAAGAAAAAGTTATACATTAAAGTTGTATGGTTCTAACTGAATTTTCTTAAAATGCCATCAATAGTTCAGTTACTTGCCGTTTACAGGGTGCACCAAAAATATGATGAGTTTTTAAAAGTAACACCCTGTATATTATTATATTAATAATAATAATAAGAATATAATATGGTGTCTTTATATTGAGCCGTTATTGAATTATTAATCGTATAATATCACAGTTACTTAATACGGAATTGTTAATATTGTCAAAGTAAGCCATGTAAATGACAGATGTTGTGTTTGATAATTGACATTTCATTAATTAAATAACCAAAATTGTTTGTAGTGAAGCAGTTGTCTGGAAATCCAAGCTTACTCTTGATGTCCTACCGGTGGTTTCATATGTTACTGTGATATTCTATGATTAATAATTCAATAACGACTCAATATAAAGACAACATATTATATTTTTTTAAAATAAAAAAAAGATCTCTTCAAAAATATAATCATATGCAGGATGTTACATTAAAAAAATACATCGTATTTTTGTTGCGTCTTATAAACGGCGAGTAACTAAACTATTGATGGCATTTTAAAAATATTCTGTTAGAACCATACAACTTATATGTATAACTTTTTTTTCTACAAACAATAATAACGATAATAACAGGTGGGTAATTTATAGTAAATAACCCTGTATATAACACGTCCATTAAACGTTTTTCATTCATTTTCAAACGTCTTGCTCGAACGAAAAATGTCATTTATTGCTCTCATTATGTAAAATACTATATCCGATTAGTTTAAATAGTCAGATGTTAAAGTTAGTTTATCTATAAAATTAAAAATATAAAACCTAATAGAAACGAATATAAACCATTATTACTTAAACCGCAACAACGACAAATCAAATTTAAAGTTTTGGGTCTAAAAAACTGTAAACATTATTATGTGAATTTTGTACACTGAATAATTAAAAAATTAAAAAAATAATGTAATGTTGATTCTATTACACTCGGTAAGTATGTTTATTCTCGATTTTGTCAATACTTTACGAGTACAACAGAAATTACGGTGTAAACTATTTAAGTTAAGTTCATATTAGGTCGATGGCAAGTCATGTTAGTTTAATTTTGAAATACATATAAATAAACAACAAAACAAATTGGGTTACCTATTAATATTAACTTCTAAGAAATGTTGTACGTACAATTTACTACGGTAAGGTGCAATAAACATGTCCCTGCGGGTAACTTACCCTACGTAAATTAAAAGCTTGCCTGATGTGACAAATTTTTATTTGAGTTTCTAGAATTTACGACCACTGCTATCAAAATTAGATGTTTAAATTAAGAAATTGAAATTTAAAACGCCGTTTCTTTGAAAAAGTCATTTCCTAAGTGGTGACATATTGTCAATTAACAAATACTGAATTAATTATTTAGCGGATGTTGTAACTTTGTTCATTTTAATCAATTTGTCACAAAACAGTTGTGGTTAGATAATAACAAAACAAATTATTTCACCAAAAGTTTACCGACAATTATATTTAAAAGTTTGTGTAAATGTATATGCAGAAGTAATAGCGCATACAAATACATACAAAAGTGTAATTAAAAAAAATTAAAATAGGTAAATTTGATTAGCTTAATTGTTTTAAAACATGCTGTGAAAATTGGCGTTTAATTTGAAAATTGTTCTGCTTTTGCACGATTCGATACAATTTTATTATTTAAGAATGGACTGATATAACTCTGTCTTAAAATAAATAATTTGACGTACACATATAATTCAAACACGAAATTTATTTAAACGTATCAAAATATCTGCAATATTCAC